>OY757268.1:881805-1253048 GCA_963584085.1 Pyrausta aurata | reverse complement strand
AAGAGACCAGAACAGGTCATCCTTCAACAACCTGTCAAAGCTGCGCAGCGAGGACAGTTCCGGTAACGGGGTCAACGTGTACTCGCCGGCGCGCGCTGAGGAGATGATGAGGAGGAGCAATGCTAACAACGGTACCCTGGGCAGGATGAAAGCTGCTTCCGAGGTCGAAGGTAAGGTTTTTTAAAGGACTATCATTATATTGACAGTTGTGTCCTCGAGATAGGAATACTTAGGACTCTTTACTATTTCTTAGAAAATCGCAGAGGTCGCCAAGCCTTATCAATCACTAGCACATACTCGTACGTGACAAAAACAGGCGTCAATTTATATAAAAGTCACGTGATTGATGAGCATACTTTGGCCTAAATAAGAGCCACATGCACAGACCCAGGATTGCTAACTGGATTTATGATTATATCATGTTGTTGTCAGTTTCTTAGATGTTGACACAGACATGTTAATTTCGGGTTAGTTGTTACTTCGGTACGCGTAAGTGGACGTAAGGCGACGTTATCCCCTACAGCACATGCAAACTTATCCTCTTATCACAAAAGTGTGACTAAATTTAAAATTTTATTTACCAGGTGTCCGCCCTTGCGTGGTAGTATGCGCGTCAGGCGCCGGGCGTTCTGCATGCGTCATAGCGGCTGACATCTGCGCGCGCGCACTGTGCGCGGCGGCGGCCGACGTGCCGCGCGTCGTGCGCGAGTTGCGCGCGCAGAGGCCGCACTCGCTGTCCAATAGGCAGCACTACATCTTCTTG
Organism: Pyrausta aurata; assembly: GCA_963584085.1. Lineage (NCBI taxonomy): Eukaryota > Metazoa > Arthropoda > Insecta > Lepidoptera > Crambidae > Pyrausta > Pyrausta aurata. Next base: position 1,252,285 of record OY757268.1, on the reverse strand, counting down.
TATAAGGTCAGCAGTCTGCTACTATTTTATGAAAGCTAGTATTCAGAGCTAGAGACGAGCTGTAGGCTACTAGCGAGGTCACAGGTGGCGCATAGTGAACGGCCACCAGCAATAAGCAGTCGCTGACCAAACAGGAGGATTAATAGAATTTTGTGGGGAGTCCAGTGTGATAGGCTTCTTTATTATAAGCTACAATATTCAGTTACGATCCTGTGCCATGGCGAGTAAACGCCGCCATCAAATAAGCGTTTCCCTGGTGTTGGGTAGCAGCAACATCAGTAGCGGAAAATAGAGGCGAGAAACCTTATGTTCTTAAACTGCATTGTGGAAGGCAAGACGGAAACTACGGTGTGGTAGTGTTATATTCCCTAATTTAGAGTTTTTATGAAGATAAAGGACAAGACCTTGTGCCTCGAACGCAATCACTCGAATGGCGTCGATGCTGTACGAATTGTATGAAAAAACTCGTCTGCATCTAGTGGTCGAGGCTACTGGCCGAAAATATGCGCTTGCTCTAAAAGAAAACTTGTTTCTCATTTTCAGTTGCTGAGTGAATACGGCAATAAGCTGATGGGTGGCGGCGTCGATACCATCTGAAAACTATCCTCAATTAACAATTAGTTTAATACTTAAATCTTTCATTACGCAAGCTTAGAAATGGTTTTGTGTAAACTAATTGTAATAAGGTGGTATAGTTCATAAATGTTAGTATGCAACGTGAAATTTTCACTAATATGGACTCAATTTCATGAAAGGTACAAAGTCCTGCAATACGGGCTGATGAAATTCCATAAAAAATAAACATTATATAACTAACATTTGTTTGTTTAAAAGAAGTAAATAGTACAGCCGTATACCTACCAAACTTTCAGCTAGTAAAAATTTCGCGTTGTATATTGCGAATATTTTTAATTTTTCTAGAGTTTATTTACTTATTGTCATAAATTACTTTGAAGTATTATATTTTTTTATAAAAAACTATTTGGAAAATACCAAAGCATAATATTTACGAGATCTCTAATTTTGTTCGCTCAAAAAATTTGTTTGTTTTTTACCAATCGGATTTGCTTATTTCGTTCTAAGTATTATTGAAATGTTCTATTTTGGATATTTTATATTCTTGACATATTTTAGGTGTTATTAAAATGGGTAGCTATAAATATAATGTTAGTATACTTGTATATAAGCAGGTACGATTTCTTATCATATCGAACAATTGTTTTATTATTTAAGTATTTCAAACTAGTCTACGATAACCTTCATTATTATAATAGTGTTCATTGTTTTGATGACATTATGAATTTTTCTGAAAACGAAGCATAATTATTTTTGTCACAAAATATTTTCGATGAACTTCCTATATAGTTTAATAGGATCGAGATCTGCTGTGATTTCTACTAACCTATTCTAAGTTATTGTAAATTAGTACTAACTTATATTGTTCTAGAAGTATCTAGACATATATAACTTTTAACTTATGTCTACTATTGAAATTAATACTCCCAGTTTAAAAACAATTAAAGTTTATTAAAAAATCCTACACATTGTTGTTTTCCACAGTACCAATTTAACTTATTTCGACATTGACAATGTAAATTAGTTGTTAAAAATTGTTGTTAATTTAGTAAGTACATTTTATTTTATCATCAAAAGCAGCTAATAGATACAGGTTTTAAAATAAAAAGCATTTAATAAATCATTAGGATTTGAAGCACTGTTTTGTCCCACACATAGGTTTAAGAATTTAAGTTACATGATGTAGTTAAGTGTATTATAAAGTTAATAAAAAATATGTTAATGACCAAAAATGAATATGTATGTAGGTTTAGCGGATTTATAATTATTAGAGTTGTATTTGAGTATAATAAATTTATTACAAACGGTATAAACATTGTTTAATAACATCGCAAAGTTCAAAGTCTAAGAATGCTTCATTGAACTACTATTACGTGCTATTACCTACTAGCACGAAAGCCTAGCGTATGGAACTGACACACAACGAACAAATCTCGTGCCACATGACTTGACGTCACTTATCATAAACTAATTCAACCGGTTTCATTTCAAAATTTAAATTTCAAGGCATACGTAACAATCTTGTCGTCGTATTTGTGATTTTTTGCTTGGCATAGCTTCTCTATACGGCGTAGTAATAACAACTCACTGGCATGCTCGTGTCAATTCGCGATCATTCTCGCAAGACAAATATTTGGTTTTTGAAGGGTAGGATTTTCTTTTAATTACTTGCGCGTAGCTTCTGACTTATTAATATCTACCCTCAAAAACCTTAATTAACCTCGCATTCGAACAAACGAAAACGAAATAAAAATAAAAAAATAAAATTCGAACAAACGACTTCGCTCACGTCATCTATTAAATTTTGTGCTCAAATAAACAACTTACTTCTATCAACTCAAAAGACAATTTCTGTTAGTGATTTGTTAAAGCATGTTCAAGCTTCAAAAAACAATGTGACTGCCGTCTTCACGTAACTGGCTACCACTTTTCTGTGAAGAATCATCTTTCGAATCTTCATAAATCACTTCATTAATGGATACCTCGGAGCCTGACTCATCATCTGCCAGCACTGCTTGATCTTCAATCTCTTGAGGTATATCGTGAAAGCTGATGGCCTTAGCACCCGAGTTGTCATCAACAGCATCGTTGTCATCATCTTCGTCGTAGTCTATGAACGCATTTTCCTTCTCTGGCACTTCGTCGAGATGATCAAGATCGTGGATAGAATACGGCACGTACTTTGGAAGATTCAAGAAGGAGCCAGCTAGTGATGTGGACGAAACTGTAGGCAGAACTGTAGATAAGTTAAGTAAGTGATTTTAATATTTTTAAAATGGAGGCATAAATTGGTAGACCGCGAAATGGCGACCTCGCCTGCGGGGTGGTGGGGCGCGGGCGGGGGGTAGTTGCGTGAGAGGTGCGGGCGGCGGAGATACACCCGCGATGCTCATAAACTGCGATCTTACCTCCACTGCGCCCCTGCACCGAAGGCAAAGTCTCAATGAAGCGGTTTACCTATTTGTGATCGTATTTTATTGAGCACGGATGTTTATTGTAGATATACGGTTATATGGCGCAGCTACGTTTGTAATTCAATGATGAAGTGTAATTTCATGATGAATACAAAATGCGTTTGCACGCGTTAATCAGATACTGTAGGTGAACGATTACCGTTTGTAAATATTATTAAAAATATACTAGCAAATTAGATTTTTCAAAAACAATATAAGGTAGATCTGACTTAATCTAGAAGATCTAAGAGGCTCTTAAATGAATCCAATTAGAACTATTTTGTACGACCTTTTAGATTGGACACCAATCACCAATCACATACATAACTCTGATCCCAAAGTAAGTAGCTAATGCACTTGTGTTATGGAAATCAGACACAACGGTGGTACCACAACACCCAGACCCGGGACATTATAGAAAATTTTAATTTCTATATTGACTCGACCGGCGAACCCGATTCTGCTCTTATTCCTCATCCAAAAAAATTTTGCGAGTCTATTTAAACTAAAAAGTGTTGATAGGCTCATAAATCACGAAATACTTACAGCATGGTTTCAAAGCTATAGAAGTATCTTCCCTAGTCGGAGAAGTAACCTGTCAAAAGTAAATGAAGGTTTTTTAACCCTGTGCGTCAGAACATAATTTTTTTGTTGCAAAGTCTTGTCACTGCGAAGCACCTAAAGTCCGTTTTTCATCACTAGTCGAATATTGTAAACAAAACGACAACAAGATAAACACAAAACTTAAAACATACCTACATAGCTAATTCATCGTTCAACACTTTTATTTGCTGATATTATTTTAAATATTACAAAAAGATTGCTTACATTGTTGGACTACCAAAGAAGAATGGAGTTTATATAAGATGCGACAGTCGAAGAGCTACAGTATGTTGTCTGTACTCACCTCAGCACTGAATCTGATGTGTTTCGCTGGTAGTTTATCTGATGGAGGCAAGGGTTCTTGCGTTGGACATTTGCTGTACTGACGTTTCAGACCATAAGCTCGATAAGCTGCCTGTAAGCCATTAATATTTTTTTTATTTGATTTCGTTAAGCTTTCGTCACTACCTACCACATTAGGAATTTTAGATAGAAGGCACCCCAAGATCGTTGCCAGAGTGCTTTAAATGTATTGCACTACCTTCTTTAGGCTCATTCTTTCGTTACATTTCCATCTTCACAGCACCCTAAAGTACTTAGAATATTTTAGGGTAAGCATTACCTAATCCATGTCCTTCTATTAAATTCAAACATCTTAACTCGTAAGCTGGAAATACATTATCAGACGCGGCTTTCAGTCACGACTGATAGGTTTGCACAGTCTTTAAACATCCAGTGCGTCTGATTTCTGTCGGACGTCCAACAACCGCGTCCGATAAATGTGTTTCCAGTTTTCGTCTCGGCTGTCAGCCGCGTCCAATAGTGTGTATCCAGCTTTAAACACAGTTAAGAGGCTACAACGCGATTTAGGCCGTAAAGCGTGTTTTCCAAAACCGCATTCCACAAAAAATCTAATTACTAGTAATTGTAGGAAATTCTTTCGAGTAAAGACGTTATTAAAAACATTCATAAATTATTTTATTTTTAGTGAGTTGTAACAACTAAACGAAAAGCTGTTTTATAGATTTCTCTAATAGAGCCTACTTTGGAGCCTTTTTTTTCAATTTTTGTTCGAAATGGAAGATATGAGTCATTGACCAAAGTGGAATTCACAAGAAAAAGCACCATCTAATGTTGCAGGTTTTCAAATTAACAATGCTTTTTAAGGAAATATAAAGGTATATCGTATACAACCATATCTTTTCCAACACAAATCTAAACAAAAAACAGCTAAAATACGGTTTTTTCATTTATATTATTTCGATTCAAAACTGCTCAATAACTCGGTAAACGTCCGATTTCGTCCGTTATTATGAACTTTGTATGGGAAATTAAAGCGGGGCGTGTACGCCCTTAATGTGATGCGATGTGTCAAGGTGTAGAAAATTTCAATAATCTTACCTGTATTTTTGTGGCCATTTTATCATAATCTTCGGGGCTGTGTTCGGTCTTTCTGTATATTTTGAGAGTGTGTTTTGCTGCTCTCTTGACGTCATCTATATCGCTCTCTGATGATGTCTGGAAGAAAGGATCAGAGATATCGTCAATTGCTAATTATCGTAAGATGCTATTTGCATAGAGACACTTTCAAATACTCAAACAGATACCTTCACCGCACAGATAAAATTATTGAGGTCCATCTTGGTTTCGTTCCCCTGAATTAAAGAACCTAGCAATTTGTGCGTCAGTCAGATATGTTGCTTGTAAGTTTATTATTTGAAATTACATGTGTATCTATACTTGGCCCACATTTTCTAAATGATTGTGAACCATTTGTTATGGTTATTATAGTCACAGACAATATAATACTACTAGTAGAGGATGATGATGATATTATAGTTTTAATTGTAGCAGCGAATACTTATACCTCATAAATTGTGGTGTTATTAATCAAATTCCGTTGAAAGGCCTTCCTCACAGCCAGTTGAATGGCGTGTATTTGTTCTTCCTCCAGGTATATTTTTTTTGCAATCTTCAGCATTAAGTTTGTTTCACTTGCTGATGAAAAAGCAAATTTCATCATTATCAGTCACATTTTAGCTTGTAGGTATACAATTTTACTAGGTGAAGTATCTATAATCCCCGCAAATTTCTAATGTATCTGGCGGCCATATTTTGGCGTATTTTCGTTGTTGTTTCTTTCGATATCTTATTTTGTATGTTACTTTACTCTATTTTACTGACAATAATAATTCAACAAACTTGAAATTTAGTTTAGATTTTTGGGATGTTTATTTTAAGTTGCGAAAAAGATTTTGAGGTTAATTATTTGACATCCAGCACATAAATTAACTTGCGGGCAGTAAATTATTAGAAAAATTAATACGATGTATACTTTTCCTGCTTACCCCCACCACTCTCAAAATAATCAATTATAATTTTCGTGGCTATTTCCGCGTCTTCTTTACTCAGGCCTATATACCTGAGCTCGTCATCCAACTCAGGGTAGCAATCACCAGCGCAGACTTTCTTGCATAGTTGAGTAGCAATGGTTAAGTTCTCTCGAGCGACTAACAAAGCTGACAAGTAGTCAGCGATGAATTGGTAGAGGTCAGTCGGTTGGGCGCGGAGTACCTTCATTTAGAAAAAAAGGAAGTTTCTAAATAGTCTATGTAGTGAAAAACCATTGAATCGGTTATTGGAGAAGAAGTGAATCCAAGTATAAAGGTAGGTACTTACCTCTCTGGATATATCACTCATCAAATCTTTTAGTCCTTCAGGTAATGCTAATCTGCAACTGTCTATTATTTGAGATTGAAGTAAATCAGCCATTGTGTCCTTTGTAATGTTCAACAAAATGTTTACTTTTGATTACTACTCAAATCTTACACAGTCTGAGTGAAATCTAGATGGCAATGAGTAAGTGTACCGATTATAATTTCGATTCGTTTTAAAAACTTTAGCATAAGTTTTTTGCAGTAAAACGCTTCACAAACAATATTTATGATTAACCAAAACTTCTATCAATTTAATTTTATTTTATTTTAATAAAACAAACAAACATGAAACAAAAATATTACGTATAACATAAACACAAAATGTCGGCAAACAAAATAAAAACATCTCTTTCACTCACGGTATTACCACCACTTTCATTCACAATTTAGACGAAAACAACCAACTTTTTAACTATAACATCATTTAAATACATTAATACTTCAATCTATCCTTCATCTTCCTCAGTAATTTCCCCAGTAAAGTCACCGCCATCGTACTCAACGTCAGCCTCGTCAGCTGTTTCGGGAGCTGACGATGGAACTGAAGCTGTCGGGGCACTCTCTTCACCATCACCCTCGGAACGTTCATCTGGAAGAATTTATGGGTAAGTACTTACTACTCAGATATGTTCTTTGTCATGGATGACTTATATTGTTTGATATAAAAGAAGAAAAAGGGAAAGTGTCGAGTATACAATGCATCCTCTCTGCTGCAACCAAAAAAAACGTATAGATATACGTTTAACGCGGCAACGAATAATAACATAATTCCTAGAACCAAGCATTTTTCGAGAAATTGCGCACGTCTCTTTAAAATTGTAACTTTAATCTTGAATCTGAAATATGCATAAATGCATTAGAACAGAAACGTTAATTGAACGACATTGGCCTTATTTCACAAACATAACTGTCTTGAAGTGCGCAACAAAGTTTTTGTTACCATCACATTGCGATTTTGCAAACTTACATAACAATGACGTTTATAAAGATGCAACGATAGACTGTAACATAAATGGTTCTGTGATGTAACTTTTCATTCAATTTCAACATTTTTGAATGTTCTTTTATTTATTAGCGATTCCCCGCGGCTGCACTCGCGTTTATGTCAGATCTCAAAAATTTTACTATGATATATGAATATATCTAGCCTTTGTGATACTTTGTGATATCCCGGTGTATCAGCTATATTATTGCAAAGTTTTGATAAAATCCATTCAGTAGTTTGTGCGTGAAGGAAGGAAACATACATCCATCCTCAGCTCACAAACGTTCGCATTTATAATATTAGTAGGATTCTTTTTAAGACGTTTAAAGGTCTGTGTTGATTTTTGTTTTTGATTCGTGAATTCTCAAACTCAGATTAAGATGAATCAGAAGGCGGCTTAATAGTCTTCGGCAAAAGTATCGCCCACACACACGATCGATAGTGCATGCCACAACTTACCTACTATTGACTGTTAGCTCTTATCTTACCTCTTAAGAGCCTTTATCACGAATGCGTCGGGACCAGTTCGGGCGAACACAATGCGCGCTGACGACACACATATGCACTTGCGCCTGTGTGCGTAGAATGGTGTACAATCAGTCGAACTAACCATTTTGATCCGTTAAGTCGTAAACTGATGATAATGCTAGTTTGCATGTTATGTCATTTAATACTTTAATTTACTAATGAATGTATTTTTATTTATTATAAGTACGTGTATATAATAAGTGTATTAATATTTATAATGAAAGGCCATAAAGATTATTCATGCAACACGAAACATTGATACGATGCATGAATTGACTTCTTTTATAGTAAATTTATTTACCATAATTATTTTTTAACTTAAGGAACACAAATTATTAAAATTAGGCCTGGTTTTTTAATGGTCACATAAGAAATATTCGTCTGATAAAGTACATTAACTATTGCTGATTTTAAAACGTTGCCTATTTGTAGACAATTTAAAAAAAAAACAAAACGTACGACCATAGTTTTTTAAAATATGAAATCATTACTGTCATTAAATCATTATTGTCAAAATCAGACAACGGTTATGAGGTGGAAAACGTTTTTTCTTTTTGTATGGAAGCTTGCGCGCACACGATCCTCTTAAAATAACATTACTACTACATTTATGAATAACTAGCTTTTGCCCGCGACTTCGTTCGCGTGGACTTCAGGTTCGTCCCGTCTAGTCTAGTAATAAGTAAGAAATACGGTAACTAAGCACTGCAGAGCCCTAAATTGTAGCCTATATGTTATTCTGATGTATAAGCTATATTGTGGTAAAGTTTCATTCAAATCCATTCAGTAGTTTTTACGTGAAAGAGTAACAAACATCCATACATCCATACAAACTTTCGCCTTTATAATAGTAGTAGGATTAAATCAAGAAAATCGGAGGAAAAGGTTTCAAATGAAATTCTATCATGAAATGAATGAAAGAATGTATTTTTGAGGTTTTTTTTTCCTAACTAGTTTGTAAATATTTTTATTATTATGTATTGTTTACATTTGAAAAAAGTTTAATGTTTTATTTTGTTCTAGAAAAAAATCAAAATCAATGATTCTTTGACCTTCAATCACAAGATTAGCCGCGGGCGATACCTCTTTTTCGATGACCTGAAAATCACTATGTATCAAATATTATAATGCATAACAGACAGATAAGTTCTTAATAACAAGATGAGCTTCTACATTACCATTATTTTACTGTCATCAATATCTTCAGTGCTCATCTCAGGCATGAGTAATTTCATCATTTACTTTTGTATTTTCAAAGTAACTAGCATTATCAATATTTTTCGTACTATTAACGTTAATATTTTCTATGCAAAGCCTGAAGATAACCATAAACTAGTTAGTAAGCAGACAAAGCATGTTATTTAAAAGCATAATTTTGAAGGAAGTGGTAAAAATAACGAAATTTTAGCCTTTATAATATGCTCAATGAAAAAAATAGGTCACCATAATACTATTGCATCTTTGCACTTTTTAATTCAATTCTACAAAAAAAAAATACAGGATATAACAAAGCCGAAAACCACTGCATTTATTGAATTCTGATAGATTTTGAAAGTGATTTTTGAATGGAATTAATTACTCCCTTTGCTATTATAAGTATAAAGTTTTTTTCGGGAAATTAATCAGGTGATTAATTTATAATCATTACAAAATGATAAATTAAGTAAAAGTAATCAATCATAAACCACAATATAACACTGTGCTCATTATTTAAAAGCAAATTTGGAATTTCTTAGCGACAAAATAAGCAATTTTCTCTGCACACACACACACACACACACACAATCATCCGCAGTTATTGTATAGAATGTTAAAGACATAAAAACACACAATGTGCTTAAGTACAAGTTGGTAAATATATGTATAATCATGCAAAATAAATTACTATTGCGTAATGTCTTAATAAAAACATTCCTAATCAAAATGTTGTATGAAATTAGTACCGTCAAAAGTCAGAACATTCCAGGTTCATAGTGAAGTAATTGGTTGCCTATAAATTCGGGTATAAGTATTGCTTGAAAACATCGACCATGTACCCACTTACTTACGAGTAAGACAAAAAAACTTATGACACGTTGCCACGTTTAGATTTGAAAACTTCTGTGAACTACGAGGTGTGGTCCAAAAGTTTCTGGCTAGAAAAATTTGGCGGCTTAAAATAAAATAAAAAATATGTCATCGCGATTGTCATTTATTCCGCTGTTTCGTGTATAATTTTGTTGTTTCTGTTGCTTGTGGTTTTGATTTTACGGCGTTTAAACGATAGGAAGTTGGTAAACTTTCGATATGTTCAAATTGGAATATCGTTCCGTGATTCAATTCCTGACCAAGGAAAAAATCTGTCCAACCGATATAAAAAAAAGGTTAGATGCCGTGTGCGGGGATTCTTCTCCGTCGTTTTCCACCGCTAAGTAATGGAGTAAGCAGTTTCGTTTAGGACGGGAGTCCATTGACGACGAACCTCGCTCCGGCCGGCCTGTTCAAGTACTCACCGAGGACTGTGTCAAATTAGTGGAAGAGGAAGTTCTGAGTGATCGAAGACTTGAGACTAAAGAAATAGCGGCAAGAACCGTGCTTTCGAAAACTTCAGTACTTAGGATTCTTCATGAACATCTTCACATGAATAAAGTTAGTGCGAGGGGGGTACCCAAACTTCTTTCGAGCTTGCAGCGAACAGAGCGAAAAGCGTGTTCTCAAGAAGTTTTAGACGCGTATAGGCGTTACGGAAAAAGTTATTTGGAGTCGATTGTTACGGGAGACGAAACCATGGTTTTGTACTATGATCCCCTGTCCAAAAGGGAATTGATGTAGTGACGTCGTCTTGGTGAAAAGCCGCCTAGAAAGGCCAAGGTAACGCAATCCACCAAAACGATAATGGCAACGGTATTCTGGGATTGTTAGGGAATACTGATGATTGACATTAAAGAAAGGAATACCACGGTAAACGGCAGCTACTACGCTACCCTTATTGAGCAGTTACGAGAGGCGATCAAGCAGAAGCGACGTGGAAAAATCAGTAGAGGTGTGCGGCTTCTCCACGATAATGCTCCCGTTCACACTGCTGCAATTGCCAAAGCTGCTGTAGCAAAAAGTGACTTCGAGAAAATTCGCCACCCACCTTACAGTCCTGACCTGGCCCCAAGCGACTATTATTTATTTTGTTCTCAAGACTTAAGGCAGACTTGAGGGGAAGACGGTTTTCTTCGGATGATGAAGTGACTCAAGCGGTTTTCGCCCATTTTGAGGACAAAATTCCAGAGTATTTTTTTAAGGGGATAGAAATGCTTATCACGATATCTACAAAGTGCATTGAAATAGAGGGGGACTATATAGAAAAACAAAAAAGGTTTTGTAAACATATCTACTTGTTTTCATAGTTAGGCCGGACACTTTTGGACCGCACCTCGTACGCCCGTGATATCAAATAACCAATCAGAAGCGAGCAAATCATCAACAAAGATAATCTCACACACCCGCACTCTTGTAATCAACTGACGGTTTTTAGAATAAATCTAACATTATCCGTCTAGTAGGTTTATGATCGATGCTTGGCAATTATTAAAAAGACAAAAGGGATTCCAAAATTAGGACCAAGTTCAAAGGTTAAGTTCAATGTTCTAAAGTTAAGAAAAAAATATAATAAGACTTTACTTACAAATACATACAAAAATACTAAATTATTTATTTCATAAATAAAAACAAATATAATATGAAACACCTGTACGTACAAGGTTATGATGCTTGTATCACTATGTTCCAAATTCTTGGAAATCCTACATGTTCTGGATATAAGTGTAAAAGAAATATACCCAATATAACCATGAGTTCCGAGTTTTCCTGAGTTCGGTTCACATTATAATGAATTATAATATAAACTATTTAACTAACCTTTTAGCCCTGGCCTTAGATATATTATAGTGTAATGCTCCCTTTCGAGACTTGGAGGTAGCCAGGTTATATTTTTTACATTTGTTTCCCATATTTGAAAAACTGTAACAACATTATTGCAATTCAAGATTTTTTTACTCATTAAATAATATTAATTTAGGTACAAAATATTATAATTACCAAAATTGCTTAGTCGCACTATAAATTCACTCGGCGCCAAGGATCACGCGAGGTTTTGCGCGGTAACTCGAGCGATACGTCCACACCTTGTAAAGCCTTGCGGCGGACTGATTTGAAACTGTTTACGAGGATGGTTTTATTGCAGTTTTGAAACTAAATACTAAGAATGAAAAAAAAGGATTTTAGCTAGTTTTTGTTTCGATTTGCGTAGAAAAAGGCATGCTTCTATACTGTGTATCTTTATTTCGAAGAAAAAAGGACTGATTATCAGAAATAAACGTGAAATTAAATCCGCCTTTTTTTGTAAGTTTCACTTTCTTTAAGGACTCGTATCTTTCATTTGGAACAGAAATTTCAAAAATTGACACTGCAATATTTAGTTGAGGATCTGTTTAATAATAAAAGTTCAATTCTATGTAAAACATGCAAGTGATTTTGAACACATGAGACTCCAAAGTAAGCCCCGTAACATAAATTTGAGAAACAGCTGTTCGTTTAGTTGTTATAGCTCACGTAAAATCAAATAACTTGGAAATGTTTTTTAAAATTTTTTTACTTGAAAGGATTGCCTACAATAATTAGCAATTTGAAGTTTCGTAGGATTCATTTTTGCAGAGTTCTTGAGCTTGGAAATCACGCTTTCGGGTCATAATCGCCGTGTACGCTCTTAACCTTGCGTATATTGTTGAAACACATAATGCCACCGTGCGATAATTCATATTTTTTTCTGTTGCCAAATTTCAATTGACAAACCGAAGAATAAATAGGTACTTATAATGTTCTTTATAAACGATGAATTTGTACACTCTCCACCACATTACATTTGTAGCGAAATCGTCCATTTTACAACACATATGGCACCATACCACTAATAAAAGCTCTGTATGCCTATAATGAAGTTAGTTTTTCCCTGCTTGGCGACTTCTTTTTAACCAAAATGATTAAATTTAAAATTAGTTAAACACAAAACTCACGACCTTTAAAGCTAATTCACCGTTGAACACTGAGATTTTTTTAAATCGAATAGTGAATTATTTTTATTCACTGACATTTAATTTATTTAAAACAATGAAAAACAACTTTTAAAAGTTCTCACCCGTATCTAGTATATCTTCAGGCACTTCTTGGACGGTCTCCTCGTCTACCACCGCCGCTGGTTCGATTCCCGCCTCCTCCTGAACCTCGGAACGCTCTTCATAATAATCTTCAATGTCTGGTATCACTTCTGGTGGTCTCTGTTCAAGTTGAAATGTTTACTTAACGAAAGTTTGCATATACAGTTAAAGGGAGTGTCTTTAATGCACCTTAATCCTTCAATACTTTTGTAGTATTGATATCAAATAGTCAATACTACAAACAATCATGACCTAAATTCCTGATAATCAACATATTTTCTAGTAGAACACCTAGAATTTAACTGGGACTGTGGGTATGTGATCAAACAGTGATTAGTTCGTAATTTGTTATTTATATCTCTCCAAAGACAATTAATATGATATTGGTGGATAGATTTCAATAGAGTTGTTCAGCTGTTCCATAATTTAAGGCTAGTGATGGCATGATTAACTGGGGTTCTAAATGTTTACTAACCTCAGCAAACGAAATCTTGTGTAGATCATGTAAATCATGTAGCTCAAGCGGCGTCATATCAGTGTCGGATCCTGTCTGGAGTATTGGGACTTGGCTGATAATTCGGCTGACGCGGGCGGATTCTGGTATTTGCCTCAGCAAACGGCTTTCGTGGGCTATAACTGTAAAATAAACAGAAAGATGTCGATGTCCATATTTACTGGGAAATATGAAAATACTTGAAAAGATGATATAAGTGACATTTATATTAAAGTAGCTGACTCAACATTTTAAACCTTTTGCCAAGTTTGTTTATATGAAAAAGCGACAAATAAGCTGCCCTAGCTTGAAACCTGGTCTGATGTAAGGGCAGATCGTATACGTCTAGGGTCTATGAAAAAAAAACCCAAATGCAAGGCAGCGAATACTAACCTTCATGCTGGCTGACGGGTTGCTGGCTTGGCATAATAGATTCCGCAGGTTCTTCCATTCGGGTCATTTTGGGCCTGACTAGTTCCGCTCCAGTAAGGCTCTTAGTCGACGGCTGACCAGAGAACTGGCTCATTGCCCTAGACCCTGGAGGCTCCTGCATCTTCAAGACGTCTTCATCCTCGACGTGGGTGATGGTCTTCATGGGATCATACTTGAGGCCTATTTTCTCACCACCGTGCTTGTCAAACATGGTGTTGACGTCGTCTTCCGTGACTTTTATATTCTGGATTGATAAAAAATACGATGCAATTCTTTTTCCTACTCTTCAACAGAGTTACACAAATCATATTTTTTTAGTATTAAGAGGCATAATTTGTACCTTTGAAAGGGAAATAAAGTTATTATTATTTTTTTTGTACGGTACATTGATGACTTAAAACGTGTTTCATAAACATCGTACTTCATAGGTAAGCTAGGCAGGTGACTGCTAAATCAAATCATTTGTCATTTTTTGGAGCTCCGTTTTTCCTAAACAGCGAAACCAATTCTATTCAGTTAGAACTGATATGAATTACACGTGTATCGATAGTCACACTTAATTACACCAAGATCTTTTAACATTATGAGCACTAGGTCTAAAAAGGTCATAAATACTAAAATAAATCTTACAATAATAGGCCCAAGATCTATTTCCCTAGATTCGGCGACGTCAACGGGAGGCCCAAGGAGATCGACTTTAGGGCCTTGCTTCTTCTTAGGTTTCAGGTGGTTCAGCAACTTTTTGCGGACGTGATAACCTCTGTAGGCAGCCTATTCAGAAAATTGTGGTTAGAAAGTGATGAAGCTGTTTATGGTTTACGTACAAAAGGTTGGTTAACAAGACTTTGAAATAAAGCCACAATTCTGCAGCTTGGTCGAAAAGCGATTCGAATTTTTTAAATGTGGTAATCTAATAGCACTTTCTTAATTTCGCTAGTATGATCAATCAAAAAAACTTGCCTTCCTCGTACCTAAGTAAGACACTTACATAATTTACGAGGATCTATAGTTAACTACGAACATACTTGAATTTGTTGTGTCGCTCTCGTCAATTCACTGAACGATGGTTTGGTCCTCTTGTAAAGTTCTAGAGTGTGCTGAGCTGCAATCTCCCAAGGTTCTTCAGGTTGCATTTTCATGCCCTTAAAGAAAATAGCGGAATAAACAACATATCTAAGAACGAATTTGGTTACATTGGGCTAGCTCAACTCTTGGTCATCTACCTCTGGTGCGAATTTGACAAAGACAATGATACTTTTTTTTTTCTCATGTTAAAGTTAAATAAACCATATAGTATTAAACACTCGCTTTCTCTGCGGCAGTAAAATGTGGGACTGCGACAGCGCATTCTTCTCTTTTTTACACTCACAGGCCTTATGGGGAGGCGTAATACGGCCGCAAATGAAGCGAGTGTTTAATACTACTTTAATAACATCGGAAGTATTGGAATATTCTTTTTTCATCTCTCCTGTTCGGAAAATATATTGTTGTACATCATGTTATTAAAATAACAAACATTTTTGCTTAGCTGTAATATTGTGTAGGTATTATGTATAATCGTTGATAAAAAAATATACAATTTCTAATTTTAATTCAATTAATAATTAAAATATTTGGCTGCCCGCCATAATGCTAGGATGTTTTTTTTTATTTTATATTGTCAGTGTCATTTCAGGAAGGATTCGTCCAAAGCCGTTAAAACTTTTATAAAAAAAAGAAAATATTTTTGGATTCTATTATTATCTGTGGAAAAAAATCGATCGATATTCTTTACAAAGATTTTAATTATTTGATATTTTCTGCTTTTTTGTACTCTGTTTTCATGTATTCGTGCCGTTATTCTTTCTAATCGTGTTAGGTGTTGTTAGTACTGTAAATCAACTGTCATATTTTGTTCAAAACTTGAGTTTTCCTTTCTCGCTGAACCACATAATACCTCACCAAGACAACTACAACCACTTTTGTAAATTTAATGTTTTCCTCACAGTCGAAATGAAAAATAGTATGTTTAACTCGGGTGAAAGCACCCATTTCACTCTCGAATTATTGGCGCTCTCACTTCGTTCGAGCGCCAGAAACATCTCGAGTGAAATGGGTCGCTTTCTCCCCTTGTCAATCTACTATTTCTTTACCTGTTCCAACGTCTTCTTTCTGTACCAGTATTCGCGGTATGCGTTCCTTGAAATCTGACAAACTTTAGCTGCCATGTCCTCATCCAATGGTGACCTAGTCAGAATCTTTTTCATGATTTGCATCTCTTTGACTTTCTCTAAAACACAAACAGATTTTTTTTAGGAGTAAAGTTATCTTAGTTATCAAATGCTATTTACACAAAATTGATTTTGAATCCCAACTGGATATTGTAACTATTATTTTTTTGTATTGTTTACTTGTCAGTCATTTCAAAATAATATGCGAGATATTTGTATGATGGTGCTGCTAAGATCAGTATAGATATAGTGCCATCCACGAAGGAGCGCGCCGTTTATTTTCGATTGAGGAAAGCGCGGGGTGCGGGGTGTGTGGCAAATAATTAATAATTATATTAATTTTAATATCTTCACATATTAGCAAAACTTATTATAAACGATATACATGTACTATAAACGATTAGGACGAAAGCTGGCGTGCGCCTTTGTGGATGGCACTATATCTATACGACCTAGGTCCTATGCTTGAATACCGGGTCCATACCTTGGCTCGTTTCCAGGTTTAACTTGGTTCCAGGTTAGTCTTGAAAAAAGATTGAACTAACCTCTCCCCTCCATCGGCTCCAACCACTCAATCTCCTCCTTTATCACTTGAGCCAGCGAGTCTGCCTCACCCCTCCCCATGCCCAACTGCATCAGGTGTTCCGAAACCGTTGGTTTGCAGTCGCAAAGGTCCTCGAGTATCTTAACAGAGAGAATTCCATGCTCTCTCGTGATCAGCAGCGCTGATAAGTAGTTGGATATGAAGTCAAATATCTTTGTTGGTTGTGCGCGTAATACCTGAAATGGTAAAAGACTTGCGAAGTTGTGCATAATGATTAAACCCAGGATTACGCTAATCTTGGATTATTCATCATTCTGTCTTTGTCAGTTTATTTGACGTTGACAGAGACATAAATAATCCTTTAATCCAGGATTAGCGTAAGGCTGCGTTTCCACCAGAGATGTGCGATGGAAATGTGTCGTACGAGGATGTCTAGCTGTGCTGTGAAAATGTGTGGTTGTTTCCACCAAAGCTGTGCGATGAAAATGTGCCTACGAGGATGTGTAGCGTAGCTGTGAAAATGCGCATCAATGTGTGGTACAGTATATGCGCAAACCTTCTCAACACACATTCCTCGCAACACACCCCTCGCACACATCCCTCGTACACATCCGTCGCACACATCTCTCGTACACATCCCTCGCACACATACCTCGCTTGTTTTATATGCGCAAAAATCCAGCTCCGCTGAGCCGTTTCCACCAGAGCTGTGCTGACCGAGGCGAGGTAAATGAAGCGATTCTATTGGTTCTTTACAAACACATCCCTCGCTACGCATCCTCGCGCATCTCTGGTGGAAACGCAGCCTAATCCTGGTTTTAATCATCATGTGCAAGTGGGCCTGAGTTCTTTGAACTTTGGACTTGAATTCAGCCTTTTAGAGAATGCTATTTTGACATTTTCAAATTTGAAACAAAATGTATGAAAGAAAGTCAAACTTCCAGACTTTGAAACTTTTCCTCATTGAGATATATAATAGAAAATATATATATCAATGCTTTTCCTATAGATTTTCAGTCACAATTAAAAACTTCATAAAAGCATTTTTTGAGTGACAAAATTACAGATGACCACCATGTGACTAATTTGAGGAAAAGTGATAATCCCTCGCGCGTTTGTTTGTTTACATTCTTTTGTGTACGTAGCCCGGTCCGGCTGTCAGATGAAGTATTGGAATTCCCCAAAAAATTGCCTTGCTAAAAATATTCCTGAAGGTATATTTATGCGCGTATGAATCATTTTCCTGCTATCTGTTGGAGACCTACTCAAACATTTTTTTAAGGCCAGATAAAGCCAGTTTAATTTTTTACACGTTGGAGTGTGTTGTACGCTTATTCAAGATCAACCGAACCTTATTTTTATTTAAAAATCCGTGGATAGTATTTTCCATAGTCTGTAGATTGCATTTGAGATTAAGCATAAGCACTTTTTTAAAGTTCGTGTTTGCAAGGAAAGTGACCGATTCCTGACAGATTTTACCAAGCTGCCCATTTTAACAGGGCCTATGACTAGCTTAACGGCTGATATCAACTGATAATAGTAGCCAAGACCAACTGCCGTGCCTTCCAAATATGCTTCCAATAGTCACTTATATGGTCGGAAAGGTCACCCATCCAAATACGACCGCGCCGTAGGTTGCTTTAATTCGGTACCAAAGCTGCGCTACGAGCAGATCTACATGTAAATATACATAACTAAAGCAAAATTGCGGTTTGCTGAGCAGTGTAAACATAGATGTATGTGTTAAATAACTAACTTCTAGGGAGATATCAGACATGAGTTCCCTTAATCCTTCGGGAACCGTGAACACATTTGAGCATCCGTGTTGTTGCAGTAACTCGTTCATTTTGGCAAAACTATATTTTTTATTTTAGATTTTACTTCTATTTACCACGCAGAGACATTTTTTTTTTTCCTTCTTCGTCCATTAAAACTGGACCGGCAAAAGACTTTTATCTTTCTGTCAAGTAGTTTTTTTTAAATACTGGTTTCACGCTTTTCACGGCCTTGTCAGTATGCAGACAGTTGTCTTAAATATGAGTAGGTACAAACTGCTTGAACTTTGAAAAAGTTTGGTAATGGTCAAAATCTTTTGATCATTTTCCTAAAAGACTTCAAGTTGGTAGTATCAGTATGTTGAAATCTGTAATAACCATAAAATTAATATTCCTATCGGAATAGAAGAACAAGTAAAAGCTGTCAAGTGAAACCGATTTTGGATGACAATAACGAATTTTAGTAAGTTACATTAGTATCTTAAAATGAGATAAACTTTCGTCCAGGTGATTTATACTTATCTTCCTAGGTTAAATGTATTAGTTTACCGCATGATAAACAGTCGACACAAAATATCGAACATGCAGCCTTAGTGTTTTTTTTATTTAACCTTTTACATCCCACTGCTGGGCAAAGGTCTCCCCCAACACCTTCCATTGGTCTCTGTCAGCCTTAGTGTAAAACGAAAAATTATTTAGTTGCACAGAATATTCGTAAACATGCATTAAATGTTATTTTGTCTTTACTTTTTACATAACGTTAACGGTTATAGAAAAGAATAAGCAAACTTCGTACTTTAAATTTAAACCGGATTGGCAAATATAAATCGTAAATTGAGAGGCTTCGATTTGGACTAATTTACCTCTTAAATGAGAAGTTGTAAGGGCTATTTTGCTGTAATGAACAATAATCAATCACCGATCAAGTCCCCATGTTTCAGAAGCACAATTTCTCTTAAATATACACAATTTCATTTGAAATTATAAAAAATCACATGAAAGAAATTTCCAACGAGGCTCTTTGGGGCTCCTAACTCTTTGACAGCCGTCAAAAATGGTTCTGCTGCATCATATCTCGCATCTCTTTTTATCGCACAGCTTTATCCTACTGACATCTCGCTTTTGTGGTTCTATTCCAAAAGGGATAATAATTCTATGGTAATAACATAAAAAATACATCATCTTGGCCTGTAACTACACACATCAACACTGTCTGTCTATGGATAGTGAGTTAGTTTAGATTTACTCAATTATATCAAAGTTATTAACATATAACATGTATATATTTTTAAAAACCCCATTTATCAGAACTTCATACAAAATATCCCAAGACAGTGTTGAGTATCAGGTATACTCCCGATGATGGATTGATTTTGAACAATATATAAAGAGGCATTCCGCTGTACAGACTAGGAGCAGCAATGAATATTTTGTAAGCTTAGCAGTGTAAGTAAAGTAAACGATATCAAATCAATCAACGCTTTATCTTTCTTTGTATAGCAGCAATTAATTTGAAAACTTTTAAACATCCACTGAGTCACACAATATTGAGTCACAAATATTGAAAACATCTTTCTGTCAGCTATAAGTTGTAACTGAATCATACAATCATCTTAAGTAGCATGAATGGTTTGATACAAAACCTAAAATGTAACGAGTGAAGTCTCTGAAGTTTAGACTTCTCTTTTAACTTCGTATTGTATTACACAGCGTTACGCCTTATTATATCTCCCATCTATTCTGAACAAAATACTTTCTTTTATAAATACAAAAAATGCATCTCTCTGCATGACTTAAAGGTTTAACTGGCAGAGAATGCTTTTAGCATTAAGTCCACCTTTGTACACCATGCTTTGTGCAGTCTTTAAATAAATAAAAAATAATACAGCAAAATAAATGTTTGTGTTAGTACTACAGTTAGTCCGGTCAAATTAGACCAAAAAATAAGAGTAAAGTTAACTAAATTCCCACCAAGCTGAAAATCGGTAAGATTGTTTGAAATATCATTAAAAACAAAATTTAAAAGTTCCCCATCTTTCCCCTGTGAGGAAAAAATTTTATTCAAGGTCAAAGGTCAAAAAAATGAGTTTTTCGCGATTTTCAGCAAAACGGTAAGCTTTATCATAAAAATATCTCAGACAAAAATTGTAGATCATAAAATTATCTACAAAAAATTAATTAATACTTTTTTTCTACGAGCCACCGTTTTTGAGATATAACGATTCAAAAAGATGTAAAAGTTGTAAGCGTCATAATATGCATGAGTACGCCACGCTGTGATACGACATCTGCATTTTACAGGAGGGGTAAAATAACAGTCTTCAAACTATTTGAGAAACAAAATTTAATTGAATGTGCTGAAGTTTTCAAAAATAGTAATTCTACTCGACAAGAAATTATTACTAACGGCATTCGCTTTCTTCTTTCTATGTGCGGAGCTCCTAAAAAAACTAAAACTAAAAAAAAAAACTAAATCTTTTTGAATCGTTATATCTCAAAAACGGGGGCTCGTAGAAAAAAAAGTATTAATAAATTTTTCTAGATAATTTTATGATCTACAATTTTTGTCTGAGATATTTTTATGATAAAACTTACCGTTTTGCTGAAAATCGCGAAAAACTCATTTTTTTTACCTTTGACCTTGAATAAATTTTTTTTCTCACAGGGGAAAGATGGGGAACTTTCAAATTTTGTTTTTAATGACATTTCAAACAATCTTACCGATTTTCAGCTTGGTGGGAATTTAGGTAAGTTCCAATGTTTAATTTGACCGGACTAAGTAGGTACCTGCACCAAATATGGGACCGTGGCGTAACTGATAGAATTTTACATTTTTTTTAATATATACACATACATATTACATGAATACATGTATTAAAAATTTCACTTGTTTCTTTAAATAAACGCTATCGCACCGCAGACTTTATCAATTAAATCTTTTGTTTATAAATATAAAACAATTCCACGCTACCCGCCATCTCATTTTTAATGAGTAATTCTTTGTTCTTGGTCTAATTTAATAAGAACTATTTTGCCTTCATTGTCAGCTTTAAAATATTAAAAGCGCACGGCTCATCTAACACTGGTGACTACATACGCAACTTGCCAAGTGCGTTTCACAATTAACACCCGCAATATTATTCAATAATATGCTTTGCTGACATAGCTTTAGGGGCAATGTGTATTAACGTAAACGAAATATACAGTGTGGCAAACATAACCATGATAAGTTCGAATCATTCAGTCAGTGTGATCGCGTTAGCACAGTCGTCAATATGCAATAGTGTCTGTTAGCCCAAGATAATACACGTGGTGCCGTGCCAGATACAAAGTGTAAATAAAATTGATAAGGAACTTCCCAGTGCGTTGTTCAAAATGGAGTTGACCACAGCAAAAGCGATTGCGATGCTATCCCTCGGGCTGGGTAGTTTCGTGTTTGGGATGATACCAGCTTGTTTTTCTGAAGGGACGAGACAGAAGCACCCTTTGTTGATATCGTGTTTGCTATGTTTTGGAGGTGGAGTACTTTTATCGACGTCAGTGGTCCACATGCTTCCAGAGGCGAGGGAGCAGCTGCCAAACTACGCCGAACTGATGTTGTGTGTGGGTTTCTTCATAGTGTATTTAGTTGACGAGCTTGTGCATCTATTTTATGGGCCAGGGAACGACCCTCACCGACAGACCTATGGGAGCAACGAAGGGACCAGTTTGTTGGGACCGGAGAGGAATGTGAGGGGTCAAGATGCGGAGATGGTGGACAGATGCTGTGGGGATACAGCCAATCCCAGGATGTGTCATGTGAGCCATACGGCTCCATGTAACAAGAGCTCTTCAGGAGTTATAGGACTTCTTTGTGCATTATTTGTGCACAGTGTTTTGGAAGGGCTGGCGATCGGTCTGCAAGTTGATGCTGCCCAGGTTTGTCATGTTCTTTATTACTTCTGCTTTCTTGTTCAACCATTATTTTCATTACTGAAGATTATACTTACTCACCAAGAACCGCTTTTAACGTGTTGTTTTCTTCCACCGAATACGATTTTGGCTAAAAAATTGATGATTATTGAGTAAATGATTCGTTGTAATACACTAACATGTTTTCATAATCCTATCACGAAATCATTTTACAAATAAGACCACAGTTTTGGTGTTATCGCACTTGGGCCGTTTTGTAACATTTTGTTACAGAAACGTATGATATACCTATCACGAATAATTACGCGTGTGGATTACGCGTTTTCCTCGGTTGGTCGTGTATTTATTTATATCGTCGCATATTTGTTAAGCTAATTGAAAGCAGTTATTAGATGTGTTCACTGATTTAGAGCGAGGGCTTCTTCTATATATAAAAAAAAAACAGTCGTACAAATGAATTAAAATGATTGGTCACCGACGGATAGATCATGTCTCATGTAGCGGGTAGGTAACATCATCGAAGAAAAATAAAATATTATCACAAATCAGGAAACTTAAAAAGATAATAATGTAGGTAGGCAAGATAAAACAAATTGAGTATGTCCTGGCTATAATAGTCCCCCTAGCCGATTTCGACTACGGTGGCCAGTCACAACGACTAACCGACTGCGCGGGACATATTATAGTGCACAAGCGTGTGCGCAAACACAGATGCACTCTCTATTCCTTTCACTCTCATAGCCCGATGGGACAGCAATCTGACACGACCGGAGAGAAATCAGGCGCAGGACCAACGGCTTTACGTGCTTTCCGAGGCACGGGGGTGAAACACCGCCAACTTCCAAACTCCGGGCTTCCCTGAAAATTTCTAAACCGAAAAATCCAGGTACATATTTTTGGCCCGACCCGGGAATCGAACCCGGGACCTCTGGCGCAGTCGCTTTAAAATGCGACCCTCTAACCGCTCCGCCACCGAGGCAGTTTCCTGGCTATAAGTGATTCCCCGAAAGGGGACATCTGTCTGACTCATAATTCTAGATCAAAATATTTTGATTCCGTTACTACGATTCAAATACATATAGAAAAATGTTTTGATAGCAATTTTTAAGTTGATGCAACGTAGCTTTAAAACGCTGGTCCTGATGGATTAAGTTTGACATTTAAGTGGTCTTCATATACTTCCTCAACCCGCTGTCTCGAATATAGACTAGACGAGTCATACAGTTCATTGTTGTGTGAGTGACATTTTACTTTACCTTGCTTTTATGTTTATTGTTCTTTTTTATGGTTCCGTACCAATGGGTAAAAACGGGTCCCCTTAGACTTCGCTGTCCGTCCGTCCGCAGGCTTTACCTTAAATACCGCGATAGTTAGACAGTTGAATTTTTTACAAATTATCTATTTCTGTACCATTACCATGAGTTTACGCCGGTTTTACTCGCTAGCGACGACGTAACTTTTTGTATGGGAAATTTTAGTTCTGCAAGTGACCGCTGTGCAATTTTCCATAGACTTTTTTTACGTAGTCGCTAGCGAGTAAAACCGTCGTACACTCATGGTAACGGTCCTGAGGCCTTACTCTGGACACAAAACCCGATCCAATGGTTATAGCCATCCCTGTCACTCATACCAGGCCGTGCATGCGTGTGACAAGGATGGCTATATTCATTGGATCGGGTTTTGTGTCCAGAGTAAGGGGGCTGTTGCCGCTTGAACAACAAATATTAAAAATAAAATAAAATAAATATTTAAGGGGGCCCCCCATTACAACAAACATTATTTTTGCCCTTTTTTGTTCGATATTTACTCGTATAATGGCAACAAGCAGGGCACTTAAAATATTCATGTATGTGCTTACTGTGAAATTAAGCTAATGTGATTTCTACAAGTGCATAAAGACAAAACAAGGACGATACAGTTATTGTAGGTGTTTAAAGTCGTTAGTTGATAAAATTAATGTCTCAGAGGTGCAATCGCTTATCATTGATAAACTGAAGGACTGATTTATTTATCTTTCAAACAATTAACTTAAGTAGGTCAGTTTTTAATTGTTCTATTAGGCGACGTTCTCGACGTTACACAAATCATTAGTGGCTAAAAAGTGAGGTTCTTGTAATTATTATTATTATTATTATTGAGGTTATTACTTAGATGTTCACGTAAAAAAAATCGTCACATTTCCTAAAAATGTGCTCCATAATACCCTCAAGTTTGGAAAAAAAGTGTCTAAAGAAGTTTAAGTAATGAAGCCTTTATGAAATTACTTGTGATCAATATGACTCTATTAACTGTTTTTTGAACTGCCCTACTATAAGTTTTATTGATGGTTCTGTATCGTGTTTTATATTGGTATCTTACGCTGCGGTAAATTTAATAAAATAAAAATAAATAAATATGCGCCTTATAACTCACCGATTTAATTGGTACTGGTTTCGGAGTTAGTTCGGAGGTAGTTAATTTTCTTCCTTGTGTTACGAATACCAGACAAAATTTATGATGGGGGCGTATCCCATAAATACTTAAATATATCCATGACTTAGATTTAAATGTGATCATCACGTAAACATTTGCCCCTTGCGGTATTCGAACCTACGACCGGCATAGGAGTCAGGAGCGCTAACCACTATACCAAATGCGTCGTTATCGTAGTAGGTGGCACAGTAACTCAAAAGCATTGAACTAAGTACTTTTACTAGCATTAAACTGACACTACGAACAAATCTTACTTGCCATCAACTTATACAAATGGTCGTATTCGAAATTCAAATGTCAACGAATGCGTCACAATCTCGTCGTCGTATTTGCGACACATTTTTTGCTTGGCATAGCTTCCCTATAACCCTTTTTTCCCCCTTTTCAGGTGCTTCTCCTCCTCGGTGCAGTAGCGTCCCACAAGTTCGTCGTCGGCTTCTGTCTCGGCGCGGAGCTGTGCGCAAGCGCACCGGGGCGTCCGTGCGCGCACATAGTGTGCGTGCTGCTGTTCAGCGGCGGGTCCGTGGCCGGGATCGGCTTGGGAGCGGGCCTGGAGACTGTGTCGGCGATTAAGGACTCTATTGCTGTACCCATTATGCAGGTTAGTGTTAGAATCCTCTAACAGGAGCTTAGCAATTTAACTAGCACCTCCCGGCGTCAGGCGGGAGACTGTGCAGGCAATTAATGACTCTATTGCCGTGCCCATTATGCAGGTTAGTGTCAAAATCCTGTAGCAGACGGATACTATTTTACAAACAGCTGCTGGGTGCTAGCCTATAGACTGTGCAGGCCATGCTAAACTCAAGTCAGTCTCAAAATCTTCAAACAGGTCTCTAGCAGGCTAAAAAGTTTAAGGGTACCTAAACCTCAGACACTGGTATGAAGGTACTCCAACCTGATGGTATATCCTTCCTTTTTATCGTAAGGGTCGGATTTACTATCTTATTTAACTACCAAATATGTAAAATTTCTGTCAAGCTTTATGCGAAGAAACACGAGTGTCGGCTATACTAAGGCTGCGTTTCCGACAGAGATGTGCGATGGAAATGTGTCGTACGAGGATGTCTAGCTGTGCTGTGATAATGTGTGGGTGTTTCCACCAAAGCTGTGCGGTCAAAATGTGCCTACGAGGATGTGTAGTAGAGCTGTGAAAATGCGCATCAATGTGTGGTACAGCATGCGCAAACCTTCTCAACACACATTCCTCGCAACACAACCCTCGCACTCATCCCTCGTACACATCCCTCGCACACATTCCTCGCTTGTTTTGTATGCGAAAAATTTAGCTCCGCTGAGCCGTTTCCACCAGAGCTGTGCTGACCGAGGCGATGTTAGTGAAGTGATTCTATTGGTTCTTTACAAACACATTTCTCGCTACGCATCCTCGCACATGTCTGGTGGAAACGCAGCCTTATAACGGTTAAGGTAAGATGGTGCCACCGAGCTTTAGTAACTGTGAGCGCTTTAAAAATACTCTAACTATAATCTTAACACCAATCAGTGCAACTTACTCTAAGCTAAGTAATTCAGGTGAAAGCCTGAGATAAGCGCTTTCTTTGTGGGCAGAGCTTCTATCTCGGCGCTGCAGCTTGATACTGAGTAGGACTGTAGGTGTTACTTTCCAGGTCAGTGTAATTATTATTTAGCAGGTTTTAAGCAGTTTTTAAAAATGTAAAATTTTTGAAGTGGGACATTCAAAGATCTTATCGAAATCCTAATAGTTGGTTGAAGAAAAGAGTCCAAGATTAGGCTATCTTTCTATGGCACTCAACGGCGGTCGGCCATTTCGGCGGCATGTCGCTTGCTCGTAATCAACTCCACTCATGTTCTATAACTTAAAGCCGCTTGACACTATACCATTCCAGCATTATCTCTTGTATTTCCAGGCGTTAGCAGCAGGTACCCTCCTGTATGTGACAGTGAGCGAAGTGTTGCCCCGCGAGCGAGCGAGCTGGCACGAGCGAAAGAGAAGCGCGGGCGTCGCGCAGTTCGCCTCCGTCCTCGTCGGCTTCGCTTTGATGTACTTGTCTACTATGTACTTGGGTAAGCCTCATTTATGATGATCAGTTATAGTCACACCGCCCAGAGTATGCTCATTTGAACATAAAATTTAAGGCATGATTGTCAAATTCCTGACTTTCAAATAAAAAATTTGGCAAAATTTTAAACATCAAAAGAGCATTATCTGGGTTATCTGGGTAATCTAGTAAAAGTCTTTTTACCTAACATTTGAAAAGACGTTGTGACAATAATGCAGTTATTATTGTCACAACTCAGTAGTTTCGAGAAGGAGGTCTACTACGAAAAACCAAATCCGTCAATACGATTATCATTTTTCGGATCCGAAAGATTTTTAGTACGGAATGCTTAATATTACTACGAAATGCTTCGGATCCGCAAAACGATTATCGTATTGACTTGACGGATTTCGTTTCTAGTAGGCATGCTGGCTCTGAAGGCCTACTTCGAAAAACGAAATACATACATACATAATTAATGTCATTTGCTTGCGTTTCTTTTTCTCAGACCACGATGCTGTGTGATTGCTGGCAACACCACTAGATTATGTAGTTCTATGACTATGTCAATCATTTGACATTAAGCGTAAGTTCTTATGTTTCATAACATATTATTTTAAATAATATTTGACCTCCTTGAAGGACCTAGTATGCCTAAGACTGATCTTAATTAAGATAATTAATGAAATAAAACTATCTTATCTATTTCCGCATTTTATTAAGACTGTTTTGAAGTCAACAATAAATTTACAATTTGTGATGATGATAGGACTAACATTGATGCAGTTAAATTAATTTTATTTATAAGCAGTTTTTAACATTGGCACAATTTCTAAGTACAAAATATTTGTAAATGGCTATTTTGCCTAAAGCAGGCGTTATTATATTGCAGCAAAAAGTACTAGGGAAAGATGTTTTTACGATAAAGAATTAATGCTGCACTTATGTGTAATTAATTAAATTAAAATTATACTGAACATGGCACTGTTTGAATCTGAACCTAGCAACCAGCGACCTCTATATCTTTGGACTACACTTGAGTACTAGACAGTATCGCTACTCGCCGCTAGATGGCGTTACAAAACTTTAGCTACTCGTCAACAGATAGCGCAATTTAGTCCTATTAATATTGTATAAAAATATTTTCTGTTTGTAATTAATTTTATTACACATCTAAATGCACAAAATAATCTCAGTCCACAATACTATTGCGATATTTATATACATCAATAAATTTATGGAAGCGATTTCTACATACAACTAATATTCATACTGAATATCGGAATACCTCGTATTAAACAGTATAAATAAATGAATTAATTCTTATAATTATAATTTAAATTTAAATACAATAAAAGTATTACAAAATAGAAAATAATACAGATCTTTGACTCGATGCACTTATGCCTACGAAGTAAGTACTGTTAAAAATAATAACAAAAAATTATAATTCGTTAACTTTGAATAAATATTCTTATATTATTGGGGCGAAGAGAGCGTTTGTCAAAGTAGGTAAATGATTTATTTTTAGCAATAATTATTATTACGCCTGTTGTTGTAAAATATAAGATTTAATTTCGAATGAAGATATCAATCTTTTGACGTAAAAAGTTCTCTCAAGTAAATCTGATACACTCCTTGTAAACTGTTTCTTAACACAAACAAGTGAAGTGAGAAAACGCTGTGGACAGTGTTAGAGCGATGCGCCTCGATCACTTTCGGTAACTATTTATAAATACGTATTTTCAGATTGTTTTGATAATGTTGTATGTTGTTGGTATAACCTGCATGTAATACTTATACAATCTCAATAATGATTTACTTTACAGGTTGTTTTTATTTTTTTAATAAACTGTTTGTTACTATGATCACTTGCAGTGATGAGACACAACATGTCAAAATGTTCATTTTAAATAGCATTTTCTAACAATGGTTTTGCAACATATTATTATTTTAGTCAATATCAAAATATTAATAACCAGATAAATATAAATAAATAATAAACAATAGACCATACTGTACGTATTTGAAATACTTGTAGTCACATTATTAATAATACCTAAAGCTAAGAAGGCACTTAGTTTCACGAGGCACTGAAAATATCGGAGTTCCGTATAATATGACTAACTACGCAAGACTAAAACAAAAAGCGTAATTAAATAGACAATTTTCGAAATAAATACAGTAAAATACATCGACCGATAGTTCCTACGACAAGTTTACGCTTGACATCGGTAACGTGTGTCGAGACACAATCGATTTAGCACCTGAAAAGGTAAGAAATATGTGGTCACTGATGCAATTTTGAAGAATTTCCTCAAAAATTTGAAAAGATCAGTCGCTAAATCGATCGGTCTCATAATACTAAATCGGGAAGACTCTACGTAAATTTGTTCAAAGTCCCACTGGATTTCACTAGCACTAGAACCTTCGGTCAGGTCTCTTCCTCCTCTTCTAGTTTTCTATTTTTCCTCCTTTGCCGATGCCGTTCTCTTTTCTTGTGGGCTCGATTCCTCTTCGAGGTAATTTGGCACTCGCACCCGGCGCGCACTTTCACATAGTCCATCGACCAGCCACCGGAGCCTGGCACTGATATGTGTCCTTTAGTCTTTTGGGGCATCTCGGTGGCGGCCGTGTACCGCACCAACGCGTAGGAGTATGAATATATTTGGACGCATCTCGACTGGTTGTACAGTCGAGCGTCGACGAAGCGGCAGGGCTTGTCGACGACTTCTGGAGCGCAGGAGAGCTCGTAGAGTCTTTGCTTGTTTTCACCGTCCTCGTAGAGTTCTACGTAGAGGCCGCTGAAGGTTCTGCCGCCCTTCTTGGCGACCATCTCACCGACGGAGGGGCAGCACTCGACGACGTCCCGCTTGGCGCCCTCAGTTCTGAGGACGCTCTGCATCTCGCGCCAGTGCGAGCGCTTCCACGCCGCCGTCGCGTCCAGCTCCTCGTCCGTCCTGAAAGTGGAATTTAGAAGATAATTTAGTAAAATGGGATATGACATATGCCTTTGACGGTTCATAAAGTTTGACATGACACCAGGGTTGAAAAAGATGGAGGGATTTGAATCTAGGCTGAGACTTCGACAATAAAATCTAGTTTTTCAAAACATGAGCTACCAACCCTACATTATCATTAGGTAGGATAGATGAATATTATTTACTAAAAGTAATTGTTACGCTATAAATTAAAACATTTTTTAGTCCCAAACTAGAGCTGGCTCTACAGCCAGCAGGAAATGTTGCCGGCAACGGCACATTTATGTCCGTGGAGGACTCGGTATACTATATTCACATAAGAGTATGAATAATTGTAAGCGTTCTAGGTACTCACATCACGCGGTGCGGATGGTACGGCTGCGGCGAGCGGCGCACGCGGCTTACGTTCCCGATCAGCTCGCCCGCGCCCGCCACTGCACCACACAGCACCTGGAAACAACGATAAATAGTGTATATTTAATCTGCTAGACTCCAGTCACATGCTGGAAGGTGGGATAACTATTATCTTTTGGGCCAGCGCGTGTAGAACTATGAAACAATGTGACGACCTTAAGGTCACATTATATGAACCCGGGCTAGTTGATGATTAATGTCAAAATAATTTTAATTTTGACCTAATGGAGGCTACCATGCCTAAGTGTGTAAAAGACGAGGCCAATTTGGAGTGAAAATTGCACTTGTAAAAAGCAACCGTGACTCGACCTCGACCTCGTCTGTCACAGAGTTACGGTTGCTTTTTAAAAGTACAATTTATATTATGTACATTTTGATTTTTCCTAAGGTATTGACCTAAGCCTCTGTTAAATATTATTTATAACGTAGGGTTTCTTAAATTCGATTTAAAAGATCTTTCATAACATAAAAAAAATACACAACGGACATAAACAACAAATCGGTATTAAATAGTAAATATAATGAAGTGAAACAGCTAAGTGGATAATTCTAGATATCGCAGTACCATTCGTGCACGACAGCCCAATAATAATAAAGGCTTTTATATTATTGACGTGATTAACATAAAAAGGGCAATACAGTGAAATAATTAAATTTTATCAAGACATCGTAGACCCATTGTCGACGTACTAGTTTTATGGCAGCCATAAAACGTAAACCATAGTCCGGCTACCGCAATTTTCTTTTAACGATCTACTGAGGCTGTCTAGATTAAACTAGTGCACCTTTTGTATAATGGCTATTCAGCATAATGAAACTTAAAAACCAAATCATACGTTTTATTTTGCGCTTTAAAATAATCCATAAAGAATGAGTTTTACAATATCCAACGAGAGTTCATTATTATATTCGAGTACGCTTTATGCGTAAAAAATAATAATGCGGTCTGTTTATAAAATAATTATACTTAACTGGCGTAAATGTGGGAAAATATTGAAGTTACTACTTTTTGGTAAAGCCAGTAGTGAAAATTTGAAAACATATCAAATTTCAATTTTAGTTGAATTTACCCATTAAACATTTATTATAATAAAACTCAAATATTAATTGTACAGTTTCTTCGTTCGTCGTTTTAAGAATACAAATGTATAGTTAAGCTACTCGATACTAGATGGCGCCACTTTGCCGAACTTCATAGTTTAATAAACAGGCATGGGATGAATGAAATATTAAAATGATTAGACCGGACTCCCATTGAAGTTCATTATGAAAAATGTGAGCACCGCGTTTTGACCGTCTCAGGAACAAAAATTAGAAAACAGGAGCTCTATTTTTGAATCACTCGCGAAAATATTCCAAGTGGTTTTCGGTCGAAAATCAATTAAATTACAACAGACTAGAATCACGCTTAATTTAGACGGTAGGAAGTAGTAACAAAATTGAGACATAAGTATTTAAATCACTATTGTGAGGATTTCAACAGATTATCACTCAAAAATTTAAAATTATTAAATGCAAATCACACGCCATATCGACTCGAGTGGTTCAAAATAGGACCCCGATTTGTGGTGCACTATCTTTGCAAGCAAATAATCGATTGGAGTCTGCTCTGGATAGCTTAATATTGATAGGTAACCTACCTACCTCAAAACCTCCCAGGCAGCTATTATAGTAACGTCAACACTCAATCCCGCGGATTAACCAGCCCTTGTTTAATAAACTGAGAATCAAACATTCAAACGATTTGTTTTCAGACGGCCGCAGCTTACAAATCTACGCCGACGAAAATTATTTACAATCATCCTTATTTCAATTGTGGAAGGTTTCAATTAGAATGAATTTTAATTTCGAATCTAAAGACTGAGTTGTAACTAACAGACAAAACAGTGAGTTTGAGTTACACGCGTCAAAACAGTTGACGGTACGATGGTAACTCGATAGTAGGAAATATGTGCCTAATAAAATGAAAGTGATAAAAGTTATGGCAGACAAAACATTGGTGTCATTTTACCGATGACAGTTCATGCTCATCAAACGATGGCGTATGGCGTAAGACTTGAGTTACATGGAAATAAAATTAATGTTCCTAATAAATTGTCTCGATATGTTGAAAATTCGGGTTCAGATTTAATCGATTAATTAAAGAATCGGTAGCTATTTCAGGTATTTTAGATCTTTTTTTTGGATTAGGTGGAAGGCTGGTCACAATAATAAGCAAAGTAGAAATAATAAGAGCGACGGAAGAATATTCCGCGAATTTAGCGAAAAAAAAGTTAAGTTAAACTTTCAAAAATAATATTCTCCTACCGGTTTTTGGGAATGGAAGTCCGTCTCAACGAGTTAGGCCAGCTACGCAGGAGATATTATAGTTCCCAGAAGTTTGCGCAATACATGAGTGCTGCACTTTCTGTTACTTCACTATCATTAATTCGGTGAGCTAGACGGTAGTCCAACATGACCGATGAGAGATCAGGCGCAGGACCAACGGCTTAACGTGCTTTTCGAGGCACGGGGGTGTCATCACCACCAACTTTCTGACTCCGAGCTGTTTCCGAGTATTTTCAAGACCGAAAATCCCAAAAACTAATTTCGGCCCGACCCGGGATTCGAACCCTGGTACTCTTGGGTAGTGAACTAACCGCTACACCAACGAGGCAGTCAAAAATAATATCCCTAGTTAAATAACTAACAAACCTAAGAACCATTAGTTACTAAATTCGAGTTGGTGTCAAATTTTGTTTTGGCATCGCCGCGACCCATATCTTTCAATCACCCCTTTCGCTAAACTCTGCGCGCTCGCAGCTTAACCAAACTGAACAATGGCGACGAGATTTGTATGAAAACCGTAACATATCTGTCATTTAGTGTGAATGAGGTAGAAAGCTGGAGATTAGAAATTGTCTTGAATGGTAAATAGGTTGGGACAGCTAAAGTCATGTTGTGGATTTAGATCTAAGTTTTAATATCGCAAAAAGCTTAACAATGCTTTATTTTAGGGTCTAGCAGTCTTCTATTGTATCATTAATTAATAATAGGTATCTTCTCCGTAGGTATATAAACTTTTTTGCCATTATATTGAAACTAAACATAGTTTCCAAAATCTCAAACAATATTTTTTAGTTTCAATCAGTTATTTTAACGCCGATACATCGTAAAAGTTATCAATTGCCATTAAAGCCCTGATTAGTCTTTCCTACGTGTACAGACTGTGAACTAGCCAATCAGACTAATCTAAATCCAGCCATAGTTGTTGCCTATCACTTCGATTGCGTCTCATAGATAAGACGAGAAGGATTGACTTCAACAAGTCACTTTATCTAGAACATGACTGCTGGTTGGGCTACATTCCGCGCTCGTCCCAGCTCTCAGTTACTTTGCGAATGATAAATTGTCAGTAGAAGATATAGGTGTCCTCATCAAATCGTTAGTAATTTAATATCCTGTTTTTGAATCTAGTTTTTTTAAAATAATTTGTTTGCTCTTGGCTCTAGATCCAAATTAAGCCAGACAGACTGACTTAAGATTTTTGGGTAGCCATATCATTAGAAAATACTGACGTGGATTGTGAGAGTGTTTTGTATTGCGTAAGAAATTCGGAAATAAGTTTTAATAAATAAAAGTGGTCAGTAGCACTGTAAAGGTTTTAGTATTTTTTATAAAAAGAAGTAAACTCTTTAAGGTCAAAAGTAGTTTAATAAACATTTTATATTTACTAGCGGATTAAATTAAGAGATCAAAGGACATAACAACTTTAATAACAATAAAAATGGCGCTCCTAAAAACTTATTTAATCATGAATTCAATCCGTAGGATACATTCGTGCAAAACAGCGACATTATTAAAATAAAATGAGCGTCAGACCCTTCGTGAACACCAATGAAGAGATTAAAATAACATAAAAATGTACATATGACTTTAATACACCCATTTGTATTACAAAAAGGAACCACGGCGATGTCGTATGAAGTTTTAAAAATATAACGACTTTGGATTGTTCACGTTGAGATAGCGCAATCTTCAATAGTATAATTTCTAAAAAACGAAAATTCTGTTGCAAGTAATTAAGTTTATAAAATTAAAACTAGTCGCGATTTTCCTATTCACAGACTTGTTGTTACATTTAGTTCTGGGTGGCAGCATTAGAATAAACACAAGTTCAATAGAACTATTGTAAAAACTTATTACAGAATCAAAATTGGTCTTCTTCAATTCGTTCAAGTTCCAGGCAGTTCAATTCTCACTTTCCTATTTGAGTCGCTAATTTGGCTTTGCGATGCAACTTAAAAAGGTTATTAAAAGTATTTCTATTTTATTAACTCGTGTAGTGCTGCTCACACAAATCTGCTGAGTGAATTTCGTATAGAAATCGCAGTACGAATTAGCTTAGCTAATGCGTTTAAAACCAGAGCTGCTTAACTGTCTACTAACTACAACTAAAAGGGTAGCCTTTTTATTGGAAAGATAAAATAATATTTTATCTATTACAACAATAAAATAAATAACGAGTTTACTAGAACAAGCAGTGGTCATGAAAATAGATAAGTATGATGAATATGCCTTAGTGGTAGTGTAGTAATACAGACGGATTAGCCTCGATTCGTGAATATATTTACGAAAACATTATTTTATATGTTTGGTGCGGTTAGTAGATGCTTTAACGCAGAAGCGGGCTTAGGTTTGGAATTTTAACAATCCTAAAGATTCAGTTCAGCATGAAGTATTAAAATAAGAGTAGATGAAAAATTTCACATTCCAAGTTGATACTACGCTAAAAATGATTGTTGAATACATCCTTGATTTAAAATTAGCAAACTTCTTTTTTATTTCAAATCTCAGAAAAATGTGGAAACCAATCGATAAAGTTAACAATTCTCAAATCACTTCCCACGAATTCAAATCTAGCGTACAATGAATCGATATAATCAATTAATTAGGTTAAGATCGGTAAAACTGCTGCGGATGAAATCAAAATTTTACTGCCGTCTATTATAGAAGTTAATACGACCATTTGTATACGAGATAACAAAAACATCGGCACTTTATTAAAAGAGCATAACTATCGGACATCAAACGCCAATAAAATCAATACACCTTTGCTTATAAATTTAAAAGCGGACCAGTTATAGATGAATATTTTTATGGATCATGATTTAGTGATGAATGAGAATTCTCGGAAATCATTAGAGCATCGATTTTAAAATACCACGTGTTCAAAGACGAAGTTGACAAAATGGATGCAAGTCGAAAAAATGTATTTGTTTCCTTTTGATTAGGAGTTGAAGAGTCAAAATTGTGTGACTTTGATGATGTTAAAGGTAAAGGTGAGCTTGCTGGTTCGTAATTAGCGGAAAGCGGTATTTCGTTAATTTATTGATATAGCAATCAACTAACGATCGGTATACCGACGCTAGATGTCGTAAAAATGGAGATTGCCGCCGAGCGCATGTGAATTGTGGATTATGAGACGAATGTGGGACCGGGCCGTAAAATAAAGGTCTTCAATGAATGGAATTAACGTGGATTTTAACGCAGAAACGTCATAAGACACAGATAGTGGTATGACGACGGGATTTCGTGCGAACAGTTATCGGGTAGCGGAACAATTTAGAAATACATTCGACGAGAGTTGGAAGACTATTAAATTATCTATATCGGAGAGTTTGATAGAGGTAGCGTGTGGCTTGAGATATGGAATTTCTGTGCGTGTATGCATAATATTATACAGTTTTGAGATCAATTCCTGCTCCTACTTAAGAAACAGAATCTCTTTTTTTAAATCACTCGCTTGAGATTGTCACTCGCTCACACTCGCTTAAAAATATTCATCTATAACTGGTCCGCTTTTAAATTTATAAGCAAAGGCGTATGATTTTTGTCCGAAAATGAATTAAAAATCAACGAAAATATCCCGAAATATGGACTTGAGCACTCACAAAATCAAGCTTTATTTTTTCAATCCCTCCCGTGTGGATAGCAACTGATTTTCATTTCCAAATTCGACTTTAATTAATGAATATCACGCGCCATCTTTACGCGAGTAGATCAAAAATAGGGGGGGGGGGGGGGGCGCAGAGCTTTAGATAATGTAGGTACAATACATATTTATCTTGAAATTACTTTTTATGTGATTATTTAGATATGTCAGTGCACAAACTTTGCTGCAGTTCTGTGATTACAAGATAAATACAGTTTTGATTTATAATTCACCTACTAATTTGATGTCTTGTTTCCATCAACCTATTTGAATATCAGCATACCGTGTTCCGTCGTATTTGTATCGAATATTAATATTAATGACTGCCTATTCAATTCAAAGCTTGTCATGTTTCCATTGAACACAGCCAGAAATATTTCAAAATTTAAAGTAGCGAAAATTAAGCACAAGTTAATAAAATAGGAACGAGCGAAACTTATACATAGAAACTGTATAACAAAATAATGAAATAATGTAACTAACTTTCTTTTTTAGGAATGTGGTATAATGGTTATTTGGATTTATAAAAAATAAATAAAGAAAGGAGTTGTTAATAATAACCACGCAATTTAAGAGCAACATCTAAATAATTAACGCCTTAAAAAATTAAAACAAAACATGAGATTAAATGAGCTTCTCATGGACATGTCAAAGTCTGACAAATAGCCATGGTACAATGGTTTACACAAATTAGGAACATGAAAATCATAATTCTTGTCACAAATTCGGATAAACTTGTAGATTTGACGATTTGGAATAGGTTGGAATAGGAGTTGGAATACTAAGATTTATTCGTTTTCGTTAAAATATTTGTAAGGAAAAGACACGAGTATAGGTTTTGCTTTATTCTTAGTATATTTTTTTTAATTCCGCATAATGGGTTAAGTTATTATACAATTACAAAATTATTTATTTCATAAAGATAACCTATTAAGTGATATTATTTATCTGTATTGTCAACGCAGATTATGTTGTTTATATATACCAAGTTTCAGCCGGTTAGAACTAGGTGTAGCCACATGCTCTTGGTTAAAACTAGTATTAGCCGATTGTTTAGGGGTTAACCTAGATCTAGCTGTCCGACTATTCCCTAGTGGCCGATATCATGCCGGCTACTACTACTTACATTCAACTAATACTAATATTAAGGGGTTTAGCTTTATGTTAAGGTTGTTTTATTTGACCGCTCTTTATGATCTGATTGTTCTTTTCATATTGTTTATTTAATCCAAGGCACTATTCTGTTAAGGTTTACAAATGTTTTTGCTTTTGGATGTAAGGTAATGTTCACAAACAGGGAACATATGGGGCCAGGCTAAGTATAACTTCGAAAATAGATTGATTATAAAACCTATTAAGTCATAATTAACGTAACTTCTAAAAGTAATTGAACTAACCCCTTTAAAGTATTTGTTTAAATGCCAACTTCTACAATAAAAAAAACTGAACATCTGAAAGAGTTTACTGAACTTGAAATGATTAATCATAATCATAATCATTTATTACGATAAAATATTGGTACAGACAGAATCTTTACTTACAGAGCTAACAATATTTTTTTTTTTTTTTTTTTATTTAGTATGGGTTTGCTCTTGACTCCAGACCAAGCCAAGTGCGACTAAGACGGAGTCGAAGATGGAACGAGCTCGCCCAGAAGAAGCCTGTTCACTCTAACTATGTATATAATATTAACTATAGTAGTAGTAACATAGTAAGTAAGTACTTAGGATGTGTGATGATATCAAAAAGTGATAAAAAGAAAGAAAGAAAGGTACATAAAATGAAATAGAAAAAGAGGCACATTAAGCAATACACATTTGCATTATTTCAAAGCACATAAGAATAAAAGGACCTCATTTAAAAATAAATCCATCTCGACAACCAGAGTTCCGAGACCAAATTGAGCGTATCAAAAAGCCATACATCATTGATTGTTTGACAGTCTCTTTTTAATGCCGATTTATCGGCTTTTAGCGTATCACCTACTGCTGAGGCGCTTGCGCATGTATTGCACTCCGTTATGAAAACAGGATACCATGCCTTTAGATATTAATTAGGACTTCATAAGAATTTTTAATAAAGTTAACTTATACATAGTGGCGGCAGCATTGCGGATTCTTTTTTCTAAAATTAAGCAACATTTCGCGAGGTTTGGATTGGATGAGTGACCGTCAAGACTGTCCCTGATCAAACAGTGTTAAAATAGTTGTTATTTTAAGAAAGAAAAACCTGATGTAGGTATGGGTAAACCTTTCGTGTTTCAACTTACTGATTATCCGGAGGAGACGTCTCATTTACTGGACTGCATAATTTCACCTTTTCACAATAGACAATGTTATTGCTCAAATTGCACCAATAAAAGTATACAAAACTGTAAGTGTGTGTTACGCACTAATACGATGAAAAACCAACTATTCACCAAAAAATGCGAAACATTTGCTAAAATAAGAATACTCTGCACTGACAACTGCACCACTGTACATTATGTATGACTACCCGCATATTTTGATTTTTAATTTTACATTTCCCACTCGGTGGTAAAATTTTATTATTGTGTTGCCACAGATCTAAAATGCCGAAATGAAATTGAAATAAAATAAAAAATAGCATAAGTAAAGTTGGAAAAAAGTTTTAAATTCACACTAACAAAATCACGACTGTCCTTAGTAAAACATTAATGTTATGCATTCTACATTATAAACTTATTTGAGATGTATCACATGAGATGTCACAGCTCGGGTTGATTAAAAAACATTCCTAATTAAAATAACCAGGCTGTGATTTTAATAACGGGCGCAAAATAAGAGGCTTGTTATAAGTTTAACGTGTATGTAGATACTGTAGACAGATACACAATCTGGTATCATAGCTCCCAAATCGATAAACCGATTTTCGTTTAGTTTTTTTTAATCGTAGATAATTTTATCCCGAGTGTTCTTAGCCATGTTTTATAAAAATCTGTTCAGCCGTTTGAAGATTATCAGCTCTTTTCTAGTTGTCCAATCTTTACAAATTTTAGCTCCGTACCGTATTACTTCATTCAATTACATATATATATAATATGGGAAGGTACAAGGTTTTTATTTTGGATTATTTCGTATGTACATTATTGATTAAACTGTATTAATTAAACTGTAAACTAATAATACTCTTATTGACTGGTAAAACAAAAACTATCTCGTAGGCGTTATAGTAATCACACATACTAAAACTAAGATTGTAAGCAAGTAAATGAATGAGAGTCGTGATCAGACAATTGGACTGACTATAGTTAATATAAGATTAGGGTAATAAATGACCATTAGAGTAAGCGATTTTGTGTAACCTTTAGCACATTGTTAAGTGTTATTAATTATAAAGTCAGTTACTTTACCTTAACTCGTCAAGTACGAGTATGTGTGAACGAGACACAATAGAAATTCCATTATTATGCGACTCCCGGCAGTCGTTTGATACCTGTCTGATTAATTAACAATACTTGCCATTGCAAATAGCACCTGATGCCATTGTCTTTTTTGGAATGGTTATAAGAAACGAAGAATATAGGATTAATTTCTCAATGATTTTCTACTTAATTATTAATTTATTGCTTCATCATGTAAAAATTTGCATACCAATTTAACGGTAGAATGCACTGGACTTGTATAATTCTTAAGATCTTTGTAACTGTATTCTAGCAAATAAATACTTACTTACTTACTTACTGCTCTTTGACTATTTTTATGAATTAACAACAGCTCAAAAGTAATCTTCGTATCTACGAGTTAAGGTGCCATCGTATAGGACTTTAAATTGTCTAGAATATCCATAAATGCATATACTTTGAATGTAGAACTTAAAAATATATGCGCTGGATTATCTCTTGTAGTTGCGCGAGCGCTGCTTTAGTGTATAACTAGCTTTTGTCCGCGACTTCGTCCGCGTGGAAAAGTGACTTCTTTCTCCCGTTTTTTACACATTTACCACTATATCTTTGCTCCTATTGGTCGTAGCGTGATGTTATATAGCCTATAGCCTTCCTCGATAACTGGACTATCCAACACAAAAGAATTATTCAATTCGAACCAGTAGTTTCGGAGATTAGCGCGTTCAAACAAACAAACAAACAAACAAACTCTTCAGCTTTATAATATTAGTAAAGATACAGGGAGGCCAACATTTTCAGTATTTTTATTTTGGATACCTATGATATTTTTAATATATTCAACGAAAACGTGACAAAACAATGACGGGATTGGGATTTAGATTTGACAGAACATAGACTTTTATGATAGACAGTATAAGGTATATGATAAAATAAGATTTATGATAAGATGTACAAACGCCTTGTAAGGATTGCACGATCATACTGGATGCAGACCCCTAGTGATCGGTTGCTGTGGAAAGCTATGGGGGAGACCTATGTTCAGCAGGGGACGTCCTTTGTTTGGCTGATAATGATGATGATGGACTTTTATGATGTTCAACTCACAGGACGACGGATTGATAAGGAAAATCTATCCGATACTTTTAAATAAAAAAGAGTTCATTCTCAAGAAAAACATTACCCTCCTTCAGACGCAGTCGGGTAAAAATATTAGTCATCCAATAGACGAATAGATTTGTTAGTCAATATTTACTAGGCTTTAATAAATGACGCTTGTATGCAACATTTATTTTATGAAGATACAAATATTTTCCTTCTTATTTTGCCACCCTGTATAATCTGCTCCGCACTGTTTGACGTTCGATTCCCTACGCCGGTCAGATCGGCGCTGATCCCCCTTGCAAAGGACAGGGGCTATTTTCGTACCGATAATCTTGTTATTTGGCCTGCGCAAGATTAACGCGAAATACTTTGGTCCTGCCGATGTCAAAACAATTTAAGATTTATTAATGATGTTAATGGAAGCATTTTAAGTTTCCATAATTATGATGATAAATATACGGTGGACATGTGGTAGGTAATGATAACTTTGGGTTACAAATAATACGAAAATAGTTCCACCTTCTTCATTTTATTAATTCAAGTGATAGAACTAATATTTAAATTACTAGATTTCCTCAACACAAAGTTATTTTTTTACGATATGACTTGCTTATGTAATTTCCTATGCGGTTGATTATCGGAAGACAGTTTATTCTATCTTGAAGTATTCGACATCTTATAGTGTTTAAATGATCCCAATATCAAGAGCATTGAGCAATGAACACAATATGTACGAGTATCTTGTACTCGTATGTAGGTAATACTCAACACTGTCTAGGGATATTTTGTATGAACTTCTGATAAATAGATTTTTTAAAAATATATACATTTTATATGTATGTTATTTTTAATAAATTTTGATTACATTGAGTAAATCTAAAATATTTCTAGACAGTGTTGATGTGCGTATAACATGTGCTACATTCGCAACTTAGGTTCTCATATCGTGAAATAATAGTATGGTTTTCTAATAAACTAGTGAAACAATAAGCATCCATATTATAAGTACTAAATGGCAAGTTAATGTTTCCATACAAAATTAGCTATTATCGTAAATTTCATTTAAATATCATAAAACCATGTACCCTGAGATGTTTATGCTCAGATCGTGATACTGATTTTATACAAGGTATTGTGTTATGTAGGTATAAGAGCGTACATACGTGTTAACCTATCAATTATTGTACTGTTTAAAATAATTCAGTTAGTAATCGCTTGATAGAATAATTGTTGTGAGGTTATTTCAATCCCTTTTCAATTTGACCTAGCAATAATTAATATAGGTAAAGTATAAAGCGATGAGTCTAAAAAACTAATCAGATATAGCCTTGCGCTCGGTGTAACATTCTTTTAAAACACTCAATTAATTGAAGTACCTATGTTTATGCAAATCTTTAGCTACTTACTTTGGGATCAGAGCAATAATTTGTGTTCAATATTAATTTTTTATTTTTTTAACGATAAAAAACCGGTTAAGTGCGTGTCGGACCCGCGCACTGAGGGTTCCGTGCCACCCTTAACTGAATTCAGGGTCCACTTACTTTCACTTAACGAAAACATCACAATATATTGCGACAACAAAAATAACTTTGTTTTTCATAGTGTTTGTATGAAAGACAAAGTTATATTTGCGGTTGATAAAAATGTGCAATATCTCAAAAACTATTGGTTCGATCTCCTTCAAACCAATTTTCGTTGCAAGTTTTTGTTGAGATCTACAACATATATTTTTTTCAAAATTTTCACTTTCTTAGTTCAAAAGTTAGAGGGGGGGGGACGCCCATTTTACCACTTTGGAAGCGTCTATATCTCAAACCTTACACTTTTAGAAAAAATGGTTTTAGAAACCTCAACATCATTTTAAAAGACCTATCCATAGACACCCCACACGCATAGGTTTGAGTAAAAAAAAAATTTTAGGTTTTAGTTTCATGTATGGGAGCCCTTAAATATTATTTTTTCGTACTTTTTGTATCTTAATCGGAAAGCGGTGAACAAAATACACCTACCTACCAAGTTTCAGCTATGTGATGCTTATAGTTTCAGAATAAAGTGGCTGTGACATACGGT
This sequence comes from Pyrausta aurata, assembly GCA_963584085.1. Lineage (NCBI taxonomy): Eukaryota > Metazoa > Arthropoda > Insecta > Lepidoptera > Crambidae > Pyrausta > Pyrausta aurata. Next base: position 1,209,477 of record OY757268.1, on the reverse strand, counting down.
TACGGACGGACAGACAGACAGACAGACAGACAGACAGACAGACAGACTTGACGAAACTATAAGGGTTCCGTTTTTTGCCATTCGGCTACGGAACCCTAAAAAGGCCTTATCTTATTTTAAGCCTACGTGAAAGTCTGATCTCATTAATACGGAAATACTTAACATATCGCGAAACAGCCGTCCATATAAGAGGATACGACTTAATCCTTCCCTTAAGTCTGTTGTCATATAAATCAACTCGTACGCATGTTGACCACATAAATTGAGTATTGTGACAACGACAGCTATGCGAGTGATATTACATGATCTATGACAGGTCGGTTTTGTGCCTATGGCGGCGGGTTCAAAGGAATGTCAGATAGTATTTTGGAGTATTGGGAGAGGTGATGTATGTGAAGTAGAGTTTGTGTCTGTTGCAAGTATTACTTAATTATTATAACTGCAAACGTCTTTATAGTTTTTTTATTAACGTTCAAGTAACATAACATAGTAAAAAGTTTTTTCAAAAAATAATAATTAATTGTATTTAATTGAGCGCAATTGAAGTTTTAAACAAAAAAATTACAATTATACTAGAAACCACAGAACATTACTATAATAATTATTTTTTTAACTACCTACTGCACCATTGAAATCTGAAGCAAACAGTAAAGTACAATCAAAGAACGAAGCAAATTGAATAATTATTCCAAACCAAACAGACAATGACTCAACAACAGAAGTTACTGCTAACCGAAATTATGTACTATTTACCCAACTAATATTGACCAAAACTATATAAATTACTACCAAAACATGCGTTGGTGACTCGGGAAAATACACAGTAAATGTCAAAACAAATCTTATCTACCACCTTACAGGGGTCATATTGCATTGTGTCAAAACACAGATAAACAATCAAAGTTGTAAGTTAGCAGCTGACATTTAAATGTATTCTTGACAACTCAATGTTGCTGTGTCGATTCTGCTCGCATAATCTTTGACAATTTTATGATTGCTGTTGGCAGGGAATTGCATCCAAAATATGACTTTTTTGTTACCATTTAGGGTTTATTTTGGCGTGAAATTTATGTGGATGGTGTAAATACAGCATGGTTGGACAGTCTTTGATAGGTCTGTACTAAAATAGTATGTAAATGCGTGCGCGCATGGTACATGCGTTAATATGATAACTTTATCGAGTGAAACCCAGAAAGGGAAATCAGGATTAGTTCCTTGTTTGAGCTGGATACATAAAATATTTCTGTGCATGGATATTTTAGTAACATGTTGATGTCGAACAAGCACATAAATTAAGCGGAGCTATCATCAAGTTTGATAAGAAAAGTATATCTAAATGTAAGTTTTTATTTCGTCACTCAAAAAATAAAGTTAATTGCTTTTGTTTGCTTGAGTTATTTTTTTATGCGCCAGACATTTGCATTTGCCTTGGTTTCGAACTAAGGAACTTTCTTTCTTGTGATACGAATACCAGACAGCGATTATGACGGGGGCATCTCCCTTAAATACATATATACATCCATGCTTAGGTACAAATGTTCGTGCTCATCACATAAACATTTGCCCCTTGCGGGATTCGAGCCCGCGACCGCCGGCATAGTAGTCAGGAGCGTTAACCTACACCAAACGCGATATAATTGAAATTAAAGTTTGAAAATGTATATCAAAGGGACCGTTATAAAGACCATTTTCTCAATTTACAATACACAAATCAACGGTCTATTGTTAATTGGAGTTATTCATAGTTTAAACTGCAACAGAGTTAGTTATCAATCTAACTGATGTAAAGATAACGAGCTTATCGCGGTATCTACCAGTGAGTAAGCGTTCACCTTTGGCACACCACAGACAAGTCCTTAGTCCACAGACAAGACTTAGTAGAAGACACAGTAATTCTGGTACATTTGAAGAGAGTGAAAATCATGTCATTGTTTTCGCAGTCTTGAGAGCGATTCAAAGATAGAATAATATTCGTCTGTCCAAACCAATTCAATTCAACTGATTCGATTTCCTTGATTGAGTGATGATCCAGTGATCATACCATTATTCTTATTGTTACTATTTTCAATCATAAAAAGTATTATGCCAACGTCATCTATTTAGTCATGTATCTGAACACCAAACTTACAAACATTCGGCCAGTGACAGGACGTGAAACACGGCTCTTGTGTCTTACATCGATTTATTTGACAGCCGGTAAATATCTTAACAAGATTTAGCGGCCAACTAACTTAATAGTAGGAGTTAATTTGTTGGAATTTTGGTGGTTTCGGTAAATTAGATGACAGGCTTAGGTAGAGCTAATTGAGTCTGCTAATGACTTTTTGAGTGTTTAATGAATCGAAAAAAGTATGTTCAAAAATAAGTTATTGGCATGTTTGTTTAAAGTTATTCAAGTTTTAAACTGAGCTGTAATATACAGTTATTTTAAATAACGTGTAATAAGAAGATAGCTAAAAAGTCATCAATTACCTACCCTGTAATTGCTACAAAATTAGTATAATACTGACAGAAAAAAAAAACACCGTAGTCACAGCGTACATACTCGTCACTGTAAAAATATCAATTCAGAATGAAGATTAGTCAATCTCAAATCAAAATCGTTTTAAACGTTCCCAAATAAATGGAAACATCATGTCTTCAAGCGAACAAAGCTAACCATAATGAAACTTCATGTACGAATGTAACGACTATTACATGTATTTTTTGTAACATATCAGCAGGTTGCTTTTGACAGCATATTCTGGCTTTGTAAACTCAATCCGTAGCACAATGTTCCACCCAATAAAGTTTGACCAAACATATCCCTCGTCGCCTACCTTACTATGTCCGACATTCCGAACAATGTTTGATGAAACCCTTATCGTTGGCACACAGGAAATAGATCTCTGGACCGAGGCGTTTTAGGTAAACTCGGTGACAAAATATTGGTGACAAACACTTCACAAAACATATGCCGGCCGGGCCCTTTGATTTGGATTCGGGAAGCGTATTGTGTAAACATTTCATTAAAGTTTAAGGAATGGTCAAAGAAAGTGGCCTAGAGTTAAACCCCTGATTAAAAAAATAATAAACATGTTATTATTATCACATATTGGAAAATGATATTTTCATAGAGACAAATATAATATTTAAGTGTTCTTAAACCAATATTACAAGTTATTAAACCAAGTTCTAATATAAAGAAAGAAGAAATCGTTTTTCAAATAAGGAGACCAAGTTAAAAACGAGTAATAAGAAAAAGATCGAGAGAATAAAATTTACTCTTATGTTTATTTTAAACATCTAATAATAAACTCAGGTTATGGCTTATTTAAAAGAGTTCAAATATTTTGAGTTAATACTTTGCTGTCTGGAAAAAAGTGGTAACTAAATCAAAATGTCACTACCGAAAATGTGGCACTCGCTGAAACCCTTTTGGCGTTCGTTTCAAAGTCTGCAAAGGATATTTTTGAATCCATTAATCAGGTATTCTCACATTTGTCAAGTGGATTATCTTTGCATTAATATCGTCGCGACGTTTGCAATAAAGATTAGGCGGCTTTAGAAAATTGAGTCGGCACTTAGCAGACGGTAGTTTGGTTTAAATAAATCAATGCGTGAGTTTCAAACACTCCAGTTATCTGATCACACTGCTGATGATCTCGTAGAAATAAATAAATAAGCGCCAGACAATACACCAATTGTCTTGGTTTCGAACTAATGAATGTTCTTCCTTGTGCTACGAATACCAGACAACGATGATGACGGGGGCGTCTCCCATAAATACTTAAATACATATAAACATCCATGACTTAGGTACAAATGTTAGTGTTCATTACATAAACATTTGCCCCTTGCGGGATTTGAACCTCGCGACCGCTGGCATAGTAGTCAGGAGCGTTAACCACTACTAGAGGTACACCAAACGTGTCGACATTACTTGATTTTTTGCTATTATTTAATATATTTAGATTATTTGTCTGGCACGATTGTATTTACAAGTGTAATTTATATTATTTAGTTTGTATAGTGTCAAAACTGTATAAAAACAAAAATACACTTTTTGCTAATTACTTGTATTTATCAAGAGATTCTTTAGAGAGCGATTAATTCGAAGATGCAAAATATTTCCGTGTGAAAAGGAAGTCATGATTACAAAAAATGATGATTAATTCAGAAGTTCAAAAATATATTTTCCAGACCAAGAGTGCCACAACAGTAATTAAAGAAGATAAAACTTCGTTCATAAATTATCAATTAATATGCCGTGCATAAAGGAAGTTTCAGGGTAATAACCGCTCAGTGCTTAGTAATTTTACATTCCTTTACTATCAATGAATGACGTTTGAAATAAGTATCACTGTTATAATTAAGCGGGTGTGTCTTAACATAATCAGTTGTAAAATCACATGCTACAGATATAGAATTATCGCAAATATTTCTCCTATCTTTACATACATATTGAATTATAATAGCCATTATCAGACAAATAATAACACTCAAGACTGTTTATCTAAAAGTACACCCAATAAATAAGCTAAGAATATATATGTATTTCTATGGAAAAATACGAATTTACGTCAAAAATATTGCTGTAAATTATTTATGACAACAATGGCCTGATAAATTGGAATAAAAATTTAATGTGAAAGTCATGAAAACTTTGGAAACTAAAAAAGGCGTAGTAAAGTAGCTAGACAACTTGAAAATTATTCATGTATGTAATTGGTGTTAATGAACATTTAGTTTGTGGATTGTAAATAGAAGGTTAAATATTCACAGGTACCATGAGTACTTACTAGGTAGGCTCCAGCCTCAGTATATTAATTGTTTTTTAGAAAAAATAATAGTTTTTTATTTTTTTTAATTTACTATTATTATATTATCAGTTTCAGTCAGGTAAGAATGTGACGTAAGTACATCAGGTATGTTAGTTATGTTCTTAATATTTACTTTACCATTGAAGATGAAGATATACTATTTTTGGGTTCCGTACCCAAAGGATACAAACGGGACTCTATTATTAAGACATCACTGTCTGTCTGTCTGTCATCAGGATGTATCTCAAGGACAGTTGAAATTTTAACAAATTATGTAATTCTGTTGCCGCTACAAAAAAATACTAAAAATTTATTCAAATATTTTTTTAAGCTATTTTTCTTTGTATTAAAATATTTGTCTTGCTTTGCTTGAAAAAAGGGCAACAGGTAGGCACTTACAAAATTCACCTATGTTATTTACATAGTCAATGGTACCGAATCCTTTGTGCGTGAGTCCGACTCGCACTTAGTCTATTTTGTTTCCTAGTAATTTTACAGACAAGTTGCGTTATTAGAGCAATGATTTGAAGTACTATTATTATTATTAAAACGATCAGATTTAAAACATGTCACACCAATTTGTCAATCATCATCTGATATTTTCATTATTTTTTCATCTTGAAGATTTTCTAGTTCTTCAATATTTATTTTTCTTGTTATCCAGTCGTATCCTTTCATAATGTCTGTCTGTCACTGTCTTTCGATAGCATACAACTTTTCTGGGTTCGACATTGGCAATGACTCCTGCGCGAGGTGCATTGACTGGCGTCTAGTATTAGTTCTAGTAATATCTAGTTTTCATCCTTCTTTGTCAATGGGATTTCGCGGTCAATTCTGTTGGCCTACGTGGAATATTGTTAAAAATATCTTTTATAAATGACTAGCGGTCCCCGCGATTTACGTCCGCGTTTATTTTGGATTTCCCGGAATAAAAGTTAGCCAGCCTTCCGAAGTAAGCTTAAATCACTTTTTGGAACCGCACCAGTAGTTCCTGAGATTCGTGCGTAAACATAACCTGTTCCCGAGATTAGTGCGTAAACAAACAAACAAATAAACAGAAAAACTCTAGAATTCATGTATCCTAAAATATGTGCATGTATTTTTTAAATAAATCTAAAACTTAAATTTAAAAAAATACAAACTTCTAAGCTTTACAATGTTAGTAGGTATACTTAAATTTTATGTCTAAATTTTAGTTTGATATTTCCTGAAATTATGGCGTATGTAGTTTTTGCTGGCGTAGCGATTTAAATGAAGATTTTCAAGTATTGACTAGGTAGGTTATGTAGGTATTTAAAGTTTTCATCCTTATCATCATCACATCATAGTATTTATTTATTTTTACTGTGCGACCTCCAACACTCTGATAATTTTTCTTAGAGTTTCTAGATCAGGTATGTAGGTATCAAATATTCATATTCTAGTTTTATATTACCTATCCAATTAATGTTGTCTAATCCATTACACAATTTAATTCCGATAAGATGGCGATTACACAATTGTCATAAATAAATGCATTTATGTGCATTTATTCTGTTATCGGTAAGTAATTCCTACGTAACAATAGACGTAATATGAGCTGTATTTTATACAGGTTGAATGTTCAAGGAATATGATGTTTCTAAGTCAATAGCACTGTTTTGCCTGAATCTCAGCGCTTTATACTGTTAAGTTCAACTTTTAAGCTTGCAGCTGTCGCGATGGCTGCATGATTTCATATCCACGATTCGTACCTACCTCAAGATGTATAATAAATCTATCTACTAGAATGTGGAACTGTTTATCCGCATCAGTTTGACCAATGGAGTAAAAGTAAGTACCTACCTAATATTAATGTTAAATTCATCCATTTTTGTAAAAAAAGGCGGACTTAACTTCTACCTTTACGTAAACCAAAACTAGTAAAAGTCGTTGGTAGACCAAAGGGTTTTGTAAAAGACAAGATAAAATTAGAATAAATTGAGGAAATCCACAGCAGCTCCATAAACAAAATAGGCCTACCAGCTTCCGTGTTTTACCGAGTGCGAAAATGGAGGTAATGTTTTATGCTGTGTTAACTGGGCCCTGTCTGGGTTCTGCTTTATTGGTCATTCATACATTCACACATAAAGTTTTTATTGGTCATACGAGCGCTGGATAAAATTACCTTTTAATATTTATACCGGTCTGATTATTATTATTGGTAGGTTTTTTAGCTTGACGTGACAAGATCATAAAGTAGACAACTCCATTAGATTTGTTGAGTTTTAGAATGTTTGAAATACATAAATGATAAAATAGTTAAGGATTACGATCTGATAAGTTATTAACAATTTACAACTTTGAATATTGTTGCCATTTAGAAATGGCATTTTATACATAGACTGAAGCATAAATACAAACAATAATTGTTTTTGGTAGATACGTACTTATTGAATACATTCACGTACGATAAATTAAAATTTTTCGATTACGATAATCAAATTATCTCTTTTTAATACCAGTGGTATAAAAACTGAATAGAAATTGGTTTTTCAAACATGCCGTCTGCATTTATGTTACGTCATTTTAATTTCAACTAGAAAACTGTTAACTAGAAAATGTGATTAGATAACCGGCTCATAAATAGATGAAGCAATTAAATTTACATTTAATTAAATACGTTCTTAATTTAAATAATCGAACGGACGTCATGTGGACACATGTCAGTTTTCCGCAGAGCATACATAAAATTGTTCCACTTACCATTCTAATTGCCATGAGCAAAAATAAATTTATCCAAGGACTTGAATAAATCATACATAAAATTTGAGGTCGAAACTGGCGTTCATTTGATTTGAACCACTTTTGAATTGAATCACAACAGCACCATAAATTTTGCCATTAAATTGTAACTGGCAGGATACACTATTTTATCTGTGCATTGACAGGTTGGCGGAACGAAAAAGTTTTTACGCGTGAGTTGGCATGTTTTCGCGCGCTTTTCTGACGCGCGCTGTCAGTTTTTTTTGAATGCGACTAGTGTTGTTGAAGGTACGCGTCGGACTGCGCGGGAGTCGCTAGGCTGTAATGAGTAGTCTGATGAACAACCTGGTCGGAATGCCAGTTAGATCGATAAGTGTTGAAACTTGGAGACTGTGAATCGGATTTATTTGGAAGCAACCGATATGAGCATTAGTGTGTATGATCACACAATCGTAGATACTTGAACAAAACCGATGTGAATTAGGTTATGTCTGCGAAATGTCGGGGCTGGAAACTGAATGATCATTATGAGTCAATATTTGTTAATCAATTCTTATGCATCTAGGACAGGGGCATGTGTTTACAGTGTTTCTCAAATCTGTCTGATGATAGCTATCTTGCTGTTTATTTAAATACTCATAATTTTTAATGTTATTATTGTATGTTTCTTAGTTTATGGTATTTATTGTATGGGCCTGAAATAAATGATTAAATTAAAAATTACCTCTAGACAGGCGTTCAGTAAACCTCAGCTCAGACCTCACTAGGAGATCAGTTTAAAACTCTTTTTATTAAATAAGTAAGTAGTGTTTAAGGCGCTAGTCGATCATTTGATTTAATTAATTAAATCTTAACTAGAATTAAACCGTTCAATGTTATATTTTGAAAAGAGGTTTCTAAACAAAAGCTTAAATATGCTTTTGTTTAGAAACCTTTTTGGTCGACGCCTAAAAGCACGAAGGACTGAAAGCTTACTGAAAGTTACAATCATACTCATGTCTATATTTTTTGTGAATTTACAAATAGTTATGCAATTAATACTAACTTTGCATACGGCCAAACAAGAAGTTGCATAAAATGCTACAATTAATTAACCACTTTAATTCAATTGAACTAGTCATCTAACACTTTATTACGCAAATTTTCATCCAAGATACGGTATTGACATGTAATTTGCCGCTTGAAATAACCTGTTACATTCAAATTTGAGTTTAATTGATAGTATGTTATACTAGGTATTTCTACTAGATATAGGCTTAGAGCTAGGATTCCAAATAAGAGTGCATGTCGTCATCGCGCACTGCTTTTGCCTGAACTTGCTCCCGACGAATTCATTTGAAGGCTCTTAAGGAACAGAAAGAAGAGCGTAAACATTGTAAGCGAGAGCGATTTCAGATTTTCGTTGAAACTTTATACGTTGACCGGTCATTAAATTATCCTCATTTACCACTTTTTCTAGTGGTAAAGACCGCATGAAAATCGGTGCAGTTGTTTTTTAAGCGTATAGTATAGCGATTCACCTAAACAGGACGTAGTGGTCTTTAATTTAGAATTGTAGTGATAGTTATGTCCACCAGAAGCAAAAAAAGGTACCTACGCTATATAAACTGTCAAAAGCTATGATCACGTCTATTGAAACAATATATTTGTAGATACAACAGTTAACCCTTTCGTTTGAAAGTTCCTACAAATATAATACCATTTTGTACCACTGCTTTAGAGGTACGGAACCCTAAACGTAAAACCACAAATATAAAATACCCATTGCCCTTGGACAAGACCGTAACTTTATCAAACCGTACAAAAGCACGTCACGAGATGAACAAGAGGCAGGTAATTGGCAAAATAACTGGCATTTCTATCCATTTTCAAGTGCAAATAGCTTGATTTACGCTGCAAATGTTGGAAATGTAATGGCTATTTGAATAGCGTTAAGATAGTAGCAGCACCGCTATTTTGAAATGACCTGTCCAATGGTTTTGCTGGTAATGAGATTGTTTGTAACTGGTATCTAAACGACGTTGCATAATTTCACCGGTGAATTGCTTGTATTTTACATTATTCCTTGATAAATGGAGTAACTGCATTGCTAATGGTACTCTGATAAACGCAGAAGAGAAACGAGAAGGTGATCTATAAAGGCAGTATGCCCATGTTTGAGTTGGAAATAGCACTTAGTTTTTATTCTTTAGAGCCATCCATAGAACGCCAGCGGTCCCGTAAGCAAAATAATGACAAAAAAATGTTGATAAACAGCAGTGTGTGAGTGTCTACATTATTGCACGGTGCGTGTAAAAGGTATGTCACTAAAAAGTAGTTTGATAGTAAAACGGTAGTATGGAACTCGAAAGCTTAAGCTATTAAGCTTAGCTCTCTCTATAAGAGTTTATATATACTTATCACAAGTAGTAACATTACACTAGTATGGCCCTTTGAAGCTAGTATAGCATACTCACTGCGAGAAAAGTGGGCCAGGTGCTTACCTGGTTGTAAGCAACACGCTCACATGACTATTCGACACTCATAGTTAGTATGCCATGTGTATTCTGGCGCTTACTATACGTATAATAACAGAAGTATGACGCTAATATAACATTAGCATGGCACACATAAGTTAGTATGGCACTATTAAGTCTCACCGCGAGCAGAGGGCTGAGTTCTTGCCATGTGCATAGTCCCAGCGCGCTCGCATGACTCTTGTATGGCACATGTAAGTTAGTATGGCACCCGTAAGATAGCATGGCGTACTCACCGCGAGCAGAGTGGGCAGGGCGCTTGCCATGCGCATAGTCGCAGCGCGCGTGCGCTAGGTGACGGAGGCGGCGGGCGGACGGGCGCGCGCGGGCCACATCCGGCCGCCCTCCTTCGCTCTACCACCGTCGCAAACTCATCCTACACCTGCGAACAAGGAAAAAATAATTTTAAACCCTAAATACACCTAACAAAAAAATCCTCGGTGGCACAGCGGTGAGAGGGTCGCATTTTAAAGCGACGGCTGCGCCAGAGGTCCCGGGTTCGATTCCCGGGTCAGGCCAAAAAATCCATTCGTTTGAAAGTTGGCGGTGTTTCACCCCCGTGCCTCGGAAAGCACGTAAAGCCGTTGGTCCTGCGTCTGATCTCTCTCCGGTCGTGTCAGATTGCTGAGTGCACCTGTGTTTGCGCACACACTTGTGCACTAATATGTCCCGCGCAGTCTGTTAGTCGTTGTGACTAGCCACCGAAGTCGAAATCGGCTAGGGGGACTATTACACCTAACAAAGAATACCTAAACTATTACTTGATGAAAACATTCAACAACAGCACTGCCCAAGGGCTGTCTAAGCCCCGTGGTGTGAAACGTCCCAATACCCACGATATCACATACTACAAGCGGATGTGTTTATCAACATTCTCATTCTTTTTTACGGGAACGCTGGTTGAAGGCTAGAATAGGCTACTAGGGTCATTTATAGACAGTAGATAGCTTACTTTCGGCCAAGCAAATAAGATGTATCTGGCATGTAAGTTCGGTTACGTATGCAGACTAGTAGTTACGTACGCCTCTAGTTATAGGGACAGAAAAAGAACTCATGGATCACATGACAAGCTCTGATACTCCCTAGTGACAACCACAGGTCCTACAACGTTAGCCAATCTCCGTATTCCGACTGCATCCATCCTTCTCACTCGAGCCAAGATGACAATGCGAGTATGAGGGATATCCGAAGATATTTACATTGTGATGCTGGGTAGGGCTTCTGAACTTATTGTGCAAAACATTTCCTGGTAGTCAATCAGTCGTCGGCGGCACTTCAATAGGCGGCCATTGCAAAGGACCCAATCAAAGATGGCGCGCGCATGTGCAGTACAGATATTGCTGATTGGCCAGAACTCCCCTGCGTGACGTCCAATCAACAGAGTTGGAAAGATGAAAGTAGGTGGGTTTTGGAAGATGGGGTAGAAAGTTGGTGACAGCTCACTGGGTTACTTGGTAGAGCTTTATTGTCAAAGGAATTGTCCTTTAAACAAAAAAAGGGAATGACAGAGGAATACGGAACCGATGTGTTTGTGCTGGACTTGCCTTTATTATAATAAGACGATATTCACTATGTGCAACCATAAAACACTCGAATTTCAAAATGAGTACTAATCGGTTATATGAAATGAAGTAAAAATAGAAGTGGAAAAAGTACAAAAAGGTTTTTCACAACAGAGCCGACTTCAGTTAGTCTTATGATATTGAACTTGTAGGAACTTCCCTTTTCACAAACCTCTAATCTGTCTGTGGTACTTTACAATAAACATTATCACATTATTAACTGAATCATTGTCTAAATATTTCGTTTGCAATCAAAGGCGCCAATGATAAATGGAAATAATGATAAAAACAATGATAGGCGCCAATCAAGGAGGTGTGAAGGCGCCAAGTGTGATGTCATATTTAAGTATTACACTTGAATCAAAGTACAAAATGTTATTTTCCTCAATCTAAGATCTGAATGATTCAATCACGTGGTGGGTGGTTAGAATTATAAGCTGGATTTGTTGATGGCGTAAAACAACGAATTACTTAAAAAAACACATAATCGTAAATTCTACACAGAGTTTAATATATTATACTAATAATATTATGAATAAACCGCGAAATTGCAATACGAATTGCTAATTGACAGTAAAGCAGAGCTGCTTGACTGTCAAAGTTATATCGCAATACGCACCCAGGAGCTCTATTTTTATCGATATTTCGCGTCAATATTTCGAGTGATTTTCGTTCCAAAATTAAATAAAGGACAACAAAAATACAAATATTGACGCGTTAAGTTACAAAATTGAGTTATATTTTTTAAATCACTACATTGTTGATTTCAATCGATTTCTATCGATCCTTTTGAAAAAAACAGCTAAATTAACTTTTTAAATAGCAATATAAAGGCAGTGACATACGGAATGACGAACAGACAGACTTGACGAATCTATGAGGATAAAATTTTTTCGCCATTTGGCTACTGAATCTTAAAAATGCAGTTTTACAGCCCTAACAACTTTGAGAAGACAGAAAAAAATCTAATTATTTCGGGGTATCATGATGCAATTCCATTTACTTTAAAGTTTTCTATTCATTCAATGCCATTGAAACGTTTTGGAATGCAATTAGGTAAACTTCTTCCATGAATCAGTTACAAACGAAGAGTACTAATTAGTTTTTAAGTGGGAGCCCTTAAAATAGTACCTATCATCTAAGTTTTAAACATTCTTAACATTAACTTACTTTTTTTAAACAACCAAGCTTTATAATATCGAGAGTCTATTATAAAACATGCAACAGAAAATATACCTAAGAAGGATAATATCTTAGTATTAAAACTAAGCAAGAAGGGTTTTAGATGAAAGTATTATTGATTTATTTTCTTGATAAAAGTTTGTATTATGTAAAATTGTTTAATAAAAATATGCCGCAGTATGACTTAACAAATACTAAGTACCTACATGAAAAATGTCAGTCATTTTATGGCCACACAATAATGCTTACTTGCAATATAATTTTACTCAAGTCATTTTTACATATCAATCTTGATGATAAGCTCTCCTGAATACAAGATTTCGCCGATTTGTGACCACACCCAGGATTTTGATCGTATTTTGACAAATGAGAAATGATTTAATCATGAAAAAATTGTTTTAAACCTTGTTGACGTTTAACTGGGTTTATAATGGTAGTGCTTTGGTGAGCTTTGCGACTCCTAACAAAGTGATACAGCAATATTTGATGATTCAATTTTTCTTTATTAATAACTAACAAGAAAAAATTTAAACTAAGACATTCAACATATAAAACCAGACTTACCTATTCAAAAACGAAACCATTTCCTTGTGGCAAGGAGGATATAATGCTGGCTGCGTCGCCGCGTTGGATAGCTGTGTTAATTTTTTTATTTATTTATTTAAAAACTTTATTGCACAAATAAAAGTGTACAAAAGGTGGACTTAATGCTAAAAGCATTCTCTCCCAGTCATACCTTTAGGTCATGCAGAGAGATTGTGATGGGTGCAGGAGAGTGTTGTAAATAGATATTAAAATTGCAACAAAATAATAAAGTGTAGAATAATAATATTATATACATACCATAACTTACATACTATAGGTTTATATACTAAATATACAGTTTATAATTTAGTTACATAAATACCAAAAACATAAATAACTAAGAATATACATACATAAACATATTTTACATGTTTCGCAATTATTGAATAAGAAACTTTCGCAGTTTATTCTTGAAACACAGTTTCGTCTCGGACCTCATAATCTCCAGAGGGTGTGTATTCCACAGCCGTGTAGCCGTAACTGTGAACGACTTGGACTGATAGGAGGAGCGATGATGCGTATGCCTAGCCGGAGATCTTCGGAAGAACGGAGAACACGATCATGAGATTGACATAAAAAGGAAAACATATCTTTAAGATAAGAAGGTGATGAAGGGTTATTAACACGTTCCGGGACACTACTTCAGACACAACAGATGTTTTATTGTTTTCACGCCTGTAGGCGGGCACTGTCCCGGAACGTGTTAAGAATACCGTACAGAACACAAAGTCAATCCTTTTTCTTCAAACTGATTTCTTTATTTCGGAATAAAACATGTGTAAAATAATCAAAGATCATCTACGCTTCCCTGCCATAAGGAAACGGCGATGTTTTTGAATAAGTGGGTTTTAAGTTTTTTTGCCATGCATGTCTTAGTTTTAATTTGTTTTTGACCTTAAGATGCCATTTGACTCAGGAACATTTGTAACGAGTACTGTTTGAAATTAGTTAAATTAGTAGTTGAACTATTATGGACATGGCGATGAGCGTATAACGAACAGAAAACTGGAAAGTACAAAGTAACTGAACCATTCATAATTTCTACCAGTCATTCTGTCCCCTGCAAACTTGAATGAAACTTGCTTGGCAAAAATCTAGTTTATTGCAACATAATATCATTTTAAAACGACCTTTTCTTAATGACATTTAGTTGCAAAACAGCAACGAGTAATAGGGATATCCGAAAATAAATTAGTACAAGAGTGTGAAACTAATTGTATCCCGGATGTTCACAGAATAATTAGCACTGGTTATTAATTGGCAATAATGACGTTTGCCACCTTCAAGACAAAATTACCTCATAATATACTGTGTCATCTCCGCATCCGGTATTTTTTGTCAATGTGTTATGACTTATGACAAACTTATAGTTTAGAGACTGTTGTCATCAATTACGAACCGAATATACTTACTTACTCTCTTATATATAAAAACGCAAACTGTCTAATAAACCTGTTTTAACTATTACACTGTTTTTTCTCATTCTTTCTTGGCTCTGTCATCATTTAACAGAAAGTGACAAAACAGTGTAATAGCTAAAATAGGTTTATTAGACTGTTTGAGTTATTTTGAATAAGGGGGTTAATTTATACTGGTTTTAGGCTTTGCGGCATCATGAGCTCTATTTTTGAATCACTCGTGTCAATATTCCGAGGGATTTTCGTTCGAAAATTAGTTATTTTCGTTGACTTTTAAATTCATCTTCGAACGAAAATCACACGCCATATCCAAGCGTGTGATTAAAAAATAGGCCTTCAGGTCTAAAAAAATGGAACGGTAAGGAATGGAATCTTCCAAAAGCCGAAGTAAATGAAACTGAAGTAAAGCCTTAATTGGTATTGGTACATATCTAGTTATCAATCAGGTATATTCTTAAGTTTCTTATCTTTATGATCCTCAGAAAGGATGGATTTTTGATGATTGGATTACCTGTTTAACAAACGAGGCAGGTTATTAGTTTCGGTGGTAAGTTTATTTTAAATGTTATTTTTAAAAGTTAGTCAAGCTCTAGCAAGAGCTTAAGTTCTAATCTTTTTAGCCAGTCTCCTCATAATCTGTCACCACAAATAGTGGCCTGACAGAATCGCCCACAACACCGTTTTACATGGGCGAACCGTGTAAAATTACATGGTTTATCATTCAACGTTTTGCCAGTGACAAATTACGCTAATCACTGCGGCATTAAGGCCGTGACACACCGGGTGGTATTATGACAGGTAGCGATCACATTTCGCCCAACAAGTTAAGTGTTAGACAAAAGTCTACGCGACACCACGAGCAACACGCCCGTGAAATTGCGCGTAATTTAAAAGTATCTCAAAACAATTGCGTAGATTTATTATTTTGTATGTTAGCCTGTAAGGTATTCTATGGGTCTGTATTGCATTTTGTATTCCGCTGCCTGATTTGAATAAATAAATAAATAAAAAATGCCGACTACTACGACTTGCTTGTTTTGAAAAGGACACACTTTTGTCGTAGTTCAGTTGATAGGCCAAAATGATGGAGCTTTAAGCTAAAATCGCAATAATTATGTAATAAGGAAGCGTTGCCTAAATTAGGTCAGAACCAGAGGGATAATTGTGTAAAGCAATCGTATTCATTTGACAGTTCAAAACGTACGATATGATCTGTCAAACGGCAAAAAACAAAAGGTTTGACAGATCATATCGTACGTTTTGAACTGTCAAATGAATACGATTGCTTTACACAATTACCTCTCAGATAAGTAGGACGTAAAGATATCACTTAGTGTGCAAACACCCTTAGCGCCACCGACTGCTTTGTCTTACCAAATGCAGAACATTTAGCTCGCCACTAAATCACACTGATAACAGCTATCAGCAAATTCCTGCCTCGGATTATTACCTAATTGACGGATAATTTGTCGCAAAAATTGCTATGATTATTTAATTTTAATGACGCTTATACTGTTGGTAATAATAATCTTTGCAAATCGCGTACCGTAAGGGCAATTATTTTACGTTTAAATTAAATTTAAATTACATTGAATTAAAATTTAATTGGATTAAATTGAATTGGGTTCAATTATATCAAATTATAATTAAATTATTTTGAATTAAATAAGATTGAATTGAATTGAAAATGATTAAATCGGGTTGAATTGAATTGGTATAAAAATATATTGAATTAATTAATTAAGAACACACTAACATTCTATAAGTCATTTGTGCATTACTAACAAATTATGGATGTAAAATCTGAATTATTTTGTTTAAATTTATTTTACTATACTTAGCGAAATCTATAAAACTCCATTCTCTTTGTAAATGATAATTTTAATTTGAGGACCATTTAAACGGTATGCAAACTAAGCAATATTAATGACATCACTTATCGTTAATCAATTTGATGTGATTAATATGGTTTTTAATAGATTCTCGCGACTAAACGGCGACCTAATTATTTTCGACAGTCCATTAACTTTATCTATATTTCGCCAATACGTATTAGTTTGGCGGTAAAATATTGCTTTTATTGAATAATCTGGCTATTTGTTAGTTTTATCAGCAGATTATTTTGTTTTTCGACTTGTAAACATAACTTGAGTGGTAATTAGACGAAATTTCCATAATGTCAAGAATAGAATCGAAATATGTCGATTGTGCAATATTCGCTTTGCGGAAACTATTAATAAAGAATGATGAAGGAATCAAATACATATCCATAGTTAAAAAGGAAGGTCAATGAACACCTACTTTATTTTACGGCTTCTTGCATGGGCTATTAAAACAAATAGGTCCTAACCTATTTGTTATTTGTGCTTAGAAAAGAAAAATCATAAAATTAATTTATTTCTGTATAAAGACACACTCGACGTCCCGACATATACCCTCCTACGGCTTAGTGCTAAGAAGAAGTGGCACAACAAACTTACATCAAAATAGGATGCATAATAAATGTATATAAGTAATAAACACCCGTACCTTGTTTTCTGTTTCTTGAGTATTCGAATGGCCCCTGTTGTGCGAAGCACAAACACTGTTTTAATTCCATTACACATGATAAACATAAGATACTGCAAGTCACCACCAACTTAATGACCTTTCTTTGTCACAGTAGAATAACCTCAAAAATCCACAAATATACGAGTAGTAGTAATTTGCGATTAAAAACGCGGAGCAGCCACCATACCGCACGCAACATTGATTTCTAACTTTTTGTTTGCCTACCCTTTAACAAAGTCGTGATGGAAACTTCTGAATAATATTTTATTATCATACTACTCAAGTACCTACATTTGTTGTTGGTTAAACATAATTTCGTATGTAATTGACAAAATGAAACGAGTAATAGAATAGCAATTATACTTGGAATAAGTAAATGCAATCGACCTTTAATAAGATACGTTCCGAGTTAAGTAAACACGTGTCAGTTTTATAGCTTTTAAATGTATCGTTGAATACAATAGTAAACTATTTCTAAAGCAAATGCGTGCAGTATTTTAATTACTGCAAAGCATTCGAATTTACATGTTTAAGGGTCCTTTTACCATCGACAATTAAGCACAAACCAACGACTAATTCAAATATGGAACGTCATTGCGTGTGAAGTATTGAACACATAACGCTAACAAGAACTTATTAGGACATTGTGACTCAGGCCGTAAGTGTCAAAAGTTTGTCCGATTGTCAGTAATATTCAACAAATGAATTAGTTATGTAACTGAAGGTAAATGTTGGCCTTACTATGACCGCCCAGAGAGGGCTATTCAAGTTTACAATTTTGACATAATATGCCTGAAAATAATGTTAAACTCTCTGGATTTGACAAATTTTCTATAAATTATCTGTCAAAATTGAAAACGTCACAATATAATTCTCTGGGCGGTAGAATCAAATCAATGTCAAATTCTCAATCTACAACATTTCATTCATTTAACATCCAATCGCATCTGAAGCGTTATTCAGTTATTATATGCCAAAATAACTTATGTCTCACATATATCCCAATGAAGAATACAGAATAATTCGAAGGTCATTTAATTAACCGACACATCAAATTGATCTCTCTCTATTTTGCTAACTTTTTATTGCACTAGATTATTACTACGTACGTATTACGTACCTACTCGTACTATTTGCAAAAAATGCTAGTGCCATGCCCACATCACCCATTGGTAGCTTCGATGCATCAATTTAGCCCTGATTAATGATTGGTCGTTTTCTTAATGACTCTCTTAACGACTGCTCGTAAAAATTTGTCATCCACTTAAGAGTGAAACATGAAATAAAAAACTGATTTAACAAGCAGTGCCATATCGATGAGTGTAATGAAATAAATCTTGGAAAGTGTTAGGTTTGGATGTTGGAGTTAATGATATTTAAATACTCATTTTTAAACGGCCAGACTTTATGCAGTAAGAAAAATAAGGCTACGACTGCATCTACGCAGAGAATGAATAAGACAGACCACAATGTATCTATAGTTTATTTTTGTTTTTATAGTGTTTTGTCACCTGCGTATCCATTGAGTGAGCGGCTCTAGATTCAGTTAAAAGTATATTTATCATTTAGTTACAAGTTTAAAACAATTGTAGAAACAAGATTCTCTTTTTGTAATACGATTGAATGAAAAACATTTCGTTAAACGTGTGCTCACTCAGTCCTCACAAACGGTCAGTCATATCTTTATAATGAAATAAGTTTGCTAATTCATTCAGTGTTCTTTATTTTGTCGAAACTCTCTTTTATTAGACCCTGTAATTTCAGATCGTCAGGTATCGTATTTAAAATTTTACTATAAATTCCTTGTGCTCACTCAATCCAGACGCTATTGAATTTCTATGAACCAACTATAGATTCGCATTCCATTGTATACATTGTTTGAATTGGCTAGAAACAGGATTATTCAGTATAAAAACAAACCACTTTCATTGAGCGTTCTTGAGTAAATTAGATCCCTAGTGCTCACTCCGTTCGCCAACGATAAATGCTTGAATATATTTTTCAAAGTTAACTCAAAAGAAAAAGTGAACATATCATTTTTTTTGTACAAAAATACCATAAAAAATTCAGCAGTACACAGTTCAATATTACTATTTACTTTTAGACTTAAACAAAGTTTCATATTTTGTATGAAAGACGTGGAATAGGGTGTCTACACGTGACAAAATAGTAGGACATAACTGACTTAACTACACGCGATCAAGCAGTTATCATCCTCGCTTACTTGGCTTAAGGAAATGGTTTTGTTTAATAGGTAGGTCTGCTTTTAGTTTAAAGTTTTGGGGTTCTGTAGCCGAATGGTGAATAACAGAACCTTTATATACAAAAATATTTTTATTTAAATGGAAAAGACCCACGAAATCTATTTTTCATTACGATATAGCAGGCGAGTCAAAACTATCAACACCAGGTCGCCTACTCGTAGCTTACTAGCTACGGCGTAGTATTTCGTAGATACGAGCGAGCTACGCGTGAAGGTGCGAGTTGCCCCATTTATTTTGTTTTTTTTTAGAAAGTTATGAAAAGGTTTCCTCATATAAAACTTGCATATAATTTTATGAATGAATGATTTATTTATTTATCACACAAGAGGTGCTATTATAAAAATAGCAAGGACAATAACAAACACAAAATATATCAAAATAAAATGAAAAAAATATAAATTGGACGGAACAAAAACAGAACCTCAAGGTGTCCCAAAAAGATCCCCGCTTAGTATAAGTCGTGACAGCTGATGGTAAACATGCCACGACACTGATTTTCAGCGGGAACCTTGCTAGGTGCTGGGTGTAAACACACACTTTAGGGAATAAAATAAACAATAAAAATTAACAATTACATAAATAATATTAATATTAATTAAATTTAAAAATATATGTATTCTTGAGAATAAGCATTACTCATATTATCATCTCTGATTCGCTCGTAGCTGACCAAAACACCACCCTGTATAATACTATCCTGAAAAATTAGTGCTTTGAGTTATAAATAATAACAGATGTAAATCCGCAGACGCAAAAATGATCATAAGTGCCATAGTCGTTGTATGGTACTCGTGACACAAGGAAGAAAATTCCTTTGTACGAAACCAAGATACTTGGTGTGTTGTCTGGCGTATAGATACTTATATTTTTTTATTGAATGTGACAATTAAACCTTCTCAATTTATCCAGTCTTATTTAATGTCCTCTTATTATTGTCACGTGGAGACACCCTATTATTATGTCATTTAAACTTAAAGTTAAGTTTCGTATATCTCCAAAGGTTAATAGAAATATCAAACTGTGTACTGCCGAATTTTTTATGGCATTCTTGTACAAAAAAAAAATATATTCACTATTTCTTTTGAGTTAACTTTGAAAAAGTTATTCAAGCATTTAGCGTTGGCGAACGGAGTGAGCACTAGGGATCCATTTTACTCAAGAACGCACTATAAAAGTGGTTTGTTTTTATGCTGAATAATCCTGTTTCTAGCCAATTCAAACAATGTATACAATGGATAGCGAATCTATAGTTGGTTCATAGAAATTCAATAGCGTCTGGATTGAGTGAGCACAAGGAATTTATAGTAAAATTTTAAATACGATACCTGACGATCTGAAATTACAGGGTCTAATAAAAGAGAGTTTCGACAAAATAAAGAACACTGAATGAATTGGCAAACTTATTTCATTATAAAGATATGACTGACCGTTTGTGAGGACTGAGTGAGCACACGTTTAACGAAATGTTTTTCATTCAATCGTATTACAAAAAGAGAATCTTATTTCTACAATTGTTTTAAACTTGTAACTAAATGATAAATATACTTTAAACTGAATCTAGAGCCGCTCACTCAATGGATACGCACCCTGACAAACTTAATAATGTAAATTGCACTTGTAGAAAGCAACTGTGAACCTGTGACAGACGAGGAATTGAACCCCGTGTCTTATGCTATAGGCATACGCCCGGATAGCGTAAGACACGGGGTTCAATTCCTCGTCTGTCACAGGTTCAACGTTGCTTTTAACAAGTGCAATTTATACAATGTATCTAACTGTTTTATCTAATGTTAGTGGCCATGAATCTTGAAGACCAAATTTTTATATTTCTTTTTATAAAGATGATGATGATGTAAAAGTTTCAATTTGGTGACGTTCCAGTGTGCAATAAAATATTTAGATAATGTAAGAAATCTTTACTCTTTACTACTGCTGCTGTTTTTAGGGTTCCGCACCCAAAGGGTTAAAACGGGACCCTATTACTAAGATTCCGCTGTACCTATGTCCGTCTGACTGTCACCACGCTGTATCTCAAGAACCGCGATAGCTAGGCAGTTGAAATTTTGACAAATTATGTATTTCTGTTGCTGCTTTAACAACAAATAGTAAAAACAAAATAAAATAAAAGTTTAAAGGAGCGTCCTTAATTTAATTTTATTAAGAGGATTGTACAATTATTTTTTGTCCCAAATAAAAATAAAATAAGTACTTGGTTGTTTTTTTTTTTGATAAATGGGGTAAACATATTTTATTTTTTATCATTATGTCAGTCCACTCACGCAAATACCACAGCTGAGTTATATGTAAATATTCGTTAATTACCGAATTATATTAAACAGCTATAAATTATCTCGTCGAGTTTCCATCTAACGTCACCTCTTAATTAATATTTTTATAGCGGTCATTAGTAAGAGATGAGCTAAATATTTTATCAAAATACAGGTTTGTTGGTTGTTGATTCCATTAGTCTTGATTTGGGTTGGTTGCGATATAGCTTGGTGTTTATAAATATAGGTATATACGAGATTGTCGCGTCATCACATCAGAACTGTACTATGACACTCAATATTAATATCAGGTAGGTTTTCCTCTGCAAGATTCGCTATCAAAAGAATGACCACATTTTTTAACACTGATAACAAGAGTATTTCTCGTTACAACATAGAAGGAATAAAATTAATGTCCTAGTTACACCTGCCCCTTTTCATCGTCGGAACACAAGCCGCCAGGCGCGGCTGTCACCCCTGTCCTTGAGATACCAATACCAACAATACGCACCCAACGATTTCAGCCCACATTTCTTTTACCAAGGGTATTCGCTCTTGGCAAAGGTGTTCTCTAGCATCTATAATTTTAACGTTTTCAAGAAGAAAGTGATTAGGCTGCTACTAGTCAGACATGCTCCATCTAAGGCCGCTTTGTCATCAAGCGCGATCGTGACCATGTCTGGCACTTTCTGTGACGCAATGCGGCAATGCGACTTAAACTTAAAAGAAATGACTAGAAATTCCAAGCCGTTAAAAAAAGACAGAAAATCCCAAGAAGTCGTTTTGGCCAGACCCAGGATTAAAATCGGAGACTAAGTTGGATAGGAATTTCTAGTTTGATTGGTTTGGTAAAGGGTACATAATTACGAGTAGCTTGTGCGATAATTTTATTGCTCTTAGCATGTTCATTAACACGTTCCGGGACAGTGCCCGCCTACAGGCGTGAAAACAATAAAACATCTATTGTGTCTCGAGTAGTGTCCCGGAACGTGTTAAGATTCCATTAGCTAACATTACATATATTTTTTGTTTGTCGCAACTGCAAACAAACAAGAAATAGATCATAAATGGCGCCACCGACGATCACAGAAATCTAAGTCTGGCGACAAACCAGTTTTAGTCTACCGGTATACTAACACAAACTAATTAATGTATCTTGAACGAGCCTCATGTATGTGGTCTAGAGAAACTTAGCACAATACTGTTACGGAGAATAGCCACTCATCAATTTATTGAATCTAAGTAGAAAGCATGTACTATGGTAGGTAAAGTCCTCCAAGCGACATAAGCGAGGAATGTTGAAGGCCTTTTTCTATAACCTTCCTCCTTTTGCTTATAAAAGTAGTAATGTAAGGTTTGTAGCATCATTAATTGCTTCAAGGTTCAGTGCTGACAGGAAAAGTTGCGGGAAAAAGACCGAGACGTATCTGATCTCAAAGAGGTTGGATGCACTGAGCGCCGCATTACACTAACAGACGTATCGCAGGCAATATAAACACTACAGGTTGACAAAATCAGGAGTCATGTTACCAGTTATGATGAGTGACCAATTTGAAAAAAGAATCTAATTCTGGCTGATCTCAGTTCTGTAAAGTATTGTTTGAACTTTTCTTTGCAATAAATAATATGTCCTTATCGGAATATCAGTGTTTCCTTTCAAGCAGAATCTCGCCTCTTTTCTTCTACACGGCATACATAAGCACTATACAATCCTTTGGATTGATTGGTTAGAAGTTAATAAACATTACGTCTTGGTTTCAGAAATTAATCCCCGAGAAAAATATTGTTTGTGTATCTTATCGAAGACTCAAGAATGTATGAATGAATTCAAACATAACAATCGTCAACAATTCGATTTCCTAATCGCCAATTTCAGTAGCAAAATGCCTCCTAAACTTAGTAGATAAGCGCTACATTGCTAACGAGGTAGAAGGTTTATGAGGGCTAACGTCTATCAATATTCAATATTTGCAGTCAAACGCAGCTCCGATGAAACACGCACAATCAGCTACCAAGGGAGCGCCTTACGCACTACATGGATATAGCGACGCGTCTACATCATGTTGATTGTTTTGGATTAGAAGCTAATATTAAATTGCCATCTCTCTGCATGGCCTAAAAGTTTGACTGGCAGAGAATGATTTTAGCATTAAGTCCATCTTTGTACACTATGATTTCTGCAATAAAGTCTTTAAATAAAAATAAATGAAGATTCGCAAAATAAAAATAGCAGAGTGACCAACAATTATATTGATCTATATCTAAGAAATAGCACAAGGACTGAATACATTTGACCTCATGATTGAGTGACACAAATTATTATGGCAATAAATTATTAGATAAATTGCGGAAATTATTTCCAAAAGTCTGGTTTTTAGTGACCACTCAGGTTGAATTTTTTAAAGTCAGCTGCGTTACCGTAACACAGTGGGTAGCTACCACTATGTCAACCAGACCCTGCCCAGATCCGACCACTTCCTTATCTTGTCCCCAAGTGTTCCGCCCTCGTATATCAGTCCTACTGTATCCCCAGGCGAGTGCGCAGGCTTTGTAAACCATAACGTAAGGACCCGGTCGCATAGGCGCTTTCTCAGTAACCAAAGTTGCACCTTTACAAAGGGTCGCGTCTGGTTAAAAGTTGCTCTCTACTTCAGTCTTTCTTAAATGACAGCTTGACTAAACGCAAGATATACTCGCGTGCGCTTCGTTCAACCATCACCTAGATGCTTCGTAGGACATCATTTATCGGGGTTGATATTTAACAAAACAAAAGTAAACGCATGGAAATTCCTGCTCGCGGACAAAATATAAACTCTGCTGGCTGTTCCAGCAGTATATCTAACGGATTTTATGCCGTGTGTTGAAGCAACTCCCATGTAAAAGGGACCCTAAGCCCCGAGATAAATATCGTGGTGTCATAAATTTAGACATTGGACTTGTTAATAGATTGTTATGACGGTAAGTGCCGTTTTGTTTAGTTAGAGAACTGTTTATTGTTAGATCAATTCTCTGAAGTCGTTCGTTTTTCCTTATTTCATTTTCAGAATTACAACTAACTAATCACAACTCAATCAAATCAATTTAAACGTACATGCTAGATTTACTCATTAGTTTAACGTCAAGATGATTGATTTAATTAGCAAGATAATCAATTGAAACGTCTATGTTAGATTTGTAGTATGAAACATAATCTTTGATGAAGTAATGGGCCTCACTGAATATTAATCCAGTAGATTTGACATTTGCGATGACCAATAATATATTGGCTGGAGAGTACTAATAAATCATTATGTGGTTTCTGGAATCAAGCACATCAATAAAACTAGTATTTAACAAAATGTATGTAACATCTAAGTAAATAATGCATGATTTATTTGTTGGTAAGTCACATCCTGTCCGATGACTTTATTTCTAGTGTTATTAGATATATTTTAAGTCTGAACTACACCATTTGGGTTATGAAGTACCCTATTGAATAAAACAAGACAATCTATAGTTGTTTTTTTTTTTTTTTTGTGTTTTGTCACTATACAAACTTAAAAATATAAATTGCATTTGTGAAAAGCTACCGTGACTCTGTGGCAGACGAGGAACGGAACCCCGTGACTTACTAACGCTATCCGGGCGTATGCCTATACCACTTAACCTAAAACGATTGTTAATTAATTTGTAAAAATATTTCCTTCGTGAGAGCAATCTCGCACCGTTGATGAGGTCACGCAGCCTACGCGTTATAAGATAGCACTTGCAAAAATCAACAGGCTTGTTAATGTGACGGTGGCCGAGTGGTATAGGCATACGCCCGGATGGCGTAAGACACGGGGTTCGATTCCTCGTCTGTTACAGGGTCACGGTTGCTTTTTTCAAGTGCTATTTATAAGACAATTTGTTTACAGATGTTATAATAAAGAATGTAACGTGTATAAAATCAGCGTAATTTTCGATCAATATTAGGAATGTTACTTTATAAAAGCTCGATAATTTAAAATGATCGGCTATAAACTAGCTAATCTTTCTTGGTTGTTAATTTTATCTGTGCCTTACAAAATATCTTCGCACAGGTCCGCCTCAATCCTTAACTTTATCTGACAGCGTTATATCTGTTACCAAACGTCCTTGCGCGATAGAAAATGTCCTTATATAGGGGGGCACAAGGTTATCCTTATGGACAAACGTTATATTTTTTTGCAAATGGCGTTAAATGACAGTTCTGTTTGCCACAAGAACGCGAAATATTTTTATTATAATCTCGTATAAGTAAATTTGTAATCGCTGGCAACTGTGGGATTCCTTGAAACCATGAGATTGTCAGGCTCTGTAAGCCTTAGAAAATATTTTCCGTCAGAAATGCGGCAACCTATTGCAGGAAGTTTTAGTAAGAATGATAGGAAATACCATAAGTCAGTCCAAATCCTGGTGGCAAATTCGCGACTGATATTAAATTCTCAACAAAACAAATGAAAAAAAAAACACATTTGCTATCAATTATGCACAATCCAAATGATAAACTAAAGATTTTTATTCGAAAATTCAGAATTAGAATATCGGGTAACAACGTTTGCGCCACCCTATAGGTGCGTTAGCGCCGCCAATTGCCATTTACCATTTTATGACCCGTCAATTCGATTAATGCCAACATAGTGGAAACTAATGACTTTATTGAATTATAAAACGATGTGTACTACGTTTATGGGTGTCATGAGGCAAACTAGTATATTAAGATGGCATGTGGCATACCGATTTGTAATAAAATCGTTTGATGGTTTTTGAGGTTTAATAGCAAATTAGCAAGATTCAAGGTGGTAATAGCTAGGACAAATTTTACAACTCTATTTAACAAATTTGCCTGAAACTTCTATAGATAGCAATTTATTTATTCTGTGCTTAAATAAAATGTTTTGAGGTAGTTAACCATAAAACGATAAAATTGATACCACGTATTTTTTACCCTGTATAAAATATATTTGGGTATTCTACAACATTTAATGTGAACAATACAAATATTCCCCAATTAACAAACAATACAATTGAATGTAAAAATACAGAAAAAGTGTTAAACCAACAAGGATCAAGATCCAATGTCTGGTATAATCTGTCGACCCGTATCAGTCGTGCTAACGCCGGCCGGCGCGCTTGTTGCATGCCGATCAGCTGGGAGCACGACTACTTAAACTGTGCAGTTTAGACAGTTCAATAGAAACATTATAAAGCTTTTTAACTCTTACAGTTATTTTTTTTAATGCCGAATCATATCTTAAGTAGAATTAAGACCCTTTGCATCCGGTAGCTGTTAAAAACCATGGACGGCCTTTGATTAAAAAAAAAAATAAACGTTATCGATAGGAATTATTACCAATGATCTTTCCTGACCAATTAAGCCATGTAATGAATGCTTTTTTTTCTGAAAAACAAGTCAAAGATCGAACAAACTTTAACTTAAGCCCTAAGTTCACATTTTTAGCAGCTAAATGTTGTTATTGACACTGTTTACGCGTGATTAAATGCCTCTACAAGTCTACACATATTATGCATGTACCCATAACATATTACCTGGGTTGGAACTAAGTACACAAATAACTGAACTGTGAGTTTCATATAACCTAGCTTGGTTTATGTCATTTTTACTATCATGACTTCATAGTCGCGAGCTGACTCCTAAATTAATAGTGAGCAGAGATCTAATAAAGTTTCAATGCGTTGAAGTTATAAATAAAACTAGCATTTGCTAGTTTGCAACTTAGCGTTCTTAAACTGCGGTGTGAAAGACAAGGGGGTAACCACTTATTTGGAGTTTGTGAAAAAAACTCCCGACTAGCCTAGCATAGCTCTTAAATTTGGTGTAGTTGTCATGGAAAATGCTAAAATAAATATTGTGGCAGAAATATTTAGTTTGCAGGATACGAATTTCAAAAACAAGAATTTCAGAATGATCAGAACCCATGTACATCTTCAAAGTACATAATTCTTCTGAGTGAGCTCGCACTATCTTCAAATCCATTTCTGTTACTCATTCTGTAACAAGAAAAATTCAAAAAGGAAATAAGAAAGAGTTACGTACCATGTGTTCTTTATAACTGAAAACGTACTTAACACGTTCAGGGACAGTGCCCGCCTACAGGCGTGAAAACAATAAAACATCTATTGTGTCTGGAGTAGTGTCCCGGAACGTGTTAAAAGATTGCTGTTGCTATCTTTCTGTGATCTATCTAAAGGCATAATTGGTAGTTAAATGGTGATTTCTTAAGCTTGTTGAATTAATGTGGCGGGCTGTTTATCAAAGTGACGAAAAATTTACACCAATAAATTGCAGTTTTAGATAATTTATGAACCAAATTATATGCTTGGTTACCTTGATTGAACGGTGCCAGCAAGTTTTATGATTTTTCGCAGATGATTTATCTTCGGACGAAGTAAAAGGGACACCAATAGGTTACCTAGCTGTTACAATGGAAGAAAAAACAGAAGTTCTTTATGAAAAATCGTGATATAAAGACTTGCAAAAGTCACGCGAAAAGTTTTTACGGAGAGCAAAGATTGATATCAAAAGATTGAAAGATCGGACAAGGTTTTCAAGCTAACACTAGCAAGACTCACTTTTCATCTCTTTCTTTGCAGTAAGTAATGAGAAATCAAGAACCAACATAAACCCATCTCTGGAATTATTTAACTAGTTCCTAATTTCAGATGTAGCCGTCGCGTTTTCTAAAATTGTCGGAAAGCATGTAGCATGCTAATCTAAGGAACTACTGGACCGATTTGAAAAAAACAATTGTGTTGGATAGTTTATTTGTCGAGAAAGGTTTTAGGCTGTAAACATCACGCTGCGACGGGAGAGGAGGGAGCAAACTCAAAACGTGCGGAAGAAGTCGCGGGGGAAGCGGTCCTAAATCATTATAGACATCGTGTTCCACCATATGCATATATTGGGGCCTTAGTAGATTCGACAAACCTTTAGAAGATAACAATGACGATACTGATTTGTTTTAGATAGGTAAGTACTACAGAAACGCATTTCTTGTGAAAATTTATAAATTATATTGTTTATTTTGTGTTAAATGTTGTATTTCTGCTAAGCGCACATTTTTAGTACTCTTTGATGCTCCATAGCCTAAAAACTATAACTCGTATCAAAATGAATGCTAATACTTATTTGTAGGTAATTTATTGATGAATAATTTAGTCGTTGACTATTTTGTCCTAGCTTGTATAGTTTTCCTGAAAATAGAGGAAATATGAAATTTGGGACCTTTATCAAGGGGGGGGAGGGGTGAAGCGGCGGGTTGGGGGGGTGGGAGAGTTGTGTTCTATAATGTACTCACTTGGAGCTATAACACAGCAGCAACAAATTAAAATTATAAATTTTGCCGCTAAAAAATCTAGAATGAATATACTATAGGATATGCGGCCCTGACATAAGTGTTTGATTATTAGAAACAATGTACTCACAAACGTCTTCCTTGGTGAGACTACCGTTTTTCCTTGCATTTTGGTCTGAAGCTATAAATTAACATTTAAGCGTATCGATGGAGCAATTAAGTTCACTATAATTATTCAGCATGGCGGCAGCGTGATAAAATTTAATTCAATTTACATAACTTCTGAGAAATATCGAAGCTAAGTCTAGACTAACCTCATATTTTAATTAGGAAGATGAAGGAAATAGTAAGGTTTTAATTTATAGCAAGTTAAGGCAAAGGAAGCAAAGGGTTAAGCCCTAAGTTGTAAATTGTGATTAATAATTTCCGCGGTCAAAAATTATGTTTTCGTTAAATGTCACTTAATTGATCATTATTCATAGATTCATTATTTATTGACTCATTTTACTTGCCCTTTGCGTATCTAGGTACGATCTTATGAAGTCTACATTGTGGTAAGGATGTAAATACTAGCTATATAGAGTCAAGCATGTCTAATTCTTCTTAAATATTCAGTACTATTCACGATCATTTTTCTTAATGAAAACCAAGAAAACGATAGAATTGGAATCATTATTATCAAGGCTATCATTTTAAAGAACATTGATTTTTACTGGTAGTTCCTTTTCTTGGTACCTTATCGATTAGGTTCTGCAGCTGACAATTTAATTTAATCCTCAATTTTGAATACATAACCAAGTTTTATTTCGTCTTTATTTAAAATTGCATTCTAAACTGACTTCAGCTTAAACTTCCAAAACAAAGTTAATACACCACAAATTCGATCGTACATTACAGTACACGATACCTGTCGATTGGGCCAATTACTTACCGATATTGCAAATAATCGATCGAGATTACCGCACAATGGATACGAGCTGACAATCAGTACGATACAAATCTTACGATCGAACGCACTCGGAATACACAATAAGGTTCGGTTGCTGTATTAGCATTCCAGTGTCATTAATCAAATTGTAAGGAGCACGCTGTAAACAGTTTGTGCTGATTGAAAACGGCTTATGATGGAAGCGATCGATTAGTTTTTGAACTGAATCATTGATGTTTTTCAAGAGCTCGAAATAAGAAGATTGCAAAGTTAGAAAAATAAAACAACTAAAAAAAACAAATAGTAAAAGAATTTTGTGGAGATATTCTTAAATAAAAGAACTGGGAAGTGTTTCGACGACTTCCAGTTCTTTTATTTTTTCAGTTCAGTTCAGAATGTTTTTATACAGCGTGTGGCCTGTAATAGGAGCAAAAAATTTAATCAATGATTCTACAGAGTATTCGTAGTTACCTTGACCTGGTCATAGTGCTCCAAAATGCTTTGACTAAAAGATATTATAGTAATCCAAAGTTATAATCTCTAGTCAATGTATATCAAAATCGCTAACTCGTTGTAGTAAATGACAATGTCAAGTTATATGACTGGACTCATTTGTTTGCAATACAATACTGGTTCGATTTATTTTGTTAGAAAATAACAATGCAATTATTTTTCAATAAAAATAATTAAAACCATTTAATATGAATTACTCGTCACCTAAAGGGCCTACATTTTATTTTTTTGCTCCTACTACAGTTCACACCCTGTATCTGGTCACGGTAGTACATTTAAGACACTGTAAAGGAGCCTTAAAAAGCTTCAAATGATGATAGTTGTTTCAGCGACAATGTACGGAGCGCTTACATCCATTGGTTATGGCCGAGCTCGGTCGTTTAGTTAGAAAACAAATGTCTCTGACGGGAACTATGCTATTCCATTCGTTGCGTTCAAACGTTAGCCGATACAAACAGCTATAAACCATTAGCTGAACAACTCGCTCGTTTCCCAAATAGTGAACAACTAGACGTCCTTCGAAGGTTACTCGTGTCGTGCAATACTGAACAACAAAATGTATACTGCGCTTGCGTATACTGCTAGAGCTATGCTGCGTGGCCTGGATTCGATTACCTACACCTTGGTGAAACTAGATATGATATTTTTACTTGGTCCAGAGCTGTCGAATACTTGAATAGTGAAAACGACAATTGAGTCGCAAGCATGTAACGTTGTTTATATGAGTAACAAGTCAATTATATGATTTGTATGAGATTTGATGTTATTTATTTTGCCATAATTAATCTCATTTCTGCATTTTTTAAATTTATGTTTATCAAGCTGTGAACACTGTTCATAGGATTCAATCTACCTTTTTGATTTAATGTAGTAATTTAAATAATACATCGAATGTAATGCTATTTGTGTTCCTGAAATAAATAAATACATTTAAACTTACACCACCAAACGATTTCGTTTAGGGATCTAAGATCCGTATTTTTTATATGAATGAAACGGCAAGAAATTTAATAGCTGGCCTTCTGTAGGAATCTAGTTTTAGTCTTTGATATGTTAAAAGTGGTAGTCAGCAAACTGCAGCAACTGCTTTGCATTATTTGTTCTGAAATTGTTTGTTGTTTTTGTGTGTCTGAATTATTAATTTATGTATGTGTGAATTATCTACTAAACTCTAAAGCCCAAAAGAATAGCTTGGAATTTCCTCCAATATTCTCATGCTGTTAACGACCTTTGAGGTTTTTGCATCCTAGCTTTGCTTAGGGTCAAGGTTGTCCGGTCAAAATAGGTCATTATTTGATATCAGATGATCGCCCATAACAAACAGGTCACAAGACTGCCATTAAGGTGATGAATCGCCAACTGGGCGCTTCCGTGTAGAGACATACGGTTGTGAGTAAATATAGAGAAGGCAAAAAAATATTCCTAAAAGATGAAAATCTAAACCAAAAATACTGCGTTTTGGATTAGTATTCAAATTATTTCATTTGCTTTTTCATAAGAAATCTGGCAACTCATGTAAAATTTTGTAACAAACTGGAGTACAAGCATTTGTTTTGGCTTGCAGTATTTTATCGTCAATAGTCAGATTTTTTTTCAGAATAGGTGACGAGACTTGATAGAGTACGTAATGAGTATATATATATATATATATTTTATAGTGTCTAGGCAGACATTTGGCCCCAATCTCACCTGATGGTAAGCGATGATGTGGCCTAGGATGGATCATGCCTGACCAGTTATAGCCTATTTACTCTTTTCTTGAATTCGCCCAAATTATAATGTCTAGGAAACACTTCAGCCGGCAGCGAATTCCACTCCCTAGCCGTGCGCATGAGAAATGTAGATCGAAACCTATCAGTGCGCATTGCTGGAATGTCTACGACGTAAAGGTATTAGGGGATCATTTAAAGTTTCTCCCATTGTAGAAAAGATGGCTGAAAGCAGAATGCGTTGGTATGGACATGTAATAAGACGTGACAAAGAACACGTTGTATGGAAAGCTTTAGCTATCCCGGTTAATAGGAAAGGCAAAGGACGACCACAGGTCACGTGGTGGATAACCGTTTCCAACGACATGGAAAGAGCTCGGTGGAGTAACGGACAACCCAAGACCGACTGTCGTGTAGGGCTAATACGAGAAGGGCTGACCCTAAATGAAAAGGGAAAAGGCAAAGCAGAAGAAGAAAAGTGACTTATCAGGCTTTTTTCAATACAGTAAGTAACCCAGATCCAAAAGCAGACTACCTAATATGAGTTGTTTTTCCTCATCTAAAAATTGTCACACGTGAATTTTTGTTCATGTCTAACCATTTTAAAGCTCAGTATTCACGCGTACGGTACGACAGTAGGTCGACACTACCGGCCGGCGCCGGACCTAACAGGTTGACTCCTGCGCACTCCGCGTGCTGGTTCATTGCCATGGCTACAAGGGTATGATTGTGCCAGACAAACCACTTATAGCTAACACTTTTCGCACTTCTACACTTCTCTGCTCTTGGGTTGCCAGGCCAGGATATACACCTTTGTCATATTGAAAATCCTAATCAGAGAAGGCTAGGAATATAAAAGAAAGATACATTTCATTTGACCCCACAGCGGATTTTGACAGAAATCTATACTAATTTTATAAAGCTGAAGAGTTTCTTTGTTTGAACTGGACCGATTTACAAAAATATTTTTGTGTTGGATAGCTTATTTATCGGGTAAGGTTTGTGCCTATAAAAAATCACGCTGCAACGGGAGGGGAGAGAGTAAACTCAAAACGCACGATCGCATTCCCGGAGTCCACTAATTATAAAAGGTCAAAAATTTGCCAGAAGTAGCTAGCGTCAAGAATTTTACCTTTAACCTTTATGGACTCACCACACTCGCTGAAGTGGCCACTAACCACAGTTAAACTGCACATTGTGGCTGCTGAAGGAAGTAGCAGCGGTGGGGAAAGTCCGTTATTCTATATATAATCACGTTCGTTATTGTTTATTCCTCAAATGTTCATCAGAACTTCAGTAGCCGAAAATACGAGTGTACACTTTAAATAAAGCTAAGCTCTTTACTAAATTAAGCTACGCAATTTACTTCATTACCGTGATCGAATTGGTTTGTCAGTTTATCTTCCTACTGGATTTTATATATATATCTATACTAATATATAAATCAAAAGAGTTCGTTTGTTTGAACGTGCTAATCTTGAGAACTACTGGACCGATTTAAAAAACTTTTTTGTGTTGGAAAGCGACGGGAAGGAGGAAGCAAACTTAAAACGTGCAGTCGCCGGATACCGCTAATCTATATTAAAGAAATGACTGACGACGATGAGCAATCCTCAACAAACGAGACACTGAATAATTATCGGCAGTTCTTAGATACTAAAACAATCTAACATCTTATCACAAAAGTAAACGATATTATCCTAACCACTGTTTTAATTAAAAACCAGCTCAGTTTACAGCCTGTCTAGTCTTATAAACGATCCATCGGCACACTGACAAAGTGGGGACTTAATCCCATAGCGAAGCGTTATGCTATGCAAATCACCTCACGGTTTATCACTATCCGACTTTTTTGGATTTTCAATCGTGATCTCTTGACAGTTGAGTTGATAATTGTCTGTTTATTGATTGCTGCAAAAGCGTAAGATCCTATGCTGTTATTATGGGTGGAATTAATGAATGTAATTATTGGTTTATGGTTGGCCACATCGGTTCTCAACCTTGGGTATTGATTGAGACCTCCCACTATAGAAGTTGCGAAATTATGTAATAAAACTCGTCACTGTTATATGCGTAAAGTATCTGACTCAGTATTATATATAGTAGATATATGACTCAGTGTTATTGCTCTTTACATTAGAAAATACTTCATAGATTTTTATAAATCTCTATTTGGAATTCCATTTATTGAATCGAATAGAGTACAAAGCTGACACTAATCCTGAAAAAAATGCATTAACGGATCGGATCACTTAATATTGTTGTTTATAGTAATAACACCGTTGCTTCTTACATGAGTGACTTGCAGATGTAGTATATGAATAGTTTTAGCTACTTATTAAGGCATGAGAGCACTGCTTGTGATGTTAGCTAGTATATTTGTTTATCCTTTGGACTATGAATCTAATTATATTTTCATGATAGTCATTAGATGATAGACATTGTACCCCTAAACTTTGGCAGCCACTGACTTGTACTCAAAGAAACTGAGTGCAAGTAATTGACAGATGGATAACTAGAGAAACATCTAGAAGCTGGCGCCAATGGTTAAATATGAGATCTAATAACTACCGCCATATTGTAATTCGCCTGCAAATTGTTTTAAATTAGGACTAAATACATCAATAAGTATCATGGCACCTGCGGCGAATGGTGATCGTAGATCATTCGCGACTTGTATTGGTTCTGAGTCGATTTAATTTTCGATTAATACTGGTGAATGGAAATGGTGTTTGGAATGTATTTACTTTTCTAGAACTGGTTCATAGTGCATTTTCATAGCGTGTTCTGATAAAGTAGTA
Source organism: Pyrausta aurata (assembly GCA_963584085.1). NCBI lineage: Eukaryota > Metazoa > Arthropoda > Insecta > Lepidoptera > Crambidae > Pyrausta > Pyrausta aurata. Next base: position 1,174,340 of record OY757268.1, on the reverse strand, counting down.
ATGGACTTTGCAATGAACATACATGATATGGATACGTATTACACAGAACTTGATAAGAAAGTGAGAATAACAGGGCTCAATTATTATTGGAAGAATACTTTCCATCACTTCGTTTTGGTTTTATAGACTGTTCAAAGAAACGTACGCCGATTTCCTAAATTTCTAAGAAATAAGAACTAGATCTTTTTAAAATCGGATACAGGAACTCGGGTACCTATGCATGTCCATTTAGAGCAGAGCTCCATTCCGGTAGGTATTGAATGAATACACACCAACCACCAATAAGACTGTCCATACAGAAAACGAATAATACTTCCCTGGTTAAAACTGTGTCGACAGGTCAACAGCTTCGGTATTTAAATATATTCCCATTCCATCATCGATAGCGAATTTTAAAAGCGTAAATCATTATCACGCCTCGGTCGGGTAATTTTCATCTCAATGCAAAATGGCGTCCACAAATAACGAGTGAGGTAAAATATGCAGTAAGTCGGTAATTATCTTTTCGGAGCTGCGCGAACGCATTCTGTTTGTACGCGCCTTTATTTGGTGCGAGATTTGGGAGAGGTAGCCACAAAATCGCTACACATTTGTCTCGGGTCTAGGTGTTGTGGTAGCATCTTTGCTTCCAATTTCGGGATCTGAGCAATGTACATAGTATACGATTTTGTTCACTAACTGTCGAGAAACCTTCTTTAACAGTTAAGTATCTTTATCGGAAACCAGATACAGTAGATTAATCTATTTTGTTACAAGTGTTTAATTTAGGCTTCGATAGTTTTTCAGGATTTTGGCTCTATGCCTTTTTGCAGAGCCTATATAGCGGTTTATTAAAGAAAGATCAATCTTCATGCTTATAAAAATGGTTTCGAGCGTCTAAAAACGCATTTGATTACTAACATACGCATTTAAGTAAGTAGGTAATCAATTCAAAGCATGTGATTTTGAGATCGACGGGTGGAGTGAACGCAAAAAAATTGCTCAAGATATTCACTTAGTAATTTCGCGCACGCCAGTCCCAAGATCGCAGATTATATCGCTTGCTCCTTTTTGTATATTGAAAAAGTATAATTTTATGAGCCCAACGACAGGTTGCGAATTAAACCGATTATGTGTACAGCCAAGAGCACCGTTATTACCTTGTATGGGATATGGGACGTGTACAAACAAGGAATTTATTTAATAGCTACTCAGTTGCGCAAGGAATGGATGGGCTATTGGATGGGAGGAAAACGAAAGTGTGGTAATTTTCCATAACAATATTTTAGTGTATGTTGGATAAGTCTCCAACCAAACAGTTACCAGAATGTAGTAGGGAGTCTAGTGGGATGGGCTTCTCTATTAAAAGCTACAATATTCAGTGATTTCATAACTGGAAGAAGGCTGAAGAAATAGTATGTAGGTACTTACATATGACTGGGCATTAAGAGACGGGAAGCCCCAGGTACTAAAACTGTGGTGTGGAAGACAAATAGGAAAACCTACTTTGGAGTTTTTATATGAAGATGAAAGAAAAAACTCTACCGTCAAAAGTCTAGATCTTAAATTTGATGATGATGAACATTTTAGTGAAAAATAATAATATTTATAAAACTTGTATGAAACAAATCAGTTACATAGTTAATTTAACTACAGTAATAAAAAAAAGCCATGGCAGTGAAATATTTTAAACAAAATAGTTAGAAAGTTATGTGGATAAGGATTAAGCATAGTAGATAATGAGAAGATAACCATGGTGATACCTTTACTAAGCATATGTTTTGAATTTATTGTTCTTCTTTGCCAAAACAGATTCAACTAGTAAAATAGAAAGCTGAATTGAATAAAACAAGTAAAATGGATCTAAGTGACAGCATTTTCAGAAAACCGGTTGATCTAACCAAACCATTCCTCAACATTAAAATTCCGCCGTATCCTCAGAATATATTACACAAAGTGTGCATTGTCTTTGGTCGTAAAATGAGGGTATTACAGAAAAAGTGGCTCTAAAATTAATAAGTAATAAACCGCAAGAGGTATGGTGGTAGCGATTACTGGTTTACGTCCTATTCTTTCATTGCTAATAAATGTTATGACATGTTGTTTACGAATGTGATGGAGAGTCCATGAATATTAATAATAAGGTCAAAGACTTCTACTAATATAGGATTATTGTTACATTTTTAATCAAATCACATCAAAAATCTTTATTTGCATTAAACATACACCATGTTTAATGCAAATAAAGATTTTTGACATGATGTTAATATGATTAAGCTCTAAGACATGTTTAATTAATCAATCAAGATTTCACCCAAACCCTTTTCTTCAATACCATTCAAAGTTATAAAAAAACTGCTAATTAAAAGCCAAATATTTTTAGAAATACGCGTACTTCATAAGAACAGGATCCAAATCTGTACTTTTTTGAGATTTTAATTATGGCAAATAGACATAAGATTCATATAGACTAACAGGATTGAATAACGCAAAGGCTTTTAACTTTTCAGTTCATGATAGCTAATTAAAACACGAATCAAAACTCATTCCCATATTCCAAGCCATCGTTCCGAATGCCTTCCGCGCCGTACACAAGAGTGGCAGTGATGGGCCCACCCGGTAGACTTGGCATAACTTTGCAATTAATGAGTTTAAATTAACAAAACTCAGAAAATAATTCGGGTAACCATGCTAGGGCAAACGATAAATTGTACAACGTGAGAAGAAATAACCTTATCATTGTGATACACAGCAAGATAAAAAAGATAAGAACATGATTTATTCATGACTTTTAATTGCATCGGCGTTTTGCGAGCGTTTTAGAGACAACGAATACATGTTACAATATTTAACCACTATCGGCAGTGCTATACTTACTGTGATTGGTTCGAAAGAGCCTATTTCAGCCACTGTTATTAGTTGATAACCGAAATCACATGCTAAAAATGCAATGAGAAGACATATAGCTCAAGGTACCTGTCATGTTCTTGCACCAACCAAAAAGATGAAAACAGCTCATGATTATCCGATTCAGGGAATCGCAAAATGCATATAGTAAGCTTAATCTTATAATTGACTGCCTACTCTAACAAGCAGTTCTCAAAGTTGTAAACAGCTTATGATGATCCGATGCATGCAGGGGATCGAAAAATGCAGATTAGTAAGCTCTAATATTATAATTGACCGGCTATTTTCTATGACAAAAAGTCGTGTCTGTATCATACCAAATGAAGTCATAAATAACTCCCAACCGATACAAGTATATCTTTGCGTTTTTTCTGGCCTAACACCTGATATTCGCGGAGGCGTTTAGCCGCAATTTGCCGCCTAATGATACGCTGTTAGCAGCAAGTTGTGCTAAACACCCATTATTAAAAAAAAAACAGCTTTTTTGCTGCAGCGTGTGTGGCTTCCTTTGCCGGCAGGGGTGGGAACATTTAGATTTATAATTCACAATATAAAGTTCATATGTTATCCAGTAGTATTTGCAAACATAGTAATTGACAGAGAAGAAATAATAAAATAACGCGAAATATGTATCTCAATGTTAAGTGACATGTGATTCGCAATAGCTGTGAATTTCATGTTTAAGTAGCTGGTCGTGACATAATTATGTACTTTCTGCTAATAAGTGTGCATCTCCTAAGTTAAATATTCTTGGTGCCAATAAAATAGTGATCAATATCAATGAAAAACGGTGTCTCAGAGTTGATTGATCACAAATAGCCAACTTTCAGTATTCTCTATCTTCCCCAAGAATTTTCCATACTAACAAACATTATTAAACTGTTCCCTGTTAAGTTAGACATTTTACTGCAGATGGCAGCTCAGAATGGCTATGGCTTTCTTGACCCTGGGAGCTTAAATCTTTCGGTGCGCCATTCCGGGTTGTAGGTGCCTATGATTGATCACACCTGCATCTTGTTGTAGCAGCTTGAAGTTTTACTATCTAGGAAATATCGTGAAGCTAAATATTAGAGGTAGATAGAGACGTAGAAAACCTAGGCTCACAGACCTACAAACTACAAAATTAGATAATGATTAAAAATATATTGAATTTAATCGAAAATAATTCTGCAACATGACTAATTTAAAAACGCCGTACTTTCAAAACAAAAGCGACTACTTAAAAAGCGGTAAAAGTTGTTGAGAGAACTAAAATAATACTATAAACCCTGTAGTCATATTTAAAAAGAAACTGCAAAAGAAACAAAACACAATCTTACAGGCAATGATAAAACGTCCTTTAAAGGGTTTTATCTCGGATTTAAAAGGGAATTGACCAATAAATGCCTTAATTGAGATATTGAGTCGGACAGTTAAGATCGGATTTCTTATCGCGATAATACGGACAGTCGTGAGCAAAAGTGTTAAGAACAGAATTAGGTGTTGCCAGTTGAATTATGGATTAGCATACCAATTGGCTTAGTTGCTATATTTGGAGTAAGCAATAAAGGCTGATTTGTACAAATCGAGTTAAGTTACCTGCCAGTGCGATTTTTACTTGCATAAATTCGACAAATGCAACTAGTAACTTTTGTGTTTCGATGACCATTATAGTGGCAATACAATTACTTAACATGAGCAAACTCATACAAAAAAAAAAAAAACTTGGGTAACGTTATAATTTTTTTGGTATGAGTTTGCTGATGATAAGCATTAAGTTATTTGGATATAATGATTATTAAAACTATAAATCTTCTTAAGAATAAATAAATGACTAAACTATGCCAACCGTGGTAGATGACGATAGATCGAGCACTTTCAGAAACAGCTTTTTGTAGGATATAAAGCTCAAAATGTATACCTAGAATAAGAATAAGTTTAGATTATAGATTAATTTATTATTAACGAAAATTCAGTAACACAAAAATTTTGACAAGTTCGAGATTAAAATAACTTATCTAAAGGGATTGCTGGTAGTCCTCAAACTAGGTGATCCTGTCTTTTGTGGGCTCGAGTTTGGCGAATACATATTAAGATTAATACAAAAGTTTTAGGTCGTTGTGAGTAAAATAGATTGATTTGAATGAATGAATGACCTATTAACTAAATAAGAAGATTTATTCTTCTTAAAACTACGAAGCAAAATGGTTAAATATTCTGTGTAGGTACTATTGGATAGAGAGAGGCTGACTGAGGCTTTAAGACACCACCATTAGCTTTCTTTTTTTTAAATAATTAATATATTCTAATTCTAGAGGTACAGTAAAAAATTATTAACTAAGCACCTAACTGTTAACATGAGTTGACCGTACCTACAAGTGTAAGCGATTGCAGTTTTACTGAACAGTTACAACTCTCTCATGAAATAAAATATGGCTTTCACTAGTGAAAACAGATTATTTTAAACTCTCATGAAATAAAATGTGGCTTTTGTGGCAGTCAGTACACTGCCATTTATCTGCGATTGCGCGCCCCTCCCCGATGCGTATCGCTGCGTGAGCGCATAGCTATAGTAAATTGCAAGATTTATTGTGCGCTAATTAGTGGAAGTGGGTGGGAAGACATCAATACTAACGAACAGGTCTTTTGTCGGCCTTTTGATATTATTCGTAGTACCAGTAACGGTCACTTTCCTTTGAAACACTTAATTTTCTGTACTGTTAACTCTTTATAAACAGTTACTTTCAATCATAGGGATATTAATATAAAAAAAGGATAACAAAGCTACCTGGCAATGTAGTTTTTTTTTAGAATTTTTTGTTTTTCTATCTGGGCTCTATTTTAGTGTTAAAGAAAATAACTTGTTTTTAAGACAGAAAACAGTACGTATTATAATTGCACCTGTAAAGGCGTAGGTGTTTGGCACAAGTGCAATTTATAATAATACTAGCGGCCCGCCAGCGACTTCGTACGCGCGCAATAGTTTTACTCCGTTCCCATAGATCGTAGCAAAAATATTTTTAAGCCTCTAAGCATTAAACTACATAAATAGCCTTCCCCGATAAATTCACTATTTAACAATATATCTAACATATTTTATAACCGGACTAATAGTTCCTGTGATTAGCGCCTTCAACCAAACAAACAATAACATCAGTTTTTAAATATATATAGACAAATGTTATATTTTGTGTAGACTTAACACGTAGCCCGGTCTTTAATCTGGTCAAACTTACACGGGGATATTATCTTTTTATTTTACAACGTAATGGAAATACTTTACGCCTTTCGTCAATCATATATTTCTTTCGGGTGCTAAAAAGACCAGGCTACTCTGTGCGCTTACACAGCATCGTGCCACATAAACATAACTGTATAGGCTGTGGGAGAAGCAAATTCCCTCAAGTCTTCTCCAGCTACCATAAGAGTTTGAACTTGAGCTTTGTTTGAATTCAAAGGGAAAATTATATGTAGGGATCTACCCCATCATCATCATCAACACCCATGGCCGCCCACTGCTTAACATAGGCCTCCACAAAAAAATTGCAGAAAAGTTCCAGGTCGGATACCCATCGACCGCAGGAACAGCGTAGAATGTCCACCAACAATATGAACAAACGATCTGCATACTACACTGGACACAGACCGCTTGATACCTACCCTGTTTCAACACAAAAATCATGCTTTACTATTTTAAGGAATAAAATCTCTTCTCGAGAGTAAAATTAATAACAAACATGTGTCAAAACATTGTGTCTCAGATATGTCAAATGCTTGTCAAAAATGAAATAAAAATTATTTTAAGCATAAGCATTAAAGAGTGTTTATATTAACTTCGTAGCCAATCATCCCCAAAATAAATTTCTACCCCTATTTAACCCCGTTACAAGATAAATTTCAATAAAATTTGATACACATTTTTCGTTAATATTTTTAAATAATGTTTATGCAAAATTTGAAGTAGATCAGACCAAGGAATCACATTTTCCCATACAAACTTTGCACCCCTTTTTCAACCCCTTAGGGGTGAAATTTCAGAAAATCCCTTCTTATCGGATCCCTTCGTCATACAAAGAACACACCCTCCAAGTTTCAGGTCTCTACGATCAGCGGTTTAGGCTGTGCGTTGATCCGTCAGTCAGTCATTCAGGGTTTGAACTTGAGCTTTGTTTATAGTCATAGCGAATACTCTACTTTCTTGAATACAAATCGTGAATTCAAAGGGTTAATTCTATGTAGGGATCTACCCCATCATCATCATCATCAATACCCAAAAGCCGTCCACTGCTAAACATAGGCCCCCACGAAAAGTTTGCAAAAAAAAAGATTGGACACCCTTCGACCACAGAAACAGCGTTGAATGTCCACCGACAATATGAACAGACGACCTGCAATCTACACTGTACACAGACCGCTTGATACCTACCCTGTTTAAACACAAAAAAATATTATTTACTGTTTTAAGGAATAAAATCTCTACTCGAGCATTTTCTCAAGAGCAACATCAATAACAAACATGTGTCAAAACATTGTGTCTCAGACATGTCAAATGATTGTCAAAAATGATATACAAAATATTTTTATCATTAGCACTAAAGAGTTTTGATATCAACTTCGAAGAAAATCACCCCCAGAATAACTTTGTCACCCTTTTTCACCCCCTTAGGAGATTAATTGCAATAAAATATAAAATAAATCTTCCGTCAATTCTGTAAAAGAATGTGTATGCAAAATTTGAAGTAGATTGGACCAAGGGATCACGTTGTTCCATACAAACGTTGCACCCCTTTTTGACCCCCTTAGGGGTAGAATTTCGAAAAATCCTTTCTTATCGGATCCCTACGTCATACAAAGAACACACCCTCCCAGTTTCAGGTTTCTACGATCAGCGGTTTAGGCTGTGCGTTGATCCATCAGTCAGTCCGTCAGTCAGTCAGTCAATCAATCAATAAGTCAGTCGTTCAGGACAAAGCATTTTATAGGTATAGATAAAACAACAATATAAAATTACAAACAACCAACATTAATATTGGTAAATTTTTTTATACACCCTAGTACATCTACTAAGTATTTCTAGATTTAAGATTTAAAAAATCTCTTATTGTTCGAGAGCTCATGCTCATAAATTATTAATTTTCCCTACCACCGTCAGAACTCATTCACATCAAGCGCTCTCCAAATTGATTTTATTACCGCATTATATCAGAGCAGTAAAGTAAGTGTGCACAAGGAAGCGAAGATCGCGAATCGAATTCGATCGTAAACGTGAGATCCGGAAACGGTGTTCACTTTACGCCCAATATAACGTGTGGGTAAAAAGGCAAGAATGAGACGTGAGTCTGAATGCGGGTCGGTAGGGCTTTCAACAAAAGGAGAAATGCTTGTCAAATATAAAATTAAAAAGTTTCATTAAAACTTACCTATCAGAATAAATTCTCGGGTAAAAGGAAGGTCAGTTTTTTTTAAACATGTCAAAAATGATTTTACAGCTATGAAAACAGGATTTGCTCATTAACAAGCACCTGTTGTGGAAATGCTTTTGATGTTATGAATTCTCATTCTCATAATAGTCACACTGATACTGAATGGAAAGTAGGTTTAAGTTACAACTTTGTGATTAGGATATTGTTATTATAACCTAAAGAAGTCTCAACTTGCGTTATTATAAATCTTTCATCGAAAACAATTCTGTGCATTAATAATTCTATCACTATAGTACTCGACGATAAAAAAAACTTGAACTCTTACGAAATGACCACTCCAATCCAAATTGCGGTGGATATAAATAACAAATAACACTGTTGAATATTTTCTGCTTTGTTTCGCCGATGCCTCGTGAAAGAAAACACGATGATTTATATATAGCTCACAGCCCTATTCGATTTATCGGCGGCTTTGCGACCACCAGCGCTGCGTGTGCGCACACGGAATGCAATACCGATTTCAGAATAACATAATAATAATAAATGCTAGGCAAAATATTGCGGGATTAGGATATTTTTGAACGGTTCAAGCTAGGTTAGTTTTTTTTTTGTTTTCTTGGTTGTTGAACATGTAGTAGTACTGGGGTGTAATTCTGTATCAAAGGAGAGAAGGCGTTTAACTTATCTCTGTATCTACACTTACATAATAATCACTATTTAGTTTCATTCAAAAAGGAAGTTTACGAAAAGAATGGTAATTACTCCACCGACAAGAGCGAAGAAGAAGAGAAATTTAAGAAGAAGGAAGTTGACGATAAACGTCGCTCGTTGTAAAGTTAAATAATATATATATATACCAACAAAAACAAATTCATCTCGTGTGAGTCAACCCAATGCACTTATCAAAAACAATTCCTCAACTCCCGATTTGATGTCAATAAAAATCTGCCAATAACACACATACACTTATAAAAGAGAATATTGTTTGAAGCTTTTGGTGCCAAGGTTAAAAAATCGGTTAGCAAAAGTGCTAGATGCCAATATTGGGAGTTATTGATTGAGATGTATCAATCAGCGATGAAGATGAATATATTTTTATGAAGTTGGATCAAGTAGATTGTTCTTGAATACCTCTAACAGTAGAATTATAAATATTATGGAACTATATAACTATTTAAAAAAATGCATTAAGGTTAGAATCACGATAGATTTTATTCGTTTTCTCTCACTTTGAATATTCAAATACTCTATCAGAGTACATCCAGAAGTTAACGTGATATAATCATAATATTATCAAAAAGGCCATATGGTATCACATTAAAGACATAGGATTTTTTTCTTCAGATCATTACAAATTCACCTTTATAAGATATAGAGACCTATCAAAACCAATGTAATTATAACCAGTTCAAACTTTATCAAATCAGACGCCTTCAATTCGGTATGTCCCACCAATTGCATTGACACGAAAGCGGGGCAATAGACAAATTGAAAGAATCCCGAACACATCGTCACCAATTCCATTCAATCAGTGGTGGTGACCTTAGCACCGATCCTGGAGAAATGGGAGCGGCCATAACCACGCACTTGAACGAGTTGAGAGAGACCTATGTGACATTTTCTGCCAATGTCAAGGAGCTTGCAGAATTTTCAGAGAAAGGAGTAGGTTCGGGTAGGAATGGGTTCCATTTTTTTTAGATCCTTAACTCATGCTACCTTATTAAAAAAAAAAACATAGTTCCAAAGAATAGTAGATTAAAAAAATAACTTAAGTACTTTTGTTTGGTTGGGCAACCTCAGTCCTTGGTTTAAACTTGGTACTATCTTTTTTGGCATAAGGATTATGATGGGTATAAGTTCCATTACAAGACTTCATTAAAGTGGAAAGTGACTAAACCAGAAAGAAAATGGATGGCGCATAAAACAACCAGTAGTATTGCCACTTCAAAATTTTCGAAGATTCCACGTCGAAGATTGTGTTGTAAAACAAATATACTAGATAATCTGAAATCTTTATTTCATACAAAATAAAAGACAAACGTAAGCATACCAAAGGGTTTCTAGCAGCCTACAAGAGGCGTAAGCTACGCGTGACCTATCAGGTATCTGATTCAAGTTTAGCAATTTAGATCGTTTATCGTATTGATTGCATAACTAATGTGATTAATAGACCTCAGTTTAGTGTTCCTTCTTAACCATGAATCTTACACTCAGAATTATAGTTCAATACTGGGTGGATTTGGTTCAGACAAATACCAGAAGCTTTATATTACCCACTCATTATTATGGTAGTAGAACACTGTAAAGGACAAGTCAAGTGCTTGAATAATTTGTATCGATTGCGTATAGTATTCCACGTAATGTAATCTTCACTAATTTATTCTACCTTTTGTCATAAATATTCAGCAATCTAAGTAAACAATGTCTTTATCTACAACAATCAGATTAACAGTTCCAGAATCAAATGCTAGATCTTATCGTTTTGCGACTTGATATAGTATCTATTGACGTAATAGTATTCAATTTAGCAAGACTTATTTTATTAAGTGCCCTTTAGTATCCTTGTATGGCAAGGAAGTCATTACCCAAGGCAAATAAATATGATTTGATTCCACCAGTTCTGTCTGCTTCTCTCGCAACCATACTTTCAGAATGTATATGTATGGTAAAATAATATTGTACAAGGAAATGAAGGATTGTGATATATGGCCCATAGCTTAGACAATCGAGTCAAACATAAATGGCAGGTGTATCATGTTACATAAGTTTAACTAGGAAACGTATTAAACCTCAGTGCTGACATAAAGTCACAGAATATAGATATTGTCAATAAATTATTAGAAAGCGTATCAGTTACACATCTTGAAATCTTTATTAAAACAAGGTATCAAAAAACAAATAAACATATTGAATCACTTTACGTGAAACATGATTTAAAACTCTGTATCGATATAACAGCACAAGACATAACTTTAATCTTATCAAATGACATCACTGCAGTTAATCTTAAACTCAGTTCAAAAGTGATTAACACTTCCATTGTCGCGGTCCATTTAAACTCAAGAACAAAAGAAAGCAATACTATTAACGAGTCATTTAGCGTTCTAAATTGAGAGTCAACTAAGAAAGCCGCTGTCCTTCACAATGAAAGCGGTGTCCCGCTAAAGGGTGACAAATTATCATAAAACAGATCTGTCAACTCATTTGTCAAAATAAATTGGTGTGTTAACATCTACGTTAGCGTCGTGGAATGTAAAAAAAAGCTCTGAAATTGATACGTTTGGGCTCATTCAGACAGCCAACTGAAACGATACGAATGTGTTTTTAGTTTTGTTTCATTCTTTTGATGTTTTTCAATCAGCGTCTAGTGTGAGGGGCTTTCCCATGACATGGGCGTCTCTGTTTTATTAGTGCTAGTCTGTGAATATTCTCAACAAACAATGTTACGGTCAGTGCTGTCAGTTACAAATTAGTATTCTGAAATGAAAATTCCTGCGCTATTTTGAACTGAGACAGACATTTCAAAGTTATTCTTAGCTTTTGAATAAAAGACAAGGACATATATTTTTTTAAGATAGTTTTGCATGTTTATATTTTAACCCGTCAAGTATGTGTGAACGAGACACAATAGAAATTCCATTATTATGCGACTCCCGGGAGTCGTTTGATACCTGACTGATTAAACCAATTTTTATTTTGCCTCACACTCAAAGTTAAATCAGAAACAAACTACTACTTACTTTAATAAGCAAACAGAAAAACTGTTATTTCTGAATACTATCGTCAAACAATCAGAAGATATCGCAATGCAAAGTAATTACTTGTACCCCTCAATAAATTTGATAGCCTTTTTATTGAGATTGTATGAAGATTTATCGTCATCGATATGACACTGTTATTTTAACGTTGCTTGATCAATGATTCTACATCGGTTCGATTTGAAGTTGTCGACTTTTAGCTATCATTTTTCATGGATACCAACCATGCTAAATGGTATTTACTTTGAGTCAGATTTTTTTTACGCTAAGTTTAGTGGGTTAACAGATTCTAGATGACCAAAGTTTCTTGTACCAAAAACGTTCAATACACTGTTAGTTTTTTCTGCGTGGATAGGGTCGTCCATTTAGTATAGATATTATAATGAGTGATGGTAGTATAATTTTTCATAACTAATGTAATGACAATTAATGTCCTAGTCTACCTGTGACCACGGATGCTGTTAAGTTTTCTTAACGTCAGGAAATTAAAATTCATATACATAAATGTGCGAGATAAATCAAAACAAATCCGTAAAGTGTTTTAATTAATAACTTACCCTATTAATCTAGAACCCCCTAAGAGGTTCAGCAGTTTTTGTGATGTATCTGAAACAAAAAAAAACTGTTAGCAGAGTGCAAATGATTTGTAGATCTTCACACACGGAAGTTACTTCATCGCCATGAAAAATGGTTGAAGATTTAAACACAGAAATTGCAGAAAATCTTGGAAGATATGAAATAATACTATTGCTATTTACTGACAGACTACAAGTCGCATTCAAATAAATGCCATTCAACAAACAGTACTGATTACAGAAGGCATGTCGAAGGCAAAGTTCACTCCCATTCAGAGCATGAATATTTACTGCACTTTTGTGATACAAGAAATCGGCGAGTAACCTGCGCAAGAGACTGATAAATTCAAATTAAGCATTGACAACTGCAGCAAACAGCCCAGCAGGAGTCTGGCACATTACTCATTCGATAGTGATGGAGCCGAGTAATCGAATAACGTAATCGATTATGCGCGAATGATCCTGCGAAAGTGCTATCGAAGTGTGCCATTTCGCGACGCAACGTTGGGAAATAGCGATAGCTTAGGAACCTGGATAAGGAATATTTATTGAAGTAGCTATTACTCCTTAGAAACAAGCTCTTTGCTTTCATAAACAAATGCAAGACTCCATTACACTATTAAAACGAGTAAACGTCAAAATCAATTCGCCGATTGCTTTACCCAATAAATAAATAAATTTGAAATGAAGTTAATTTCACAATTAGAAATTTGAATGAGATATTAAAGGAACATTACCAATTACACTAGGCAATGATTTATTATGTCCAATTACAGAACCTTTAATGTTTCCAATACCACCAATTCACCCAGTTTATTCAGATTGCCCCACATTTAAAGTATTCGGATCAAAGCATTCTCTCGGATCCTATTCGATATGCATTAACCATTATCAATGACATTAACATGATTACAGCTGTCCATATCGTTTATTTTCCTAACGATCCTGTGATCTATCGACCAATACGAGCAACAAATTATTTATTAAAGGCTGTTCACAACAAATAATAACATCTCGAGATATCAAACACTTTCGTAATCGACTAACACCATTAGCCTCGGCTTTATTACTCCTTACTACATTATTGCATTCTGATAAAACGTAGACTTTAGCCTCATTATCATAAAGCTCATTATTCTGTACATTGCAAAGCTACATTTGTTTCAATGCCAGAGAAAAGTGGGTTCTGGTTCTAGAATTATTGAATTCAAAATTGCGTAAAAGGAGACCATCTCAAATCGATCTGTCTAACCGCCTATCACTCCTGAAGGCGTACAAACGTGCAACGATGCAGTTCAAACATTATGATTTGTTATAATTATACTTAAATGCAAATGTCTAGGGTAATGTGAACATAAATCTGCTGATAAAGCGACTGTAGGTGATGGATACAGTATTTCTGTCTCGCTCTTGAATGGGATTTGCTGAGGTACAAGACAAGATGACGGTCAATCTGCTGGCGTTGAAGCAAATAGATAATACTTTGTCAAGTTATGAGTAAGCATGATGGCTGTTGCTCAGTAAATAAATAAAAAGAATTCTAGCAAATTTTTCGATAGACGAGGTTTTCTGTATCAGCTCCATAAAGTTTTATTAAAGTAGGTAGCTGGGATGTCAATTTTGAAACAGTTATAGGTATTGCTATTATTATAATATGTTAACACATAAAAGTTTGATAAAGCAAGATTTTCAGTTCGATAGGTACGTAAAATACCGAAACAATAAATGATTGATTAATTGAAACAATTTACAAAATATAATTTTAAGCTCCATAAATATTCAATCAAACTGATAAAATTACTAGTATGAGATCCCTTCTCCCAAGTACGTCGCTAGATCTACATAAAGCAACTGTGCAATCTTTATACAAAACATAAAATAGATAGAGATCTGCTTAGAAAATGCGGTCATTTGTTACGGATGGATAATACCCATTTTATATAAAATTATCGTCATGTCAGACGGTTATCTTGTTATGATAATAATAACATGAGTACTTTAATCCGAGCTTGCATGTAGGTTGATATTAATTGGCACTTCATACTTGTTGACTGTTTAATACCTAATGCTTTTAGTTGTAATGTCAACATTATATCAACCCTCCATATAAGGACGAAGCGCATTTCAGTTAATAGTCGGTAAAGGTCTACCACACGCGAGATTTGAGAAGATGTTAAACGAGGATCAAAAGTGGATAGGGTATACACAAAAATCCAATTCAATTACCACGTCTTTTGTAGACTTAAAAGCCGCGTTTGAGACTACCTCCCGAATAATCAGTCCAATATTTGCCTTACAATTTGTTGACTGAAGTCATGAGTCAGGCGCCCTCTAGTGTTACATCCGACAACTGTGGTTTTTGTTGAGTTACATACATGAGAAAAATCCCTCAGGACACCGTGGGAATGCGGGGCTTACGCAAGGGTCAATATTGGTTCACGCATTTCATAGTCGCCGTCGACGCTCGGAGTTGGTTTTTCGGACCCACAACCGGCCCTTTTACACCTACATAGCCATAGCTTAGCTGTTTATGTTTCTAATTAGTCCGCCTGTCGCCGATATAATGGTAAATAATGCATTGTTGTGGGTCATTTTTATGACTGGGAGCTGAGATTCGTCATGGGTGGCTTATGGCCTTATTTTTTAAGTAAAAGTATTTTTATGAGCTACACTTTTTTCGTTTTTAGTTCTCTGTGGTCTTTCGTTTGTGATTTGCTCTGCACTCCAAGTTTTATGGTTCAATTTGCGGTCGTTTGACGAAATGAAATTAACATTACTGAAATTCTTTGTCTTATACAACAAGACAAAAAAAAATATACCTACAACAAAGGGCCAAATTACTTTAAGTCTAATTATAATGCAAAAAAATATGAAATAAAAACGCCTTTTAACGATATAAATAAATTATAGCTTTGATAAATTTTGTCTTAACGTTATTGCGGTCGTTATAAATTTTTCATTTTCTATATTTTATCTTTTACCTACTTAGTGAGTGCACGTTTTTAACTAGACGTTATGCACAATACTATATTCTGTTATATCTATTTAACCTAGATCTTGAAACCATTCCAAGAGCTGTTACCTAAACTTTCAAACACATTAGTTGGTAATCAGCGTTGAATTTAATAACAATAAATAAAATCCGGTTGGTCACCGTTAGGGCATCGTCTGCTAGCTGATCAGATAAATTTATTGGATTAATCACGTCGTTCCCGGCTCTGGGTATGCGAAGGTCTTTAGTAAAGGGTCCGACCCGCTAAAACGACCTTGCTAGACCTAGAAGAATTAGTGTTTGAGGTTAGGAATTTGACTTCCCTAATTTCTGGCAGCTCAAATATTTTATCGAACTGGAATTCATTCTTTAGGAACCATGTCACATTCTTTACGATTTGGCCCCGTGGTACCAAACTAGTGGTCAAGACATTTTCGGGAGAGTAACTGTATTTTGTATAATTTGTTTTTTTAAGATTTTTGTAAACAGAACAATCTTCAACAGAACATTTTGTGCCAAACGAATACACAGAATAAAAAATATATCGAGTATTATGTATTGCCATGTATGTTTGTTACTGGTTGAATATGACCATTTATTTATTCCTCTATCTACCCACCTACCTACCTACTTTACTTTTAATAATACGCTCACTGTCCATTTCTTTCCTAGGTGTCAAGATCTGTTATGTAAGAATCACCAATTGTTTCGTTGTTCGGGTAATATCGTTACAATGTGTGTTCCTCCTATTTTACTCGCGGTAATTACACGCCCAATAAATTTTAATTTAGCTGTATGCAATCGTCGGCGCTTCATTTAAGTTTACATATTGAAATTGTGATTGGCAGCCGTGGCGGCTGGGTAAATATCTTGTAATAATCTTATGTACAGTGATTGATTTATTGAACAAGAGTGTTATATAACTTATGCATGCACGATTATACTTTTATAGATACATGTGTAAGCATATATTGTTATAGTTCTCACCATATTCTCTCTCACACTATGTACTAGTGTTTTGTGTGTTGTGTTCTAGTACCTAGTTTAGCCAAATAGATGGGAAGACATATAACGGCATGAAAAATCTTTTCCGTAGAACACTGACCATGAAATGATTAACATGGCGTCTAACAGAACTAGATCCCAGGGTTAGCAAGTCGTTGTTAATACTATAAACTATTGAAGTAGTATATGTAATTTACAACTTATATTTGCAGTCCTCATAAATGTTATTAAATAATTACATGTAGGTAACTATGAATGCAAATATAGTCTTACCCTCATTTCTATATACTAGAAATATGAAATCCTCATTTGAATGAGGTCACCAAGCTTTAGTTAGATGTAGGTAGAGTTGTCTTAATTCAACTCCTAGAAACTACGTGTTTCCCAGAGTAGAGTCTGCAGAAGTAGTGATTTTAATTTTGTTTTTGTTAACGTTCAGTTTTTTCTGGGTGTTCTGATTTTGTATGACTGCCAAATGCATGAACCATGATCTGAGATCTCGTTTCGATTTCAATAACCTCTTTATCTATCGGTAAGTATAAACCAAAAATCTAAGTTTTCAGAAAATTCCACAAATGAAAATGTACTTTTAAACTTTTACTATCTTATTTATGCTTTCACCTATGTTATGTTTGATTTGATACGCAAAAATTTTCAGGTAACATTCTTGGGTTAAATAATGTTTGCTTAGGTATGTAGGTCAGCCTTGATCATGTCTTGAGCATTGTATCACCAACAAAATGATACATTTTTATGACATTGTTACTGTTGTTGATGTGTAATTAAAAAAAAAACTAAATCCTTATATAATTATTTTATTGCTGACCCTCCTAAAAATCAAGATAATTTACAAACACCGCTAAGGATACAAGCGCAGGCTTCAGAGTAACGAGTGACGTGGGAAGGAACAACTTGAACCCAGCACTCTGCTCAAGTGGACCAAACTCCTCGCTTCACGCTCTTAGGTCAGTTTATAAACACACTAGCGGCTCTGTGCAACTGCGTCCGTTGGGTTTGAGGTTGGTCCCTCTCCTCCTGCTGCTAGAGCCTTAAAAAATATTTTTTAATCTGTCCAGTAATTCCTGAAATTAGCGCGTTCAAACAAACAAGCAAAAACTCTTCAGCTTTATAATATTAGTATAGATTACTTTGATAATAAAGGAAAACATCCTGAACTTTCAAACAACTGGTTTGAAGGTACTTACTACCCATATTCGAGCTTGTTACAATATAGTAGAATATCTTTTCTGCATTTTTGGGAGATTTTTTATTGGTATTAACCACTGGATTCCAGACACTTGACAATTTTAACCCGTCCTCACGATTGAAATTTTTGTATTTAGTTATTTCAATCGCTTCCCTAACCAATCTTGGTATGTAGTGCCGTTCTGTCGAAATGATCTGAGGGTTGTGGAACTCGATCCAGTGATTTGGCCCCGATGCTATTAATAAATTTTCTGTGATAGCAGATTTCTGTCTGTCAAAGTTTAAAACAATATATTGGTATTTGACATGTTTGACAGGTCTATCTTTATAACAACTGGGTTGTAGCTTCACTCGTAGTAGTCAGTAGCTGATACCTAAGTCAGATCATCTCAGAGGGTGTGAGAAGCAACTCATAAAATAGTAATAGCCCTTCAATAAACAAAAGATCCGTTTTAAGTGTTTTACGAACACAAATCACAGGACGATCGACTAATACACGGACTCTACTCTGTAAAGTCGAATTAATCGAGGAAATTCATTTCGACAAGCGCCTGTAATCAGTCAAGTATCAAACGAATGCCGAGAGTCGCATAACAATGGAATTTTTATTGTGTCTCGTTTACACATACTTGACGAGTTAAGCTCAGAAAGTAGCCAACAAGTTAGTGAAGCCTAATTTGCTAGGGTTTGTTTCATTGCTTATACAGGATGTTATTGCAAGGGAGTGCCAAATTTTTGGAGGTGAAAGGGACCATCAATATGAACAACTTTTACGATGGGTCCATCGGTCAATTATTAATTTTATTTTCTGCCTCCCCATACATTATTGTCAATGTAGGTGACTGATTTTGTATGGGGAACCTGAAATTTTATTTAAGATTTTGACCATGACCCCATAGTAAAAGTTGTTCATGTTGACGGTCTCATTCACCCACAAAAATTTGGCATCCCCTTGCAATAACACCCTGTATATGGGTACATGTCAACTCTGGCTAGGAACTCTCAACGGCAACTTATTGAATAGTATCTAGGCTTTAATAGGATAAATCGATTTCAATTTGTTTTTCGTGAAATTAACAAAGCGGCACATATCGTGAAAAGCTTTCTAAAAGATATTTAGAGTGGAAAGTGTGAATAATATAGGTAAAAAAATGTTGATAACTTACAGAGTAAAGGCACTAATCAGAGTGAGCGATTAGTGTTTTACGATCGCTTCCTAATTGCAAGGCGCCGGCGCTCAAATAAATTACTGATTATAAAGGTATAAGTGTGATGTGGGTCAGCTTGGTATTAACTCTTGACTTCATTAGCTTTGTGCAAGATTTAAAACTTTAAAAGAAATTGGTGAACTAAGTCTGAAAATAAATATCGTTTTTATATAGTATTTTTGAGACAAAGATAGTAACAGGATATTATAATTTAATAAAACAATAAAAGAAAATAACAACTCGATAGATTTCTGATAAAATAAATTAAGAGTATCCCAATATATCACATTCACATCATCTTAATTTCGATTCAGTAACGATGGTTTATAAAGAGCATATTTTCAGTCGAGTAAATAGAATACATTTTAAGCGGCCCTTTTTACAAACTTAGAAATAATATCCATGTGAGACCATGACGATCTTTGTCCCGTGCATTCTTCCTTTATAATTAACCATCTAATCGTGTCCATCAAAAAGCCGAACGGACGCACATAAATACATTTCACACTGTCCGTAATTACGAAGGTTCTCATACGAACGGCGGAGTGCTAAACAGCATTGTTGAAGTGTGAATGGTTCGAATTCGAAGATACTATTCCGAGAGATTATATGTACTATATATTCTTGTCTTGTCTCTGTCACACTTGTTATTAAAACGATGGGAGAGAGCGAGAGAGCTCGCCTGGGATAGTAGTACATCAGGTACCACAATACAGAATAGGGTAAGATCATCCAATCCGTTTTCATATTCGGTGAATAGCTGTTAAATCTTATAGAATACTAATATGAAGATATATTTTTCATTAATGCTTCATGTTTTATTGCACATGTAATCATTTTTATATGAATAAATGTCTAAGTAACATTCTAAATAGTTTCTGGGAGGATTCATGAGTGTGTTCCTGCCATCGCGTGTATATGGGAACCTAAATGTCAAACCGTATACAATTAGTGACCAAACTGTCTATTGACAACGTAATTATTATTTTTTTGTTTACCATTACTATTCTTATATTACTACAGAATTGGTTAAAAAGAGGCATTTCGGTGAGTAATATCTTAATCAGTCAGGTATCAAACGAATGCCGAGAGTCGCATAACAATGGAATTTTTATTGTGTCTCGTTTACACATACTTGACGAGTTAAAAGTTATGTCATCCGATCACAATGTTAATGATCCAATCAAAATGATGAGTCGTAAGGAAAATTCAATTAAAATGATTAACCGTCTAGCGCCGCTGTTCGTCATAATGACTCAATGAAAGTTTATAATGATACTTCATTGCAGGTGGCAGTAAACATTCATTACTACGCTTTAATGATTAGTTTATTACTTACTACACTACACGTTTGTTATGACACCATTTAGGAAGCATTGAGTAATTTGTAATCAATTTCAATCAAAAACTATTTGTAACTATTTTAACTGAAGAGTGAACCTGATAAATTAAAAAAATTAAACATAAACTCACATGTACCTATTGACGTCAAGAAATCAAGAGTATCACCTCTATTTACAATATTAAATTATTATCCAGAATTTTTGCTGAGAGATCTGAAGCGAGATAACCTACCCAGACAACCCAGAACAGAGCTCTCTGGCGCAGATGTACTAGGAGACCCGACCCCAGATGAACTGGGAATAAGGGCCGGAAATGATGATGCAGATATTCCAGAATTTTAGTGCATCTATCATTTAATATGTAATAACTAAAATCACTGTCATAAGTTATTTTTTTATATTTTATGACATTAATAGAATAAACGGATTTATGATACGAAAAATTTCAAGTAGGTTTGTTACCTTAAGTTAAAAGTTAAGTTTAGCCTGTAAGCATCCCACTGCTGGGCAAAGGCCTTACCTTAAATGTGAGGTAGTATGAGCCATACTCCATCACGCGGGCTCAGTGCGGATTGGCAGGGGTGTTTGCAAGGCAAGCGACCAACCTTGTTGTCAGATTTTATCAAGCCGCCCATAGGGCCTCTGACTAGGCTTACCGACTAATACCAATCGATATTAGCCGGGACCAACGGATTAACGTGCCTTCCGAAGCACGGAGATGCTCGTGATATACGTCACTTATATGGTCGGAATGGTCACCCATCCAAACACCGACCGCGCCGTAAGTTGCTTAACTTCGGCATCTACTACCAAAGCGCTGCCACCACTGTGCTACGAGCACCTCAACTTAACTTTTATTAAAAGTATTTGTTACCTTACTTGTAGTCAATGGTTTAAGATTGTTAAATTACAAATATTTTTACCAACTTTGAGGTAGGCATAGGTTATGAAATCTAGTTACGTATTGACCAATCTAAACTTCAAACGGATTTATTATTTGTTCTCAACAATATACATGCAGATAAATACCTAAGATACATAATAATTTCCATCTAACTTGCAAAATACTTTAAGTTGTTTATTAGAATATTAATATGGCGTCTGCTACTGCTATTTGTTGATTATGGCTATCATTACACAACTTTACATAAAATGGTTATAAATGGGTATCGTTTGTATGTCTTTCGACTGTAGGTTTATTTCTAACGGGTATATACGCAGTTGCAATCATTACCTCTTGATGTATAGCACGAGCATTATCACCTTGGCGACCCGGTACATTTGTGGTAATAGGCGATAATTCTAGGGATACATTTATGTAGCAATTGTGTGATAAAACGTTGCTGGTTCTCGTACTTTGAACAAGAGGTGTAAACGCTTTTGGGCAAGGAAAATTCTTTTTTTATTGATACCGATAACTCATTGATCGATAGGTGATCATGAAAATGTATACCTACGCGTGTTTTAGCCTAATAACTTAATAATAGCCATTGTATGTGCACTACAGAATTGCAACACTTGTTACTGGGGAATCAAAAATATTTGATCTTGATCCCATAAATAGTTTGGATACTTGTTTTTATTTAGCAACTCTCTATAAAATATTAAACTTAGCAAATACCTTTAAATTAAACTCTTCGAAAGGCTCTATCTGAAATTAAACTTAATATTGAATCGAATGATAATGTTCTGCAGTCATTACACGTTTCCAAATAGTGCGTAAGTATTTCTAACATTCAATTTGAGTTAACAAACAAAATAACAAGACAAAACTAGTCATGTTGCTTTAATTCAGTACGCTACTGGCACTATATCCCAAACTGAACCGCCTTCAAAAAAACCTAGGTTATGTTTTTTTTAAGGCCGTCTTATTCCGTCAAATTATCTCATAAGCCCCGCCCCCTTGTTAAAAGTGCGGGGCGCTTCCCCCACCAGCACCCCCGCACAAAACTTTTTCTGTCAACTTTGTCTTACAAATCTCGTGTATAATTAAGCCATCTAGTGTTTATTTAAGGAACAAAATTTTCTTGAATAAGATACTTCATGCGCTTTTGTAAGTAACATACCCACGCCATCTAGCAGAACCCCTAAGAACTTTTACAAAATGGTTTCTTTAGTACACCATACATGCTTTTTAGTCTAAACGTTTATCGAAAGAACAAGGAACGCAAAGAGTGGCATTTCATTCTCACACGACTGGTCAGCACTTTATGCCAGCAACCTGTAACCATTATAAAAACAAGAAAGAATATCCGATAACATTTATTATATTCTTTATTGCACTTATAAGATGTACAGAAAATAGGTACAAGAAGTCACAATGTGAACAAAGGTGGGCTTATCCCTAAAAGATACCTCTTCCAGCCAACCCATAGGTGTAGGAAATGTAATGTAATAACATTTAGGTGGTTTATATTAAGATCCTTTTTGTCGACACAGTTATAGTCTCACTACTATCTTCCATCAGTCTTCCAATTGATGATGACTGAAGACCATTACAGATATGGCACTTCAAATTTAGGGTTCCGTACAAACCAGCAGTAGGTATATAAGTCAAAGTTCACCCATCACGAGAATTTTGTCATGGTTTTTTTTTACACACTGAAATTCATAACATTTCAAATCATCATCATCATTCTCTTGCCCTGTTCCCAGTTTATCTAGGGTCTGCGCAGTATGTTTCACGCTTCCGTTTAACATTACAAATATGGAAAGCTAAATTAAAGACAAAGGTTTCTTTATCGTTTCAGTAATCCTTTAATAATATCAAAGTTTTTTATTTACTAGTCGTCTCCCGCGACGTCGCCCGCGTATATTTTGGATGTCCCGTGAAATGGTTCAAGTAAATTAATGGTTTAAAGTAATTACTATCGAGGTCACCCACACCACGCTTAAAATACTCGCTTAATATCAGCCTGAACTATAAAAATGACTTGACTATCATGTGTTAGAAAGTAAGAAAATAGTAAGGCAAAAGTAGTTAGTAGTAATCTCTCATTTAGATGCAATACTTTTTTCGGCGAAGTTCACTATCAAATATACTGAGCATTGAACTTGGCTATCATTTTTCACATTGATGTTTTTGTTGGGATATCATAACTTTTTATAGAAATATTTATTTGCTTATTCATAAATCAATAATACATATTTTGTGCAAGCTTCCATCCACTTAATTATAACGGTTTCAGACCCTACAATTAAAAAACTTTCTTTTGTTTTCAGATTTTTTCCTTCGCTTACACATTATTACCTAGCTAGATGCCATATTTCAACTGTCTAGGTTTGTTAATTAGAGCACCGCACCCACACAATTACTTTGATAAACCATATATGGTTTTGCCATGTTTGACTTTTTGTAGTCTAGCTTATAGACCTTTTTTACTATAAAACTGTAATTTGGCATGGGTTTCTTTATATGCTAATCACACCGCCTAAAATATGTATTTTAAAATATTTTTGGGACACCTCCCTACAAGGAATGAATTATGATGAGCATGAGTTCCTACACCGAAAGGGCAACACCAGGGTTTATCTCATGAATCGTGATAGTAAGACAGTTGAAATTTTCAGGAAGGATGTATTCATGTTGCCGTTGAAAAAACAAAAACTTAAAAAAACAGTTTTTTTTTCAGGTTGCTCTCATACAACTTATCTACTCTGATAATGATAATAATGAGGGGCTGCCCCATTATTAGGACTTTATATCTTTTGTATGGGACTCCCTGACAACAGATATGATGTTTATGCCATTTTCATAGATAATGGTACGGAACCCTTCGTGACCCCGAAGCGCCATTTGGCGCTAACTACAAGATTAATAGAATTATTATGTGTCACAAACACCAAAGTTGTTTTGGATATTCAGTAACAGCAATTTGAGGAACGGTTATAAAAATAAAATTAAGACAGTCTCCACACATTTTCGACAGAACAAAATTGAAAAAATTATTCAGATTTGACATTTCTGAATGCAAATATAATTGGATTATACTGACTAATCTCCATGTTCGTCGCTCAAGTCCATGTCACCAAATAAGAGATAGATAGTCAATGCATTATTACTACACGATTCAGAAAATGTGTACGTACGTACATAAATAACATGGAAACCTGAGTTCCATACACGAAGAGAGCTAGACCGACCTTAACTTAACCTCCAATGTTTGTATTTTGTCACAGGAGTCAAGATGTAAATAAATAAATAAAATTAATTAGACCTATCACCTGGACATTTCTACAGAAGGGTCCTTTTTTTCTCAATTCGGTGGTTGATTTGTAATTTGTTTTTTTAAGTAATTAATATAACAAAAAAATAAGTTTACCCCACCCCGAATATAAAAATAACGATTTGCCTTTATTTTGTTGAGTGGTTTTTGAGAAAAGTTAAGCACCGAATTGAGAAAGCACCGAATTGAGAAAATGAATTTAGAATTGATGTAACCCTATAAAAAATGTAACCTTATAATGTATTAGAATGATCAAAATAATATATACCTAAAGCGTTTTAATAAATAACTGCTGGTCTATCGGTAATGATTTATTTTAGCTTTATGTGCCTTTCTTTATTGATTCTATGAAATATAAACAAAAAAACTAATCAACATGTTTATGTTTGGTAACAAACACTGGTTGAAGACTTTCGTCTTCAGACACTAAGGTAATCGAGACGAGAAGATTCTCTTGCACAATTTCCCAAACGCTGCCCAGCTGAGTTGGATTCGTCGATTGACCTCTTTCTTAAAGTTGGACCTACTTAATTGGATTACTTTTCCCAGGTAGACTCATACTCGTCATCAACTTTAAGAATTTAGTTCCCATGGGAGCTCGACATGATGTTCGTCCTTTCCATCCATTATTTCGAGCATTGTGCCAAGGTTGTCCAGCGTCTTTGCCACAACGACTATATCATTGGCAAACCGGAGGTGTGTGATGAGATATGGATCCAAAACATGGTCTTTTACTATGTGCCTTATTACGAAGCTTAAAATCACATAACGAGCGATGGAGAAGGCTATGCTCAGTATTTTTCTACGAGTTCTAATCAGACATGAGGAGATACATAGAAAAACTAAGGTAACGGTCATAGCCCTAAAAACTTGTAAGCTTCAGTGTCAATGGGCAGGGCACATAGCGCGACGAACTGATGGCCGTTGGGGCCGAAAATTTCTAGATTGGAGACCCTTCGACCAAAGACGCAGCGTAGGACGTCCACAGACAAGATGGACAGACGACCTTGTAAAGATCGCAGGATTAAACTTGATGAAGACCGCTTGTGATCGGTCGCTGTGGAAAGCCGTTTCTGTTTGCTGTCGTTTCTTATAAGCGTAGATAGTGCTATAGGTAAATAAAAGTAAATTTCACCGAATTGAGGCACATGCCTCGGACAATATTTTAATGTGTCACTGTATGAAAACTAAAGGATTCAGAATCAACATTAACACTGTTATGGCTTCATCATTTATTCCTTGTAACAGGAATGTAGAAATAATAATGAGTAAGTTATTATTTTAAAAGTTATGAAACAAAAACGAGTAAATTCTGGGAATCGGACACTCCATTTTAGGCCAAATTCTGCCCGTTTTTGAACTTTCCGATTTTTTAAAGGTCATACGCACAACCTTGCGGTTTTCTTGGTATGCTCTCCATCAGGCCAAGAGTTGTATAAATACGTGTGATTTTTTTCAGACGCGTTATTCAATTTTCAATGTAATTTTTTTGCTCCAGTAGGTCAATCAGCCGGGTCCGTAGAAATGCCCACCTAATAATTTTCTCCCTCCCTCAAATTCATATAATATTTTCTCGTCTCCAATATACTAGAGTGACCAGGGCACAGCTTTAGCATTTGAGATTACTGCTAAACCTACAGTTATGGTTTAGCTCTGATTTTTCCAAATAGAGAAAATGTTCAAAACTACAATAATTTGACATGAGTGTTTTATGCTTTTTGTTTATATTGTTACTATAGAAACGGATTCATCTCAACGATTGGTACAAAAATATAGTTCATTTATTCACAACAATTATATATGTCGCTACAGCCTTTCTCTTTTTATTTTGCTTAACACGTAGAGGTTGGGGGTTCCATTCTCATGGCATTGAGGAGATTTATCCGCATGGTGATGATGTTTTTGATACTAATTTTCTTTTTGAAATTTATTTTCATTGTTATGTAGTTTTTTTAATAGGATTTGCTACTTTAAAAAAAAACCTAAAAATTTAATTAGTTTTTACTTTTTTTTTTTTTTTTTAAATGTTAAAATGTCCAAAAATTAAAATAAATACTTATTTCGTTTTCTAAAAAAATATTGTGACTATGTAGAAAAATATTCATGATACCCCCGATTTGAACTCGCGACCTTTGATTAGTATAAGACTGGTGCTGATCCAACTGAGCGTGACGCGGCGTGGCGAAATTAGCTATTATTAGTTCTTAGGTGTTTTACGTAATTAAGTACGCAAATAAAATTGCAAAAATTGACATAGGTCCAGCGTTCGCAGTGGCGTCAAGGGGAATGAGGAAATGGTATCTCGTGCTTGTCATTTGAATAAAAAGATAGCGCTATTTCTGCTTGCATGTATAGAACAGAGATGACACGACGATCAACTGTTGCGTCAAAGTCGTTGCGCGAATCACCATCGTCACAAGTGTGAGAATCACTAAATCAGTGTTTTATGAATGAAAATGTTAATAAAACTGGAAAAAAACGATTGGACGCCCTAAACATCTTTGGTGTCTAAAGTAATCTTAAAAAGACAATTGGAAGAATTTGCTGCTTGTAAGAAAGAATACAGACTAATGAAAAAAAATGACCTTTCTTTGCCTGAACATAACACCGATAAAAACTAAAAAAAAAACATTTGATTCATAGCTGAGATCTCACTTATGTGGTCAAAATGTATATTCTTATAATCCCCTGTTCCTCACATCTGTGTAGCTTGAGCAAATCAAGATCAAAAAAGTCGAAATAGGTCAAATAAAGTGTTTTTAGATATTTCGTTATTCTAATCTAAATAACAAACATTTTGAAATCATTTTAACATGTATATGTGTAGAATGGAATTACCTACTAAAATATGTGATTTTCATAAATATAAGTCCAATAATTTGAAAACTACATAGAAAATACGAAAAAAAAGGGGCCCACTTCTGAGGCAATTATTATCGAGCAAAGTAATTACAATCGTGTTTCCAACCACAATCCAGCTTTCTAGTAATCTTCTTCTATAACATATATAGATTCGAGATTTTAATAATTAGTGTTTCCATGTTTAAACTCAATCGAAACATCGTAAAAATGGAATATCTGGGCCTTAATAAGATGCATTTGCGTATATTCTTTAGCCTGTAGCTACGCACAGTACAAAATAAAAGCTTTTTTAAATGTTATATTTAATTTTTTTCTGACATTTGCGTATATTCTTTAGCCTGTAGCTACGCACAGTACAAAATAAAAGCTTTATAAAATGTTATATTCAAATTTTTTCTTACTAGTTAGGTTCAAATGAAAGCTACGAGTACCTCTAAGAGTTTTTTATAGAGGTTCCATGCATGATTGATGATCCTATTTTTATATAGTTTTAACATCTAGATGTTGGCGCCTTTATTTGCATCAACTGTAATGGCTGCTCTGTCCTTATCTGTGCCGTAAGTAGATGATATCTCGAACAATTTACCATACCGTCCGCAAACGCACCTCTGGATAAATACTTTACTTGGTTTACCAACCTGCGGTCCTACTATGTAAAACGTTTGTTCATATTTTTAGGTTAATTTATTGATCTAGTTTCGTTGCAGACCTTTTTTAAGACTTTCAAATTCTGAGAAGAGATGAAATAAGTTTCTTAATGTTTTATAATATTGCAAAGAATAAATATTAAATCTCAGATCATAAGAAATAAACATAAAATCTACAAAACGAAAACGTTTCCTCGTGGCAAGGAGGCTATGATGCGTTGGATAGCTGTGCTAATCTTTTGAGCTAGAAACCAGCAAGCTTTAATATTTTCCGTAACAGAATTAAATTTTGGTGCAATTTTTCCGAACACATAATTTTTTTTTAATCTTCCAAAGCATGCAAAACCGTTGATTCTAGTTGCGTCTAATTTTTTGTAGATAATAATTACGACTAAAAAATTAAGCACATATAGTGCAATTTCACATTAAGGATAAATATATTCATATGAGTACCATTTTATCTCTTGCGCACTTACCTGATACCTTTGAGATAGTTATTACCAAAAAAGGGGCGAGTTTTTTTTTCAAATTCTGACATATTTTACGCTTACAATGAGAGTTTTGAGTGAGATTTGATAGCTTCAGTCGAAATTACTTCACGCTAAAGAGTAGAACCACTGATGTATTCTGTATTCGCGATCAAGACGACGATAGCAATTATAAAGGTAGTCATATAATCGCACTAAATGTGGACAATTTACTATTGTAAATTGGGTTAGGCAAATTTTCAACTGTCAGATTTGCACTTTGAGATTTTGGGTTATAAAAGACTTGTTATAGTTGGTCTTGAAATAAGTAATGTGGGAATGATATTTTGGTATTTAAGTAAGATTTTACATTAATATATTGCATATAATGGTCGTAACGACTACATTATCAATAAATTAAGAGCTTGACTCGTTAGTGGAGTTTTTTTCTTTATTTACGCTATTCCATTCTTTTGACCTCTTGATACGATGCAACTTTTAACTTTTGTTTTATTTGATGATTGGACTTAATTCTATTGGAATACCTTAAATATATATATATATTACCTACTGCTATGTTAACATAACAAAACTAGCCTGTTTTGTTATTATACTCTATAACTATTGCGGTGGCTATTTTCATAATTATTGTAAAAGGATCATCGTTGCCAACACATTCCATGTTGTATCCATATTCGGTGAATTAAGGTTATCTGTATGCCAACAATTATTAGTATGCGCAACTCCAATAAATAGACAATCGAATGTTAAATATTGAATATGATTTTATCGGAACTTGTCAAGATATTGTCATTTCTGATAATAATGGCACGCAAAATAATAATAATAAATAAACACCGAAAGATGTGTTGACCTTTTAACCTTAGGCTATACTTTAACAATATACAAGTGGAATTTAAAGGTCTTCCAGCTTAGATTAACTTTATTAAAAGGCGAAGTGCAAAGTCCGAACTTTCTTACTAAGGGTAAAACCTTTCTAGCGTTGGAGAAAATTAACTTAACTGTTATTGCTTCATATTTCTTGACTAATGTTAGTAACAGTATCAAACCTTGGGCTATAACTTTATGGAAATATTAAACGCTCTCTAGTCCATGTTTCCATAAGACAGAGCGACAACATATAAGCGATATAGAAACTTTTGCAACACGCTGCTAAAAAAAGTCAGGCGCGATTACGAACGAGATTTAATATCTAAATCTAGCAACAACAGTAGGAAACTGTGGGAAACTATTAGGAATATAACTCAACACAAAAAAGCTAAATGCCCATCTAACAATTTAATCGATTGCAACGATCCCCAAACGGGTGTCGACAATGTGAACGACTACTTTGCTAATATTGGCTTCTCTACTGTGGCTAAAGTTACTCCTAAAGTAACTTCACGTTCTAATAGTAGTACTACTCCTCCACCTGCTCAGTCCATGGTCATTTTACCTACTGACGATTCTGAGGTTGAAAGCCTCATTTTAAACCTCAGAGATTCGTGTGCCATGGGACTGGACCAGATACCATGCAGTTTACTGAAAAGGCATTGCAAGACATTGGTTCCTGCTCTAACCTATATTTTCAACCTGTCAATTGATAGTGGTGTGTTCCCTGACGTTTATAAAAAATCTATAATTATTCCAGTCCATAAGGGTGGCGACCGAGATAGTGTCGAAAACTATAGACCAATTTCTCTGCTTCCTGTCATATCAAAAATTTTAGAACGTATTATAAACAAGAGGCTGGTTAATTTCCTTGAATCTAACAAACTGCTTTCAAACTCACAATTTGGCTTTCGGTCGGGGAAGTCAACAGACGACGCGGTCCATACACTGACTGACTTTGTCACTAAATGCCTGGATTCTAAACGTAAGGTCCTTGATCTTGCCAAAGCATTTGACACTGTCTCTGTCGATGCCTTACTGGACAGGTTAGATGGTCTAGGTGTCAGGGGCATAGCCCATAAGCTTTTCTCTAGCTACCTGAGTAATCGGACTCAGGCTGTTAGGATCGGGAACTGGACTAGTTCCGAACTCCCGGTCACTATTGGTGTGCCACAGGGCAGTGTCCTTGGACCCACATTGTTCCTCATATATGTCAATCAACTGTGTGATTCCAATCTGGTTAATGGGAAACTCATAGCTTTTGCTGACGACACAGTCTTGCTGTTTGAGGGTGGAAGCTGGAATGAGGTGTTTTGTTCTGCACAGCGGGGATTTGATAAAGTGTCTGACTGGCTATCTTCCAACTCCTTGTCACTTAATGTCTCCAAAACGAAATACATTACTTTTTCTATCGACAAACGTGGTCAGCCATCAGGCTATAACCTCATATCTCATTCTAGCTCATGTTTGTTTAAATCACAATGTCATTGCCCCAAATTGGCTCTGGCAGACACGGTTAAATACTTGGGAGTCATGATAGACTCTAATCTCAGTTTTCAGTCACACTTGGATCTTGTGTCGGGGAGAATCAGGAAGCTTATATTTATATTTAAAACACTAAGACATGTTGCTGATCACTCTACCATTAAAACGGTCTACTTATCCATATGCCAGTCAATTCTTGCTTACTGCATCACCTCTTGGGGTGGTTCAGCCAAAACTCATCTCATGAAACTCGAGAGGGCTCAAAGAGCTGTTCTTAAGGTTGCTGCGTTCCTGCCTATTTTGTGCCCTACCACTGATGTATACAAACATTGGAAGGTACTTAGTGTTCGTCAGCTGTTTGTTCTATCTATCGCTGTCCGCAAACACTCTTCACTCGCTTACGATCCCTTGTTACTTCTTAACCGACGTAGGAAGAGTTCCGTATGCTGTACCACACTATTTAGAACTAGTTTTGCTCATAGATTTTACTGCTTTTTGGGTGATTACCTATATAAAAAGTTGAATGGTCTTCTCAACATCTTTCCACTCACCAGACGCTCTTGCAGGAATAAGTTGATCATGTGGTTATTGGATCGTGACTACGATGAAACTGAAAAGTTGCATCATAGTAATAAAATAGGATTTCCAATACGCACTTACTTACAAACACTCACACACACACACACACACACACTCACGCACACACTCACACACACACACAAAAACACACACACACACACACACACACACACACACACACACACACACACACACACACACACACACACACACACGCGCGCGAATGCTTAAGCATTGTCTTTGTTATTTCTTTTCTAGCTTATAGTCTCAAACTGTAATTATAAAATATCTAGTTAGCTATTCTAAGTTCATACTTATTGTTCATTGCCTATCGTCGTTTTAATTTTATTATATTTTTAGTACTGTATAGCACTGCTATCTATAAAAAACAAAAATCCGCAGCTCTATGGCGGTTCGCTGTAGTGGGAGCCTGATGACCTGTAACACAGGTAATTCTTACCTAGCATAGGCATCAGTCTCACACAAACAATATAAATAAAATTGTAACAAATTATTGCTGTGTCTATATTGTGTTTGTGATGAGAAATAAACTTGATTTGATTTGATTTGATTTGATTTGATTTGAAACGCTCTCTAGTCCATGTTTCCAGAATAAGACACAACAAGCTTATGCCTAAATACGACCGTGCTGTAACGTTTTTTTTTGTATTTACCACTAAACATAACCGTCATAGTAACTCGTGTATGGTCAATCGATCCCACTGCTGGGCAAAGGCCTCAACTTCAAGTATGAGGTAGTATGAGGTAGTATGAGCCATATTTCACCACGTGGGCTCAGTACGGATTGGTGGAGGAAAGTTTGCAAGGCAAGCGACCATCCTTGCTGTCAGATGTTATCAAGCCGCCTATAGGGTATATGACTAGACTTAACGACTAATGTCAACCAATCTTAGTCGGGATCAACGCCTTAACGTGCCTTCCGAAGCTCGGAGATGCTCGTGATATACGTCACTTATATGGTCGGAATGGTCACCAATCCAAACACGACCGCGCCGTAGGTTGCTTAGCTTCGGTAGTCACTACCAAAGCGCTGCCACCACTGCGCTACGAACACCTCAGATAAAGACCATAATTATAGTTCTAAAAAGAATATATACTTTTACTAGCGGCCCGCCAGCGACTTCGTACGCGCGTAATAGTTTTACTCCGTTTGGTTCCCATAGATAGATCGTAGCGAACATTTTTATAAGCCCATACGCATTAAACTACTTCTATAGCCTTCCCTCATAAATTAGCTGTCTAACATTGTAGCTAAAATATTTTATAACCGGACTAATAGTTCCTGTTATTAGCGCGTTCAAACAAACAAACAAAAACATCTAGTTTTTAAATATATACGTGAAAATGCGTAAAGATAAATGTTATATTTTATAAACACACAACACGCAGCCCGGTTTTTAATCTGGTCAAACTTACACGGGGATAATATATTTTTATTTTACAACGAAATGGAAATACTTACTACGCCTATCGTCAATCGTATATTTCTTTCGGGAGCTAATGAAAAACCAGGCTATACTCCGTGCGCTTACACAGCATCATGCCTCATACAGGCTTTGGGAGAAGCAAATTCCTTCAAGTCTTCTCCCGCTACCTTAAGAGTTTGAACTTTAGCTTTGTTTATAGTCATAGCGATTACTCTACTTTCTTGAATTCAAATCGTGAATTTAAATCGTGAGGTTAATTCTATGTAGGGTAGGGATCTACCCCATCATCATCAATACCCAAAAGCCGTCCACTGCTAAACATAGGCCCCCACGAAAAGTTTGCAAAAAAAAAGATTGGACACCCTGCGACCACAGGAACAGCGTTGAATGTCCACCGACAATATGAACAAACGATCTGCAATCTACACTGTACACAGACCGCTTGATACCTACCCTGTTTAAACACAAAAAATATTATTTACTGTTTTAAGGAATAAAATCTCTTCTCGAGCATTTTCTCGAGAGCAACATCAATAATAAACATGTGTCAAAACATTGTGTCTCAGACATGTCAAATGATTGTCAAAAATTATATACAAAATATTTTTATCATTAGCACTATAGAGTTTTGATACCAACTTCGAAGAAAATCACCCCCAGAATAACTTTGTAACCCTTTTTCACCCCCTTTAGGAGATTAATTGCAATAAAATAAAAAATAAATCTTCCGTCAATTTTGTAAAATAATGTGTATGCAAAATTTGAAGTAGATTAGACCAAGGGATCACGTTGTTCCATACAAACTTTTCACCCCTTTTTAACCCCCTTAGGGGTAGAATTTCGGAAAATCCCTTCTTATCGGATCCCTACGTCATACAAAGAACACACCCTCCCAGTTTTAGGTCTCCACGATCAGCAGTTTAGGCTGTGCGTTGATCCATCAGTCAGTCAGTCAGTCAATCAATAAGTCAGTCGTTCAGGACAAAGCATTTTATAGGTATAGAAGAAGATCAGTCAGTCAGTCAATCAATAAGTCAGTCGTTCAGGACAAAGCATTTTATAGGTATAGATAAAACAGTGGGGCCTTTAATTTGGTGTATTTATTTCATAGCTTACACAAACAAGCAAACCTACTCCACGTACTTTTTAATTTTAGTAGTAACTAGCGGCCCGCCCGCGACTTCGTACGCGCGTTTTAGTTTAACTCCGTTCCCATAGATCGTAGCGAAAATTTATAAGCCTATACGCATTAAACTATGGCCTTCCCTGATAAATTATCTATCTATCATATTATATACCTTACCAATAGTTCCTGTGAGTAGCGCGTTCAAACAAACAAACGAAAACATCCAGTTTTAAAATATATACAAAGAAATGCGTACAGACAATAAATGTTATACTTTATGTACACACAACATGTAGCCCGGTATAATGGTCAAACTTACACAAGGATATTATTTTTTTTATTTTACAACGAAATGGAAATACTTCGTACGCCCTATCGTCAATCGTATATTTATTTCAGGTACTACAATGACCAGGCTACTCTCTGCGCTTACACAGCATCATGTCAAATACAGGCTGTGAGAGAAGCAAATTCCCTCAAGACTTCTCTCGCTACCTTAAGAGTTTGAATTTGAGCTTTGTTTATGGTTATTGGTTATAGCGAAAACCTACTCTACTTTCTTGAATTCAAATCGTAAATTGAAAGGGACAATTCTATGTAAAGATATACGCCACCATCATCATCAACATCCAAAAGCCGTCCACTGCTAAACATAGGTCCCCCACGAAAAGTTTGCAGAAAAGTTACAGATTGGACACCTTTCGACCACAGGAGCAGCGTAGAATGTCCACCGACAATATGAACATACGATCTGCAATCTACACTGGACACAGACCGTTTGATATTATACCTACGCTGTTTAAACACAAAAAAATATTATTTACTATTCTAAGCAATAAAATCTCTTCTCGAGAGCAACATCAATAACAAACATGTGTCAAATATTCTGTCTCAGATTATGTCAAATGACTGTCAAAAATGAAATAAAAAATATTTTAATCGTAAGCACTAAAGAGTATTGACATCAAATTCGAAGCAAATCACCCCCATTATAACTTTGTACCCCTTTTTAACCCCCTTAGGAGATGAATTCCAATAAAATACAAAACAAGTCTTCCGTCAATTTTGTAAAAGAATGTGTATGCAAAATTTGAAGTAGATTGGACCAAGGGATCTGGTTGTCCCATACAAACTTTGCACCCCTTTTTGACTCCCTTAGGGGTGGAATTTCTGAAAATCCTTTCTTATCGGATCCCTTCGTCACACAAAGAACACACCCTCCCAGTTTCAGGTCTCTACAATCAGCGGTTTAGGCTGTGCGTTGATCCATCAGTCAGTCAGTCAGTCAGTCATTCAGGACAAAGCATTTTATTGGTATAGATAAGTTACCGGCAGCTGAATTGAAGTTAAAAACATTGTCAAATAAATTATTTCGAGGCTGTGCGGCTATGTTAACCTACTTTCTATCTGTGACTATGTCAGCTATTTCTGGCTGGTTTTCTGTCCTCGGGTATTTAATATTATACAGGACGTGTACAAATCGTAGCATTTGACATATGTGTTGCTCTATTTTTATTATCAATTTAGAGAACTATTTAAAAAACTTTCAATTACTTTTTAAATTTTAAACTATTAAAAAAACCTTGTATTGTACGTACCACCATAATTTAATTTCAATAATACACACAAACTATTACAACAAAAACATTGATATTAAAATCTACGAACATCCTGTACGCTGTGTACACTTAGTATAGGTAGTATAGGTTAGTTTTATCTTATTCTTGAATTTATTTCTTTCATGATTACGCCTTTTAGCGCCGCCTATAATTGCCTGAGTGTTATTGGCAATTTCTATAAATTGAAATATCAGTTTTACGCTCGGGATTGTAAATTGACCGCTAAAGTTTGTTTAACTCTTTGATTCGTTTTAGTACCACCATAAATATTAATTGAAATACTAAAACTAACTTTGTTTTTGTCGCATTTAAAATTAAGTCACTGCACAGTTTCAATTTAAAGTTTTCTGACGTATTACTCAGCTTCAAAATAAGCTGTCATGAATTTATCAGATTTTTTTTTGTAAGATCGGTCAGTTTTGGCAGTATTTGGTCTTGAAAAATGCTCGTGTTTTTCAAACAATTTTGTTTTATTGAACCAGTGATGAAAATATCTCCCAGTTTTCAGGACTACCGTTCATAAAATCCAGTTATTTGTTTCTAGGGCATGGAATTTCCTAGACAGCCATTATGTCAGTTTGTCTTTTGTTTATACAAATAGGAAATATAGAATTGGTGGTTGGTATGCGGATGGCAGAAGCCTGGTGTTAAATCTAGCTGGTCTTATACCATGCTGAGAGTTGTGATAAGATGAATACATTATATTCAGTACTCAGAATTTAGTTTAAGTTTATCTTGTTATCGGATTCGATAGGTGTGTCATTGTTTTTGGGTTTTCACATTCCAATGTGCCAAGAAAATAACTGCCGTATTTAAAATATCGCCAAAAAATTTTGTTTTACTGATCTGCGAAAAGAGAAAACCTTTCGGTTTATCTTCAAATAATGGGCTTAGTATGTAAAATATTATTTAAGAGTTTGTTCTTTCATATTGATCAATATCTATGGTATTTATGTGGTGGTCGTTTGCCTTGCAAATACCCCTCCACCTATCCACACTAAGCCCACGTGGCGTAGTATGGCTTATACCACCTCATACTTGAGGAACTGCCTCGGTGGCGCAGTGGTTAGAGGGTCGAGTTTTAAAGCGACGGCTGCGCCAGAGGTCCCGGGTTCGATTCCCGGGTCGGGCCAAAAAGATGTACCTGGGTTTTTCATCGGGCTATGAGTGTGAAAGGAATAGAGAGTGCACCTGTGTTTGCGCACACACTTGTGCACTATAATATGTCCCGCGCAGTCGGTTAGTCGTTGTGACTGGCCACCGTAGTCGAAATCGGCTAGGGGGACTATTATTACTTGAGGCGAGTCCTTTGCCCAGCAGAGGGATTTTAACTTTTTTACTTACCTAACCTTGGTACCAGAATACATTCTGAAACACAGTATCTGTAACGCTACCATTGCCGTCGTTAACACGTTCCGGGACACTACTCCAGACACAATAGATGTTTTATTGTTTTCACGCCTGTAGGCGGGCTCTGTCCCGGAACGTGTTAAGTGCCACTCTTATATCAAAGAACTAAGAAATATTTCAGGATATAATCAATTGAAAGAATACAAAACACTTCAACACGATCAATCATTCTAGTCACTCGGTATTACCGGTGCGTGTCGGTATAGTTTCGCTTTCCGTGACCAATTGTCGGGTGACAGGTCACACCATTTAGTTTCCTGATCTAACAGGCTGAGCCTGGAAGACTCATTTCTTTGACCTCAATAAAGGACTTAGTCTTCCATACACTAGGATTAAAAAATAAACTTTATTTTTTGTTAAGGAGCAAAATATTGCAGTTTTGTAAGTTAAGTAACACTTATGAAAGTAAAAACATTCAGATACTCACTGAAAAAATAAATAAAGTAATCGTTTTGGCTTTAGATAAAACATGAACTAGTATTTTTAAGCAAAATTATAGACTGAAGTAATCTTTTGATGAATTGTAAGCACCGAACAAGAACCTTAGTTATTTGCTGATATTCTTTATATTTCTGAATATTTTATACATCTCATGCCGCATTTCTGCATCTATTTATTTTATGTAAATGTTTAACTGCACAGAGATTCATTCAAATAGCCTTCTAAGCTTTTGTATAATCAGACCATAATCCTTAACGTATCTACCAATGAAGTCATTGCAATAATAAACTACGTTTCTACACCTTTTAGCCATAACACCGCCCACAGTACCACCATTTTCTATGTATTACTATTAATAAGTACACTCAGCCAACGAATTAACTTCCAACATAAGTTTGTAACTGAACTCAAATAAGTCTATGTTAAAATTGTGGACAAAATTTACCAAAATAAGTATTGTGAATTTATACAAGATGTATTTTTTTAGAACGCTATTTTTTGTGTTATTAACACTTCAGAGTGTAAATCAATTCTCTTAGTATAATTAAATAAACTGATTACAATAATATTCCTTACCAACTGTACTTATATTATTGCGCATAATACAACAATTGTGCATAATACTCCAATTGGATAAATTACCTTTGAAAAAGCAATAAATCCCACATAAATCTTCATTATGTTAATAAGAACTATACAACCTATAAACTGAGTTTCAATTAAAATTTAGTAAAGTTGTAATAGTGTGCCGATAGCGAGATGGGCATTGACAGCAGCTATATTTTTTTACTTCAAAGAATGATAATGCATATAAAATTTTATGAATTATGGTTTTTATGAAAACCTAAAAAAAGAGTTAATTTTTCCAGTCAAATTATTTCGTCATTCAAAACTAAGGTCAAAATAAAGTCGATCGACATCAATATTTATTTTTTTAGCAAGTAGACGATAAAGACAGTTAACTTAGAAGAACGTTATCTTTCTGTGGAATAATGTCTAGTGTATAGACAAAAGAGTTTTTAAACAAGGTTTTCACGATTTTGCATACTGTTACCTATTTACGCTGTGTAATAACTGTTTATTGATAATTAACTATCTATAAAGAGGTTCAATTAGCACATTACGTTTAAATATATCGTAAAATTTGATATGTTTCTAATATAATTGAACTTAACTTAGACCTAGTATTATTTACAGCTGATACATCCACATTAATTGTCAGAAAAAGTAAAACACACAAATAGCTTGTAACTGAACTGCCTAAATGTATTCATTGTTTATCATTAACCAATGGGAAACATTATGCTTTTTATTTAAAATATACATACTGGTGTGGCTACCCTTTTTTTCTAAAATCATCTCAATGGATGGCCGACTAAGTTCCTGATTCCTCCGTGATTAGTCAACATTGTAACGATGTTACGTGCAGAAATCTAGATCATAGTGTCGATTTGAAGGGCTGGCTAACACTGGATGTTACTAATGACAGTTACAAGTACGTACGTAGCATGCAGATTAGTCAATGGCGGCTAGTAGTATCCAGATATTAAGGGTAAATAAGGTTATATTGATTTAGAGTATTTTTCATAAGATATCCTAGTGCCAGAATCGTCTTTGAACAGTTGTTTAGCCGTTCTTTCAATTGCATAATCTACAAGTTTTTGACGTGTGCATTTGGGTCAAAGCTATACTCGACAAATCATTTATTAGAATGTATTTTAGATTAACTCGTCAAGTATGTGTGAACGAGACACAATAGAAATTCCATTGTTATGCGACTCTCGAGAGTCGTTTGATCCCTGACTGATTAAACTACATTGCACTAATTTTGCTTCCATAATTTCTATGCATAGAATTGTCATACCTTCTACCTATTATCTTGAAAGCTATGTCAATAAAAAATCGAGGTTTTCTTTCACTGGCCAATAATCATTGTTTTCATTTTTGTTTAAGAAATAATGCATTAAAACACTATTGTGTGTGTGTATTCGCTGAAGGTCATACAGGTATATGCACCGACCTCTAAACACCCCGATGAAGAGGTGGAGGAAATGTATGAGGACGTAAGTAGAGCCATACATACTTCCAAAACCTATTTTACTGTTGTTATGGGGGACTTCAATGCAAAACTCGGCAGTCGTGGCGAAGATGAGTTGAAAGTGGGACCTTTTGGATATGGTCAAAGGAACGCCAGGGGACATAGGCTGGCCGACTTCCTGGAGAAGGAGGGACTCTTTGCGATGAACTCTTTCTTCCAGAAGCCGCCTCAAAGGAAATGGACCTGGTTGAGTCCGGATGGCACCACGAGAAATGAGATAGACTTTATCATGACCACCAAGAGACGGTTATTCAGTGATGTCTCCGTGATCAACAGGATAAAGACCGGTAGTGATCACCGAATGGTTCGAGGCACATTGAACATTGAATATAAATGTCAAATTGGAAAGGTCCCGCCTGATGAAGTCTACGCTCCGACCTACTCTTGCCCATATCCAAAATCCCGAGAGCTTTCAACTCGAGTTGTCAAACCGCTTTGATTGCCTAGAGAGTTGCGTTTCAGTTGACGAAATAAACAATGGGTTTGTGGAAACTGTCCAAACGGTCGGGTCAAAGTTTTTTAGGCCTGGCCGTAAAAATAGACCTCAAAAACTCTCGGTCCACACTCTCGACCTCATGGCAGAACGTCGATCTATGGCACTGCAGACCTCCGATAATGCTGAAAACTACAGGCTGCTCAATAGACGAATATGGAAGTCCTTGCGACACGACATTCGTGCCTTTAACACGAACAGCGTTAAAGAGACGATAGAGCGGAACCAAGGCTCCAAAGTGTTTGCAAGGGACATGTCTATTGGGCAAAGCCAGTTGACGAAGCTAAAGATGGAGGACGGCAGTGTAGCGTCGACGAAAGCAGAGGTTTCGAGGGAGATCGAGAAGTTCTATAGGCAGTTGTACACCTCAGTTGCCGAACCCGTTGATAGCTCGGCCAGAGACCCAAGAGCTACCCTGACCCGACACTACACTGAAGACATCCCGGACATCAGCCTTTACGAGATTAGGATGGCCCTGAAACAGCTTAAAAACAACAAAGCACCTGGCGAGGACGGAATCACAGCAGAACTTCTGAAAGCGGGTGGAACACCGGTACTCAAAGTCCTTCAGAAGCTTTTTAATTCCGTGCTGCTAGAGGGCATCACACCTGAGGCATGGAACAGGAGTGTGGTGGTGTTGTTCTTCAAAAAAGGAGACAAAACCTTATTGAAGAACTATAGACCCATCTCACTCCTGAGCCATGTCTACAAGCTGTTCTCAAGGGTCATCACGAATCGTCTCGCACGTAGGTTTGATGACTTCCAGCCTCCCGAACAAGCCGGATTCCGAAAAGGCTATAGTACCATAGACCACATCCATACGCTTAGGCAAATTATACAGAAGTCAGAGGAGTATAATATGCCTCTATGCTTAGCGTTTGTGGACTATGAGAAGGCCTTTGATTCGATCGAAACTTGGGCGGTGCTTCGGTCTCTCCAGCGGTGCCACATAGACTATAGGTATATAGAGGTGTTAAAGTGTCTGTATAACAACGCCACCATGTCGGTCCGAGTACAGGAACAGAATACGAGGGCGATTCCACTGCGAAGAGTTGTAAGACAGGGAGACGTTATATCTCCGAAACTGTTTACAGCGGCACTGGAAGACGCCTTCAAGCTCCTGGAATGGGAAGGATTCGGCATCAACGTCAATGGCGAATACATGACACACCTCCGGTTTGCCGATGATATAGTCGTTGTGGCAAAGACGCTGGATGATCTGGGCATTATGCTCGAAGACCTTGACCGAGTATCCCAACAAGTGGGTCTTAAAATGAACATGGAAAAGACGAAAAGTATGTCGAACTCCCGTGTTGTACCCACTCCGGTATCTGTTGGGAACTCAATTCTTGAAGTTGTTGACGAGTACGTCTACCTGGGACAAGTAATCCAATTAGGTAGGTCCAACTTCGAGAAAGAGGTCAATCGACGAATCCGACTCGGCTGGGCAGCGTTCGGGAAGCTGCGTAAGAGCGTCTTCTCGTCTCAATTACCTCAGTGTCTGAAGACGAAAGTCTTCAACCAGTGTGTGTTACCAGTGATGACATACGGATCCGAAACGTGGTCTCTAACTATGGGCCTCATAAAGAAGCTCAAAATCACACAACGAGCGATGGAGAGGGCTATGCTCGGTGTTTCTCTACGAGATCGAATCAGAAACGAGGAGATACGTAGAAGAACTAAGGTAACGGACATAGCCCTGCGAATCAGTAAGCTCAAGTGGCAGTGGGCAGGGCACATAGCGCGAAGAACTGATGGCCGTTGGGGCAGAAAAGTTCTAGATTGGAGACCCTTCGACCAAAGGCGCAGCGTAGGACGTCCGCCGACAAGATGGACAGACGACCTTGTGAAGATCGCAGGATCGCACTGGATGCAGACCGCTCACAACCGGTCGTTGTGGAAAGCCATGGGGGAGGCCTATGTTCAGCAGTGGACGTCCTTCGGCTGATAATGATGATGATGATGATGACTATTGTGTTATCTTCCACTATTGTGTGCACTCCTTCAGGGTTAAATAAAGAAATATCTTTAAATATGTCTATGTTAAATGCGAGCAGAGTCGAGCTTGAATGAGCACTAACAAGGCTAACGTATAAAGCAAAGATACCAATGTAACAAACATAGACAATATACTTAATAGACTCTACATTATTCTTGTGAAGATTTATCCCGTCCAACGCGGGTTTCGTCTCCTAAGGATGTTCATAATTTATTGAAATTCTTGTAATAGCCTAAGGAATGATTTTCTATATACAGTGTTACCGGTTATTTGCAATAGATTTAGTCATGTAAAGAAAAACAACAAATATGGAAGGAATATTGATTTAATAAATAAAGTTTTACGAATCTTCAGCGTATTACTAAATCTTACTGTTATTTAAAGGAAGTGTTCAGATGTTAGGCATAAGATCATACACAAAAATAGGACCAAAATGACAGGCATCACAAATTATGAGCAATTTAAAAATTAAAGCACAAAAACTTGAATGTCACTATCGGCTACAGTACGGCGCATAAAAAATCTATTGTAAATCAGGTTTTTTTACGCCTCCAAGGGAATGT
Source organism: Pyrausta aurata (assembly GCA_963584085.1). Lineage (NCBI taxonomy): Eukaryota > Metazoa > Arthropoda > Insecta > Lepidoptera > Crambidae > Pyrausta > Pyrausta aurata. The sequence continues at coordinate 1,131,611 of OY757268.1, read as the reverse complement.
TTCGAATAACCGGTAACCCTGTATAATAACTATCTCGTGTCTAGACTCTATTCTTGATTGGCTGATAACATTTTTAAATAATAAAGGAGTGTCCTCTTTAATAAAGGAGGTATACTTTTCTTACTACGAGTTTTACCCCCTTGCGTAGTAAATCCCCTTAGTAAATTCAAATCCCCTTATTTATAATAACTCCAACAGTCTAATAAACCTATTTTATCTATTACACTGTTTTTTCACTTTCTGTCGAATGATGACAGCGCTAAGAAAGAACTAGACAAAACCGTGTAACAGTTAAAACAGATTTATAAGACGAGGCGTTATTATGAATAAGGGGATAGTCTATTCTGTTGAGTTGTCTCTTAGTTGCGTGGAATAAGTAAAAATCTTTAGGCATATTTCTGCGGTGTTGGAATCCATGCAAATGTATGCTGTCTGAATATTCAATGTCTTATTCCAATGTAAGTAGTGGTAGTAAATGACAACTTGTGATATATTTATTTTAGTCTAATTTTATGATAGTATCTTATTAATTTGTTTTTTTTAATAAAGAAATCATCAATGTCTCTTGAAAAATACAATTAATTAGTTATTGGCAATGAAAGCCAGACATGGTAGTATTTATTTATGTAAACTTTAGGCAATAAGTTCCGAAGTAATCCTCGAAACATCTTCGAAACTTAAAATATGGAATTTTCTTCATTGTGATATTAATACCAGACAACAGTTTTGACGAAGGTGTCTCCCATTAAAATACTTAAATACAGGAACATCCATGAATTAGGTAAAATTGTGTACATTAGGTATGTTCGTGCTCATCACTAACATCTGCCCCTTACTGGATTCGAACCAGCAACCGCTGTTGGCTTCGTGGTCAAGAGCGCTAACCACTTGACCAGACTTGGCGTTATACTGCAATATAATATAACTAGCTTTTGCCCGCGACTTCGTCCGCGTGGAATAGTGACTTCTTTCTCCCGTTTTTTACACATTTACCACTATATCTTTGCTCCTATTGGTCGTAGCGTGATGTTATATAGCCTATAGCCTTCCTCGATAACTGGACTATCCAACACAAAAAGAATTATTCAATTCGAACCAGTAGTTTCGGAGATTAGCGCGTTCAAACAAACAAACAAACAAACAAACAAACAAACAAACAAACAAACTCTTCAGCTTTATAATATTAGTATAGATGACAAGGATATGAAACCAAACTCCGGACGTTGTTTTACAGACTAGAGTCACACTCTTCACGTTCCACTCATTGAAGTTTCAATACCATTATCTAGTGAATCATTGACTTACACAAAACGATCGTACAAAGAGCAAGATGTTCCGTGTTTCGGTTCCAACTTTGAATCCCACACGCATCCTTCAGTTAACTTGTATGCAAATGCGGACAAAGCCAAGTGACAAACAGATGGCAGGATTTACATTGGATGTATGCGAAGTTGGCGTATAATTAGCAACGGACAGACTTCATTATGAAGCTTTGAAGCTTTTGACTTCATTCTTGACTTGAACCTCCGTGTCGTGAACTTGAGAGCTGCAGGTGGTAGGAAGGAGGTAAACAATTGGTGATTCATTGGCATCGGTTCAGCAACTTGTAAACTCTAGTTTCTTAAGTTATGTTTTACCTAATAGCTAAGAGCTTACACGCTACGTGTTAGTATGTCCGGAGTACAAAATCTTATTCAGAATGAACTACGGCTTACATTCGAGTTTGAAATACCTGCAGCGCTGTTGCTATTTGGAATGTTGGCGCATACAAAACAGCAATTATGCAGAGCACTTCAAAACAGATCTGAAGGTCTACTACGAAAAACGAAATCCGTCAAAACGATTATCGTTTTGCGGATCCGAAGCATTTCGTAGTAAGTATTCCATACTAAAAATGTTTCGGATCCGAAAAACGATAATCGTTTTGGTGGATTTCGTTTTTCGTAGTAGACCTTCTGTTACTAGAGCTCGCAGTAAAGGGTTGAACAGGGTTTTACAAAACTTAAAAGGATGTACAAGGAGATAATAAAAAATAAAAAACAATATCTGCAGTACAATTTTTACAAATATGTTGCCAGGACTTCCTAAAAAGTAATCGAAGTGACATCTTGTGTTGGGATTAAAGATAGCAATATTTGATACCACTTGAAGATGGATTTTAAAAATCTAGTCGTGACTCTTCACAATAACATTTTACAACATTAACGTATGGTGAAGAAATCTTCAGATTGTTAGCAAATATTTTACACGGCGCCATTGAGCAGACACATATTATAATGCCACTTGTTTCTAATCTTATTCACAATCCATCAGGTGCCTAGGAATACATTTACATATTAACACTAAGACTGCTGTTTCCCAGATCTCAGTTGATTTATGTAAAGCTTAGGAAACAAATCCTCTTTAAGCTAAATATTTTCAATGTAAATTTAGAAAGAAAGAAAGAAACATTTATTTGACACACAACAATACATACAATACTTAGCGATTATTAATTTGTATTAAAAAGTATTTTTTAGTTTTCTCGGTATTGGGATCATCATATTGATATATTTTGGCCAAACAAACCTGTTTGTGATTAATAAAGTGTGAAAATTTGATTACGGGTAATTATTTGACACAATCATTTCATCTGAATCATAATAGAGGGAAGAATAGAAGGAAGCGATGAAGATCAAGAAAAAGCTATATGCAAATAAAGCAAATGTTAAATGTCGTGTTGGAGATCAAGAGAACGGCGAAAAATCGGAAAGAGTAAACCTTCATCGACACAAACAAATAACGGGTCATTATTATTGTTTATGAAAAATAGTACATTTCAGTGACACTTAAACTTTAATCAGTACGAATTATAAATACATTTTCTATATAGTATACTGATAAAATTACAAATGTAAAACTCTATATCAAATATCCATGTTCGTTTGACTTAGTATGTGTACTTGCCCTACAATTGGTATCAAAACAGCCTATTCACTATGAATATCCTGTCTCTATTTAGTTGTTTGCCACCGATCATTGTCACCTGGCGTTCAAACATCGAGCTGTCTACGACACTCCTGCGCATCTAATCACACGTGCAAATAGCTGTAGCGTGGGAAAATTCAGATATTTTCACCTTTGACCGTAAGAAGTCTCATTTTAGCAGACCCTTTAGTTGGGTCCTTATTTTTACTAATGGATTCCGGATTTTCTTTACTGGAATCTCACCATTTCAGATTTGTAACAAAACGATTATATTTAAATCAATCTATATCTAATGATCGCGGTAATAGAACCTTTTTAGTCTGATGTGCAGCAGAGTATCTTCGTACTTTAAAATCTATGCATTTTGATGGTTATTTTATTTTTGATGGTTTCTTACTCGCTTTTATTGACTCACTTAGTTGTTCAAAGAGCACAGTTCTGCAAAAAATTGTACCACGAGTGCAACGCCATATTTTTTAAGAATGAATGGCCCCAGCCTGTACTTCAATGGATACGTTAATGATGGCGACTGGCCTGCTCAAATCACGTGTTGCCCCAGTTTTTTGTCCCAAGAATAAGTGAGTTATCACATGGTTGCTAATAGGCCTCACCGACGATGGTGGTTTCTGAGAATCGTTCGGTATTGTTCACTGGAAGTTTTGGTCAAGTAATTAAGATTGTCCTGTATTGAGAAGGAATTTGGCTTGCAATTGTAAATTGAAATGAGATGAAAAAGAATGTCAAACTAAAATACTAACTGAGGCATCTAGCGTGAAAAAAAAAAGATTTCTTCATACATTTATAAGATGCCGTTTGCATCTACGCAGGCATACAATAGATAACCTACTATACCTACTCAAACTCTAACTCTGATTCAGGTTTTGAACTGTCCTAAATTCTTATTGATACATACATATTTTGTAATAATAACATTGTACACATAAGTCAAAATAAAATGGCACTTACACAAAACTTATTCAAACATAGGCACTCGTAAAACGCATTCTTCGACTTCATAAAAGTTAAGTAATACATGTTTGTTTACCGCCGTGATTCATATTTATTTGCCTAGAGGTACGGCGGCTCTTACAAACGAAATGGGGCGAATTCCGAGTGGCTGTCATCTAGTAAGTTTGACTAACTGTATGGATGTATGTGACTGGTTTAAAATGAACTGGCATTGCAATGTGTACGTATAGGAACTTAACAGGCCAGCCGTGTATCGAAATGAAATAAAAACGCATTTTTGGTGTGTTGTTTAGGTCCATTTCTAGATAGTATGTATAGCGGACCCAGCGAATTTTGTTTCGCCCCAGCCCCGTCCCGCCCAGCCTCATAATTCTAAAAGTTAAGTCACGGGTTAAGCGGTTCCAGCAAATATTGTTTGGCCTCGGCCCCGTCCCGTCCCAGTTCTGGCCCCGTCGAACGGGATAAATGTATCCTATATCCTCCTGGTTCTAAGCTACCTCCCCACCGTTTCACCCCGGCCCCATCGCACCCCAGCCCCATCGCACCCCAGCCCCGGCCCCGTCTAAGGGGTATGAAAATAGATGTTGGCCGATTCTTAGACCTACTCAATATGCTCACAAAATTTCATGAGAATCGGTCAAGCCGATTCGGAGGAGTACGCGACCGAACATTGTGACACGTGAGTTTTACATATCGACGGTTCCCGGGCTATTTGTATGAAGCGACATTTTGGGCGAAATTGACTTTTATACATATTTGGAATCAGCGAATTTTTCCGCGTCGTTTGAGCTTGGTTTGGTGACGATCTGGGCACTTTTTTGTCGCTCAATACAATCGCATTTTCGGGGCCTATTTTGCACTGCGATGTATGTACCGACACAAAATTTTGATAAATTTAGGAACTGTGTACTTAAGCTCACTATGAAATACCAGAGAGTTATTTAAACCCTCTTTCCTGGATCAACAATTTACAGACAATGTACGTTAAACCAATTAGCCTCACCTTATAAATATTTTGAAATGTCGCTTCATACATTTAGCTTTACTTTATGAATACATAAGATTGTCGCATAATACAATTAGCTTAACCCTACAAATACATAGTAAAGTCGCTTCATACAATGAGCTTTACCTTATAAATATTATCTGTTTATTTCAGAAAACTTAATTACTCAGGCACGATTAGGAACAAATAAGTAAAAATGAAATCGGCGCTTAAACAAAATAGGCTATACACCACGAAAATGTGTGGTATATGACATTTAAATCATTAGGTCAGGTATGAAATGAACAACTCTTCAATTTCATGCATTTAGCCTGGAGCTATTATTTTCAGTACTAGGCGGTTAAGTCATTTAGCCTGGAGCAAGAATTAATAAACCTAGGCGGATAAGTCATATAGCCAGGAACAACAAATACTTATCCTAGGCGGTTAAATCATTTGGCCTGGAATAAAAAAAAAATAAAAAAAAGGATCACTTTGTATTAAACGACATGTATCTTTGTTAATAATAGGAATATCAGAAAAAAACCTAATCAGATTATGCAGAGTATGTAACGTAATCAATAAATATCTTTTTTTATTCAAAATTTAACAAATTGCAGAAGTTATGATTTTTTTTTTCAAAAATCAAAACTTTAAACAGCTCTGGTGTAAAGTTTACAAAATGTCGCTTAAAACAAATAGCCCGGGAACCGTCGATATCAAATCAAATCAAATCAAATAAATATTTATTGGCATAATGTCTTACACTCATAAAATAATTTTATGTAAGCAATTATTAAAATAGGTAGAAATTTAAAGTAACTTAATCTAAAATAGTACTTAAATTCACAGACATAAATAATTAATAATAATATACATAATTACTAGAGATACACCATTCTTATAGAGTGCGAAGTTACAAAATGGAAATGCAACTATGGAAATGAAACATTTGAAAATCCTATACTTTCTTAAAAGGTCAATTTACTGTGGGTACCTAAATAAGTAACCATAATAGAGGTAAGAATAGGAGAAACAAGGAAGAGAGGAACACTTAGAATAAGCTTTACGCATCAAATAGAGCAAAAGTTAAATGTTGCGTCGTATCAAGAGGTCAAGAGATTGCCGGAAGAGCGTAAAGAACGGAAAAAAATTATGGAATAAGTAGGTATGCTTCAGTTTTATGCCAACTGTAGGTAACAATAAGCCAATATGACTTGCACCGGAATGTAAACCCGAGGCTTCTCGGAAGTCGATTTCGGTTATCAGCTGGCTAACTACCGTCTGGTATGTCGAGGACGGATCATGGTGAATTTGCATCAAATTTAAGCAGATATTAACATACGTAAAATATAATTTAAAAAAAACTGAACATTGATAAAGCTATTTTTTTATACTGAAGAGCTTTTCCAGACATATTTTTGAATCACTCGCCTCAATATGGCGTGTGATTTACGTTGATTAATGTTTGATTTTCCAATGAAAACCAAACTAGATCAACACAACAGTGATCTAGGATGTGGCAATGCAGACTGTGAATCCCGATGGGTCTATACTTTTTATTTTTTTCAATTAAATACCGGTTACCCAGATTTCAACACTTATATATTTTAGTTTTAACGCCACGTGTCATCAAGATACATTGTAAGTTAATTTAACAATGGCTAGGAATTTATTATTAATTTTGCATTTGCTATGCAAACATATGGTTTGCACGGCACTTCCTCGGCACTTCCTTGATTCGCTCAATAATTCAAGTCAGCGACCATTAATGTCACTTTGTACCATATTAAACCTTACACTCGATCCCTGCCACCGAATACAGTAGACCACCAAACTATTCACAACAAAACACGCCCTTAATACAAGTCATTAAGGTCTAAAATTAGAAGCATTCTTAATACAATGTAGAGCGCCAAACAATAGCCAATTCCGTATAAATGGTTCAGGATTGCCAGCCATAAAATCGTCGTAACTCATATGTGATTCATGCTGGCAATACTAGCTAAGTTAGCTACTGTTTCAGTGGCATGATTTGGATCATTGCTAATTTCCTTTAGTGGTTGGGTACCTATTTTTAAACCACTAACTATGGGTAGGTAACAGGTGCAACAACTTAGTAACTATTATTGCTAGAGTAGAAAGGCGTCTAAGTTTAACGCAATATGGCGAAAGAAAATTTAAAGTTTAACTATTGTTGTCTGAAAAAGGTTTAGCTACATAGCTAAACCTTTTTCCATACACATTATGTTTTCAACAACGTATTGCTATTATATTGTGAAATAACGATTTGTAGATTAACTATTAGCTCCATAGCACCTTGTTATATAAGACATTGAACTGAACTAAAAACTAATGTGGAATCTTAACCATTTACAGTATTCATTTAATTTAAAAAAACAGGCACTTCGACTTTACACAATCAAACTTTTGTTTTCTAGATGGATGATTAAAAAAGGATAATTTGTATTCTTGATGTAGAGAAATTCTTAATAATTACGCTTGAAGAACAAAATGCGACTCTGGTCCAAAGTTTAGAGCTTGCATTACACATTACAGGTCACTAGTTATTGTCATCGCGGAAGTTTAAGACGTGAAACAGATAGAAGTTTGTATATTAACTTAATCGAGGAGTATAGTAATAAAATTAAAGTTAGCCTGTAAGCATCCCATAGCTGGGCAAAGGCCTTACAAGTATGATTTAGTATGAGCCATACTCCCGGCAAGGCAACCGACTAATATATAATAGCAAGGAATATTGTACACCAAAAATCTCTGATATGGGGTGGGACAAGGAAAAAGCTACGGTGTGATGATAATTTCTTAGCGGTAAACCTGAAGTTAACGGTTAACAGCTGCTGTATCCTTACAAAATTCAAGAAAATAAAAATAAATAATTTTTTGGATATAATCCAAAATGAAAAACATTCCATTCCATAAAGTCATCAGTTCGACACAACCCAAATTCTTATCAGAGCCCCCAATTTTTATAAGCGCAAAGCAACAATAAACTATTTAGCACGATCTCAAAGAAAGCCAGCGTTTACAACCGAAAACATGTTACAACAACAAGACACCGAAAGTGTAAACACAACAATAATTTTCCCATAAGAGACGTCCGAGATTTATATTGGGTAACCATTTATCATGTATGGATTAGTGATGTTCCCAATACTTTTTATTTTCGAAAAATAATGACGGAATAGTTTTTGTTTTCCAAACAACAAAGTCTTCCTTAAAATTGGTTGTTAATAAGATGAACTCCTCACAAAATCTTCCCATTATATTACTTTCAATATATCCATTATCTTGGAAGGTAAGGAATAAAATTGTGGAGAGAAAAACCTCACTCTGTTCCGAGTCAGTGCATTGTATTTTATATATATATAAGCCTTATTAGGTTAAAGTTGTTAAATGACAAAGACAAACAGCTTGTGATTATTGTTAATTTAAAATACTGTTAAAAATGTGTTCCACAAATTAATTTTAAGTTAATTAAGAATTTCAAACACACTAACCATTAAAAGTTCAGCGGAGATAAATATTCAATTCGACAGCGTTACATCACTAATAGAGACGTATCCAATGCGTGTATACAAACACTTAATGAGTTGAAAAGTCAAAGAAAACAAGCTATAGATGACGCCCACGCAAATTCCAGTGGTCCTACCAGCTACCAGCATAAATTGAACCTTTAGTATTGATAAAAAACGAGAGCAGATGATTAAGAGGTCCAGTCTCTAATTATTGGTCATTAACTATCTAAAATCATAAAATTCAGGTAAATTATGTGAAAAAAATATTCTAATGCAATTCGTAAGTTAAATATTTTGTACATAAGTCCCTTGTTGTGTTTTTTTTTAAGAAATCTAAAAATTATGTTATGTACTCGTGTCTAATAGCCGAAAAGTAACTTGTAAAATAAATAGTTTGTATGAAAAACCGTCGTCGCTTTTTCTTAGAATAGCACTTCGCATATTTCTGCCCATGGAGAACCCTTCAAACAATGCTACTGACTTTGAGGACCCTTATTGGCGCCAGAGCTGCTTAAATGGCTACAAAATTACTACGCTTTATAATAACTTACGATTTCTATATATCGGTCTGCATTATATTTGACAAACATTCACATTTTTTATTTTATATGAAATAATTCCTAATGACAAATATTCGATTCAAATCTTTTTTCACGAAGTAAAACCAGACCGCCAGACCTCTTTAATGTAACGCGTAATATAAAATTATTTCAAAGTCAAAATCCTACTAGAAAAAATACTACAAATTAGAAAGCGTGTATTGGTCAAAGAATTTCGGTAACTATTTGTAGAAGTAAAAGTGGTCAGAACACGATTCCAATATTGATCCGACTGTTTGCCGAGAATAAACATTGTCAATTGGTTTTTAATGATATTCCAAACGCGTAGATAATTACCGATAATGAGCTATTGACCGCAGACGGCGTAGAACATTACTTAAAGATTAGCTTTGGAGAAATGTCAAAAAATAGTAAGAATTACGAAATACCTTTGTTTTAGTTTTTTTTGCATTTAAAAAAGCTTAAAGCTGTAACTGTATTAAAATTTTATTGAAGCTTATTTGAGAAAATACGTCACAAAAGCTGTTCATAAAAGTTATTAAAAAAATGACTGCATAAATAAGGGCGATATCCTATCCTAGCCTAGACTTAAAAACCAAACTATCAACTACCTAGCTTTTACTACTTTGTAGCGTGATCATCACGAACAAAATTTAAACCAAGTTACCCATCGCGGTTCCAAAGTTATTTGTAAATTCACGAATGTTTTGACTCGACTAACCAAATCAAATAAACTGAAAGTAACTATTGCTCTGAAACTGAACGACAGCTCACATACAACCACATGAGACAAAGTGATTACAAATAAAACCACTTAACACCGAACACTTGACATCAACATTAAAGAGATCACTCAATTGCTGACAAATGAAATAAAGCAGCTTTTAATAAACACTTCGTTGGACATTTGTCACTTAATTCTGATCCTAAAGAAGCAGATGATGAAAAATATGTCATCGATGGCTAAGAAACGTTGGCTTTGATACAAAGAAATGCTGGCGCATGTATAAACGAGATATGACAGTTTGAGTGCAAGACTGCAGACTATGTGCCAATCTTATTTGAGATTGGCTGCCTCGGTGAGGTACAAGCAGGACGGCATTAACGTTGCATTACATATCAGCGTCGTATTAGGAAGATCCTTATACTCTATGATTTATCCAACAATCGAACAATTAACACATTAAATTATTTTTCCGAATCTCATTTCTGTAAGTGAAGAAGAATTTCGCTTATTGGGTGCATAAGTACGATCCACATTTACCCTGTTCACAATAACCCAGATACTAGAGAGTTATACTAGCTACTATAAACTATATTATTCAGGATATCGTCTTTGCATAAGAAATTGATACCCCATAACGGTCTTCTGTGCAGATATGCACTTAAGACTTTTTCTAAGCCGTGAACAATTTCAACAAGATGACGCATCACATTATTATGACTCGTGTAAACCATCCCTCATCTTATGCTTTGTTGTCACATCCTTTGTAACAGATATTGAATGTCTGCCGTCGTACACCCCTATTTGATTGGCGTCATTGATTTCGGGTCGATTTTGCCCAAAATAAAGAGAAAAGGTTTTCCTTTTTTTACCGTTGACTACTTTGTAATTTGTATGTTCACTTCTGTATCAAATGACGGAGTTTCGGAGAAAACTAATGGAAAAAGAAATCACCCTTATCGTTTAAGTAATTAGATAAAACAACAAACGTCATACAAGAACCGAACCCATACTTCAATACTGATATTTGTAATGGATATTGTTACAGACACTTTGGCTCAAACTCGTTTGAAAGAATTTTAACTGTACATAATTATTAAGATAACTAGGATCAAAGTAATTAGAAAGCTTTGTCATAGTTTACGTTTCCGAAACTTACAAGGGTCCAAATGCATAGTATAGATTGTTTTAAGTTTGGGTTAAATCACCATTCTTTTACTACCAGTTTCGTTGACGTTGACAGAGACAGAGAGTTTGCATTGAAATTTGGGATAGTTTTTGCCGACTTAAAAAATAAAAGTTATTAATTCGACATGTACTCGTATGCATGTGATTTCTGGGAAATTTGATAATATTTTATATGTTGGTCTAAAGGATTCCAACAAAGTTGGTATAATTTAAAAAAAAAAATTTGTGTTTGTATATATGTTTGTCCACGAATTTCTCGATTAAGAGAAGTGATAGCGGAATGATATTTTTTTCCATTGAAAAACTAAAACTGAACTACATACAAACTTAATTGCACCATTTCAACGTGTGCAGCCTAAGCTAGAGAACTAGACACGTTTAAAATGTTATTTTATGGATCTACCGCGGAAACTTGTAACTATTTAATTAGATTTCAAAATTGCCTTTCGTCTACTGACAAGCGATTGGACCATTAAATTTTCTAAATACATAATAATTTACCAAAATGTTTGGAAAATAACAACAAATAACAAATTAATATCAATGACTGAGTGATAATTCTATTGACACATAGGCTACATGATACATCACACTACCATGTCTATCATGTAACCTATATATGAAAATAGCCTCTTGATAAACTATATATTGCACCAGTAGTTCTTCAGATAAACGAACTTTTCAGCTTTATAAAATTGGTAAGGATATACAACTGCATCTCATTAGCCTTAAAAGGACAGCCTATCTTTGTACACTCTGCTTGAAATTATAAAGCCTTGCAGGTGCGAACTTATAAATCAAATAAATTTCAATTAGCTTCAGGCCAGGCATAAATAATAGGATTAGACGTAATACAAGATATGATAATTCACTTTGTGAGATAATTCTTGAAAGGCGTTATTATCGTATTACAAAGGATATTGCAATTATGGATTTTTCTGCATAATATACATAATAAGAGTTATAGTATGTAAATGCTATAGAACTTTTAAACAAAAATGATACTACTCAAACAAAAATGATGTTTTACATAGCTGAAAGCATCTTGAATTCGATTTAAAAAGTGCTTGACGAATTTGATTTTTTGAGCCATATTACTTTTATCCACAATCTAGCGATAGCGCAAGTCTGTAAGCGGTCTTAAAGATTTCATACGTCAAAAAAAGCAAATGTATAAACCTTACTTATAATGACTCCTCAAGGACCATACCGGCTAATATGAGCCATTGTTAACATCTGCATGGCATACCACTCTAACGAAAGTCAGCCAGTTCACCCTTGAACACCATTATTTGCGTAGTTTTGTAGCAAATATTTTTACTTTTATTCTGTGTGATTTTTAAATAGACAGATATTATGTAACAGATAAGTTAATTTGGAGTTTGTTAAAAGTTGCAATAGTAATAATCAGACACAATGAAATTTTATCAGGGGGTCTCTTGGAAGAGTCAGCTACTGTCCCTGCAGAGAAAAGTCTGTTAATAGCTCTGCAAAACAGTTACTAATTACAAACACACATCGAAAAATAAAACATCAGGTGAGTCTTTTATTAAAAAAAGATGAAATAAGAAAAAAGATGAAAGATGAAATAAGCGATGCATAAGAGGTATGTTTGGCCTGCAAACTACAGACAGTTGCAAGCCATATTTCATAAGACACAAAATTTTGACTCTTCCGTCGTTATACATTTTAGAAGTAGCTGTTTTTGTCAAATGTAATCCTGATCTGTTTTCCCGTTTATCCGATACTGTCATACGCAATCGACGAAATGGTCATAGACTGTGCCTATGCACTTCGAAAACATTGTTATTAAAAAAAGCGTTGTAAATTAGGCACCTAAAATCTTTAATAAAATCCCTAATGAATATAAAATACTATCTACAGAGCAATTCAAATTAAAATTTAAAAGATTCCTAGTTGATAAGTGTTACTATAATATAAATGACTTTCTACAAGATAAATTTTGACAATTAGAATTGATTAATATCTATTATTATTACTGACTTAGTTACTATAATACTTATATTATTTGCCCAAATTTAATACTAAAATTGACATTATATATTTACATGCCGAATTTCGGTAAAACGTGTTGATATCAATGAAAAGTTTTTAACATCTCTGCTACTGTGTTTGTAAAAACTATGTACTGTACACATGTTTAAGTAAATAAATATATCTTATCTTATCTTATCTTAAGAAACTAAAAATTGCGCACGGGCGGGACTCGACCCAGCATCTTTCTGGCTAACCGGGCCAACCTTTAGTTTGGGCCAATTTTTAGTTTCTTATTTCATCTTTTAAGAATAAAACATGGCACTGTGAGTGTTAAAAAATATTGTAAAACATCTTTTATTAAAATTGCCCTTCTTGATACGTTTAACAATGCCACACCAAAACATCTCATTGAGTTGCATCAAGTAACTTTTGCTAAAAAGATGCAAAGAGTATAACCACTATTTGTTTGTATAAATTTAGCTTGCTTATCTTTACATGCTGTGGTATTTCCCTATTTGCGGTTGCCATTGAAAGCGTTTACCCCATTGTTGGGCACCGCTCCCATTTCTTGGAAAACAATGAGCGACTCCAAAACACCGATGCTTTCTCAGAAAAAGATCCCAGGTAGTGAGGAGTGGATAAGCTGTCGATATTCTTTGGGCTGTGTATTGAGATCAGTCAAAGAAATACAGTCGATCGCATAGTGGAGGTCAGCAAATCTATGACACTGCGCACGTATGGATTCTAGTTATTAATGATGATATTGGGATACTGGTAACTTATACGGTAATGTTATTAAGTTAGTTTTGTATTATGATGGTTGCCGTGGTAGGTAGTATCTCATAAAAGACGCATATGATTTTGTAGAAGTTTCATTTATTATTCTAACTACATAGTTTCATAAATGAAGTGACTTAAAATTTATTTTATTTGGATTCAAGATGGTATAATGTCTTGATAATTACAATTGTACATGGTTATGCTATAGTCTACTTAATGCGTGGAAATTTTAATCGATACGCGAACTACTCGATATTTACACAACTCTAGTGCAGCAGACTTCAGTCATTGTTGCTAAAGAAAAAATCATGGTCAGTTCTTAGTTTACTCAAAGAAACCTGTAGCAGTAGATTAACGTTTTGCACCGCGTATTTGTTTAGCATTTCTTTCCTTTTAGTTTTTAAACACTTGGTTGTGTTTACGCTCAAATATTTGCCAGGATCATGGTGTTGGATCTGTCAGCTATAGAGAAATTGGTTGTTTGGTTAGCTTAGCTATTTACGTTATTCAAATAGCATCAGAATATGATAAATAAAAATCTTTAATGTTAATCTATATAGTAGCTCAAACAACTGCTTCTTATAAAATCCAATATCCAAAGCAATTTAGTAAAGTTTGTTTCCTAACATTTTAAATTTCTGAGAATTCCATCGAAGAACATTTTAAACCAATGATCCACTTGGCTCAACGGTCAAACTTGAAACAAAAGCAACTGTCATAATAACACAACTTACATCACCAAACCGTTTGACAACACCGCCATCTAATAATCCATTAACGAATCCAAAAATAGTCATCTTCAAATGGTACGACGAACATAATGTGGCGTGCTCACTATCTCAATAGCCCAAGACAGTTGGTTAGTAATACCAAGACTTTCACAACGACACTCAAATATCCTACTGTGTAAAAACTCTCCGTATTTTCGACACTAGCCATCTCTGTCGTAAGCCAATCGACGGAACGAATGAGAGAGATGTCTATAATCCTAACGACGAACATTGTTTTACGGAATAAGCCTTAGACATAGAAGCTTATGCAATGGGGTAAACAGATGATTAGGGCCTTTTGTTCATGTGATAGATCGTAATTTTGATAATAGCCATTGGAGAACCGGTGATTGCACATCCTGGCTAGAAACATTTGTTGCTTTTAATGTTAAGTAATACTAGAAGGTACGAGAACATGAGAAATGAATTATAGGATGATTTTAAAAATTGGACGCCAAAAGTAGAATATAACATTTTTTTCAATACCAATTGTGATTTTGACTGATTGAATGAAAAAAAAATTGGCCGAAAAAAACACACGATTAATTTTAAATCGCAATGCACTTGTGCCGAAAATAAAACCAAAAGCGTGTCTTAAAATTTGTAGATCGTATCGATACAAAAGAATGTCAAAAAGCGTGCAAATATAAGTTGGGAGCGTGCCTCAAGGGTCCGTGTGGGGACACGGACCCTTGAGGCACGCCTGCCTGTTACTAAGTAAACAATGCAGCGAATGAAGGAAAACAAAAAAAGTTATTTATTGTTCCGGTTAAAGGTTGAAGGTAAATCTGTTTTTTCAACCTGAAGCACTGGGAAAGATTTTGTAGACTTTAGTTTTTAGAATTAGCATGTGCGTTTTGAAACAAGTCAATTCAAGCACTTAAGCATGATTTTTACTAACGAAGACAACTCAGGATTGAATATCCTGGCGCAGATGTGTGAGGAGACCCGACCCCAGAAGATGGGAATAAGTAAGGAAGCAGAAGAAGAAGCACGATTTTTATTAGCTTGTAGAGCAGAGAACTTGTTATAGCATAGAAACAAGAGATTATATTTTCTAAAATTATGTGACAGAAATAAGCAATGTGTTAGCTTGAAGTTTCAATATGTACCTATTTCGAAACCCAATGGAACTTATAAATTAGAGAGGAAACGTTTATCGCTATTGATTACAACGACTTGTTTCTTACATCCATTCTAATACAGAACTGGACCAGTCATTCGTCTAAATGAGATGAATCTAGAGATTCTTGATCATACAATCGTAATTCTGTTGCAATTATAATAAGCGAGTTCATTTTCATAATGTATAATCATAAATCGGCCAATGAAAAGTAAACTCGTTAACCAGACGCCATCTAGATGATTGAAATGCTTTTACAATGAAAATATTGCTAGGTGTCACACAATTCACTTTAGCCTCATTTTGTGTCGATGTCATGTCGCTAATGGGCTCATTGTCTGTCTAGACATTAAATGATTTGATATTTGCATCGTTACGATTTAGCGGTGCTACTACTTTTCCACGAAGAGTGGTGCCAACATCAAGTCTTTCGTCATCGGCGGCCGTGTTTGCAGCAAGAGAAGTAACTGCAATATCTCAAATCTCAGCTAAATCAGCTTGCTTAAAATGTTTGTACTTTAGTTTAGCTAGAACGTTACTTATTCGTGACGTTTTTTAAAAAGGACTATTTATAAGCTTTATAAGGTATATAGATTCTTACTTTACCTACTGTTAAAAATAACTTATAAATATAGTTATCATGATCTTTGAATTCATAGTTCTCAAAATTAATAACAGTAGTGGTAATGATTATGTCCCTGACATAAGGTTAATGATGAAGCGTGTGTGATTTTGTGGCTTTGATACGTACTGCCAGTAATGTCTCAGCTACATAAATATAAATCATATCGCAGAGGTATATCAAAGAGAGAACGAAAATTGAGGGCGCGAAGTTTTCACGATAACATGGCATCGTCATCTCAATGACAGTTAGTATTTCTTCTAAAGATAAGTCTAAAGTAAGAGTTTGGGCAAAATCAAAGGTTCTGAATATGTTGCGAGACTCCTCTTGCTGGAATATGAACTAACTAAAGTTTCCCAAAGGATTATATATTGCACATAATTTGGTAAATGGTGCAACGGATAAATTGGTATGGAAATGAAATAAAAATTCAAGAGTCTACTGCCTCCCTTGCCATATTTTTCTGTGACATAGGAACATGAAGATTGAATGAAATTATACAATTTCCGTAACTATTTACGAGTCTGCTAGATTTCATAAGAATCAGGCTTATCTAGAATTCCTTGCTCACATCTACAAAACGAATAGTCCGTATCAACTATTTATTGAACTACGAGACTGAACCACGCAACTTAATCTCGTTGAATAGCAGCGATCGGACCATTAACCTGAATTTAGTTAATTACTTCTTTAATTTAGATATCCGTGCTATCATACTTGTCACTTGGTTAGCCATAATAACTGCTTTATTTATAAGTATCCGGTCGTCAATGTTATGTCACAATACAGGAGGGGTCAGAAGGTGTTTCTACCTCTATTAATGTTATATTGAATTGAATTCTGGCACCACAACTCAAAATTTAAATCTATAACATCTGTTACTAGAAAAAATCTGAAACTGAAATCAACATTTTGAAGACATAAAATTTGTTGAATATCGTGAGGAATATTTCATTGCTGTAATTTAATTTAATTAGTAACCAATAAATAATACACATATAAAACCCTAAGCAATTTTCACGCACTTTTCAGGACGAGGTGTTTTGGTTATGCTCACTGAACTGATGTCAAGTTGTACCCATGATGTGAACTGATTCTAACTTACGCTTTATTGATTATTGATTGTGGTTTTAAGATTTACTCTGGATTTTGAAATAGCCGAGACAGCTGATTGGATAATTGGTTTTCATTATTAAGTTGTTATGATACTTAGATCTAAGATTATTCTCTTGTTAGCTTGATCGATTACTGCAACTTGTTCTTATGTTATTTGCAGTATTATCTATTTCATTAAACTTTGGTGCAAAAATTCAGAAAATTAGATACTGTGAAATTACTTCATTGTTTGTGTACTAACTGTACCATAGATTATAAGCCGTTGCGTAAATCAACAACACACGACATCAAATAGAAAATAGATACTTACTGCACGAAACAAGACGAAAATTATAAAGTACAAGGCAGTTCTATCGCATTAGACTAAACGTTAAAACTTTTATATTTTATGCTCATTTTGATAAAAAATTAAATACTTCTTAGTAAAAAGAACTTTTTCACAAAAACATGATCAAAATTGTCCGCAGGGTTTCCCAAGGGACCATTTTGAGTCCACTCTATTTATAGCTAAACGGTCTTACAAATCCATCCCGACACCACATGAAAACCATATCATCATCAGATCTAACACATTCACTGACATATCTATTAAGGGAGGTTTTAAAATAAAAGCAATTTAAGAGACAAAATGTAAACACATGTTAGATCCATTACTTGAACACCGAGTGGATTGGGGAAGGTCAGGTCAGGGGAAGTTCTTTTATCTGCATGTACATTTTATTTGAGTTTACAATTCTTGGAACTCTTTAAAAAAAGTTTTTTTTTTTAATATTGTAGGGCATCATATAGCAGAAGATATGACCATATTTTTTTTTTCTTTCACCTGTGTTCTGTCCAGAAATTTATCATCTTCATATAATATCTACTTTTTAGGGTTCCGTAGCCGAATGGCAAAAAACGGAACCCTTATAGTTTCGTCAAGTCTGTCTGTCTGTCTGTCTGTCTGTCTGTCTGTCTGTCTGTCCGTCCGTATGTCACAGCCACTTTATTCTGAAACTATAAGCATCACATAGCTGAAACTTGGTAGGTAGGTGTATTTTGTTTATCGCTTTCCGATTCAGATACAAAAAGTAAGAAAAAAAAATATTTAAGGGGGGCTCCCATACATGAAACTAAAACCTAAAATTTTTTTTTTACTCAAACCTATGCGTGTGGGGTGTCTATGGATAGGTCTTTAAAAATGATGTTGAGGTTTCTAAAACCATTTTTTCTAAAAGTGTAACGTTTGAGATATAGACGCTTCCAAAGTGGTAAAATGGGCGTCCCCCCCCATCTAACTTTTGAACTAAGAAAGTGAAAATTTTGAAAAAAATATATGATGTAGATCTTAACAAAAACTTGCAACGAAAATTGGTTTGAAGGAGATCGAACCAGTAGTTTTTGAGATATTGCACATTTTTATCAACCGCAAATATAACTTTGTCTTTCATACAAACACTATGAAAAACAAAGTTATTTTTGGTGTCGCAATATATTGTGATGTTTTCGTTAAGTGAAAGTAAGTGGACCCTGAATTCAGTTAAGGGTGGCACGGAACCCTCAGTGCGCGGGTCCGACACGCACTTAACCGGTTTTTTTAAATCACCACGTGCATTTTTTGACTCATTTCTTAGATCGGTAAGTACGAATTCAATACTTTTTTTAACAAATTTTAAAAATGCTAACCTTGAATGAAGTTAGAGTAAACTTAAACTTGAAACAATCCGTGGCAATTAAGCTGTTGGAGTGGTAGTTAGGACATAATAACTACGCCTAATTTGTCAAACCCCACATAACGCTGTCGTTATGGCAAACAAACTTAAATCTAACTTGTGGTGTGTGGTATAGAGTATAAATGGAAGCGGAGAGAATTGAGTAATATCTTAACTTTCCAAATGAACAATATAAGGGTAAAAATTGTTCCAATAAGAATGACTCTCGTAAAAAAGTTTACAAAGCTCCATTTAACAGCAGAAGATTGATATGAATTGGTAATATTAAGAAAATGAAGCACTAGGTTGAAATTAGGTTTTTACAATTAAATTGACTATTGTTGTTTTTAGATGCTATATTGTATTGATGTTTTAGGTGCTTTATTTATTTTAATAACTGAGGTACGGATATAGTTGTTTTCTTTTTGTTATTAAAAATTGGTCACATGCCTTACTGGCTTAATGTTTGTATTAGTTATTTGTTATCTGTTACCTAATTCATCAAATTTTTGAAAGGAGCAAATACCATATTTGTTTTCTGCTGTCTTATCTTAGATTTCACCGATTTGTTTATATTTACCTAAGTTTTGTTACTTCTAGCTGGATTATTTTAAAAAGTGTTGTGTTACTACATAAACTTGTTGCAATGTATAATGCACTTGTAAAAAGCAACTATTTGCGTGCAATTGTTTTTCACATGTACAATTCTTATTATTTTAGCTGCCTTTTCGACCATTTTTGTTTTGTTACTGCTTATCGCTAATTTCTTACATTTGGAACACCACCCCTCGCCCCCGTGCACAACCATCAACCCATCAGCGCAGGGCGTCTGTGCCTGCGCTTGATTTACATTTACTCTTGAACCTGTCCGGTCGTACTTCATTTGTATCCAACTATTGTGGGTAAACACCTTTAATGTTGTACCTAATGTGTGCATCAACGAGGATGATTGTAAATTAAGTTGGTTAGGGTCGTGGTTTTTAATTGTATGGGTTTGCTCTTAACTCTTGTTTCTTGTCTTGATTGTAACTTAGCGGGGCAGAGACAGAGTAGATCAAAATGTGAGCTAACCCAGAATAAGCTTATTCACTTTGTCCTTAAATATTTTTGGGGGTAATTTAAAGGAAATACTGATGTAGATAATGACACCAATAATTTAAAAATTTACTTGAATGCACAATGAAGGCAACTTCGCGGCAAAGTTTCGCGCGTATTTGTAAATTCACTTGCGCGGGTATTGCTAATGTTTAATTAAGTCCGGAGAAGCTTATCTCAGTACTTTTAAAAATAATTTAATTGAAAAATCTAGTCACTTTTCGTAATGTTAAAAATCCTCTAGCCAATTAAAAAATAATGCTCCAAGGCTTAAAGGTATCTTTTCTGAGCGCACACAATGGTGTAAAAATGACACACTATTTGAAGGTAGGTACGCAAGTTACAAGCAAACAAACTACTAAAAAAACAGCGCCACTTACCTGTCAAACTCAATACAGTAAACCGAGCACTGGACACATCACTGCTAACACTCACACCACTTAAAAAAAGAACACAAAAAAATTCACACACTTTTATTAAACGTCAAAAAATCCAGCCAGTGTTTCTAAATGTCACCGAAAAAAATCCAGCACGTGTTTTGTCAATGGTGCGATGTCTCCGATATTTGATCGATGTCGTAATCGGTAAACAATCGATGTATCGATACGCATGCGTGCTGTCGGTATGCGCGTGCGGTCAGTACTGGCGCCTTCGTTGAACTTGGCAACTGAAAAGCTCGCGTCCATTACCGTTTTTGATGGATTCGTATTGTTAGGTTTTGCATCGATTTTTGTTATTGATATCGTTGTTTATTTTTATATCCATACCTTTTTTAATTTCTTTATTTAATTTGTGAAGTTTAGCTATCAAAAGTATGCATAATTAATCAATTATTTAGTGTATCAAGCTTATAAAAAATTTGGTTATTGTTTAAGAGCTTTTTTTTTTAAACACATTAGTAAATAAAACTTTTTTTTGTAGGTGAAAGCTCTGCTTTAAGTTTAAGTGGAAAGTCAACTTACATTTTAAATAAACATTTCCTCTACTTTATTTTTAGAAACATACTTTGTCGGAACTAAATTACACTCGGCCACAGCTTGGTTGACATAAATCCAGAACGGTCTTACAATACCACATCCTTCGAAGCACCTTACAGTTTAAAATCTAATTTTGTCTCACCATTGTATCGTAATAGTGCACCAGTACCTGCTTTTAAGAATAGCAATTACTTTCTTGGTACTCATTACCATGCCAAAGAATTACAAACCTTTTTGAAAGGCCCTAGAGTAAGAATTTGAATGTTTGAATACTATTAAAAAAAATGTTTTGTCTCCAAGTTTGACACTGCACTGAATTTCTGGTTTTGACACCTATTCAACTAAACGTTTTTAAAATGTAAACGTTTTTCTTATTTTGAGATACAAGGTATGTCATCGTCACAAAAATGAGAATATTTTGATTTCATAAAATGTAAGTATTGAAGAACATTGGAACAGAAAACTTGTGGTCAGAATATTTGGACAAAATGCACGAATGCTGATTCTATGTAAAATATTGCTGCATTTGTAAATAGAAATGCGTGATTTCCAGGACTCAATTTTTCAGTCACAAAAAAAATCTGGAATCGTCTAGAAAAACAATCTAACAAGACCCTTAGAAGCAAACTAGTTGACCATTAGATTTTTGCGTTTAATCCTAATAAACCCAGAAAGCGTTAACCGCCACTAACAGTGCTTTTTACAGCCGCACTTCGGATGGGAAATTAATTGATATGGACTATTTTTACTGCAGTTATTTACGCCTAGGGTCGCGTTTCGTTCACGTATTGCAGATATAACAGAGTCGAGTGCAGTAGGGAAGATTGGATTGACCTGTCATTTGTAGTCAAGTCACTAAAGAAGAGGAGTAACTCTTTTATTATCTTAATTGAAGTCGGTGTGGTAGTTTTTCTTCCTCCATACAAGCCTACTTGTTACTGATTATTCCTTTGAACAACAATCCAGCTGTCTCGTTCTTGGGCGGCCTTTCACCTTTCAGTCTAACATTCATCACCATCTCATCACTCTCTAAGTTACATTATGATTTTCTTTGCTCACTAATAGAGTAATAGTGACTTAAATGGGTTAATCCAATCGATTTGCATTCAAATGATTTTCTCGAAATCTTGACAATTATAAATGAGTTTTCATACAAACAAGTTATTAAGTATTGACTTAAGCTTCTTCTTCTTTCCCCCCCTATACCTGCTCCCATTTACATGGGGTCGGCATTCCTCGTCCGCATTCTCCATTCAGCACGGCTTGTGCTGCGTCCTTATCTAAATAAGCCTCCTTCAGATCTTTTTTGATCGTCGTCATCCAAGTGGCGGATGGTCTTCCACGGGTGCGTTTCGTCGCTGGTAAGTCTAGGGCAAGCTTTACCATATGGTCCTTATCGCGCCTTTGGACTTAAGTTTGGTATCGACTTATGTTTCAGGAGACATCAATAAGATATTACTTGTATATATCGCGAGTATACTTCTTTCGTGTGTAGAGAACCTATTGCATATTTCTCTACTGTACTAATGTGCATTAAAATCCTCTATATCGTGTTTCTACGGAGGCGTTTTCAGTGTGCAAAGCCACACGTGAGCCATAGAGACGCAATGATAAATAAATATAAAACAGTTAAATCAAAACATTGCTTTAGAATAATATATCAGGACTAAGGTGAGAGTTCAAATGGAAAACAAGGTGTACTTAATGATAGGAACATCAATTGACAGGCTTGACTTACTTATTTTTTAAGGTAAATCATATAAGTACTTAGTGTCAAACAATGGAACACAGATTTCACTATGCGTTATATACTAAATGCTATTATAATTATATTTAAATAAATCTTAAATGTTTTCTAAATAAAAATATAAGGGCATATGATTTCAGCAACAGGTCGAGTCCAAATAAACTCAATATTTTCCTGTTGAATTTAAACTATTCAAAGTTTACCCATTCCATTGCTTTGTTACCATTGCTTTCTTTGCCCTTAAAGTCGTAAAATGTATGACTCGCGGATTCACAACTCAATTTCTCGAAACACTTTTATGGTTAGACAGAGTTATTGACAGCGCGAGTAAATTCAAACGTGCACTGTTTTAGTGATTTTGTGGTCAAACCAATGGAATGGACAAAGAAAAACAAATGAAAGTTAGACTTCAAGTAATCATTTGTTTTCAAAGAACGACGACTAAAGGGTCAAGATATTTAAAACCAATGGAATAGAAATGTAAATCGGCTTTGTTTCTGAATTTCAATAAAAAAACTGAAATATCTGCTTTGATCTTTAATGAGATTACTGAATAGTGTTATGAATTTTGCAAACAGATAGAAATAACAATTTTTTTCTTGTTTTAGAGGTTTGTGTACTTAAGTAAATGAAGGTATCGCAAGTTAATAAATATTTTCTTTTCGGATAGTTAACGAGTAGATTCCACTATTTAAATACTTCAAAGGGAGTGTAAGATGTAGAACAATGCATCCTATCTAACACTAGTTCTCCTTGAAGAAGCAAGATAAACCACATGCCTTAATAACTCACCCCTGAAATATTGCCGTACAAACATACACAACAGAATGTGCGATTATTTCATTAGCAAGTATAAGAATGAGAGGTGAATGCACATGCGCAAGCGCCGTCCGTCTGTCTGTCTGTCACCAAACAGTGCTGTTGTAATATAAAAATGCGGGACTTTACTAAAACTTTAGCAGAACAATTAATCAGTTTGACTTGACTCTGGTTTAGAATGTTTCTTAACACTAACAGTTTCATATTTGAATTCTTAAAATATAATAACAATAACAATAACAAACATTTATTTCTCACCAAAAATAAACATGGTTCAAAGCATACACTGATATATCCTAATTAGATTATGGTGGGCTGAAACCTGAACTAGGATGATTCCTATATCTCAGGTTATCAGCCCTCCACCCCATTCAGAGTACCTACTTAAATTAAAAGAAAAAATGAATAAATAATGTATTACTAATAAGTAAACAAAACTAAACAATTAAGACATTCACACCATTTAAAATTGATTGTGAGGGTAGGCTTCAATCACAAAGGAGCGTTAGCGTATATGATATAAGAAATCAAAAATTGCGCACGGGCGGGACTCGAACCAGCATCT
Source organism: Pyrausta aurata (assembly GCA_963584085.1). NCBI lineage: Eukaryota > Metazoa > Arthropoda > Insecta > Lepidoptera > Crambidae > Pyrausta > Pyrausta aurata. The sequence goes on along the minus strand of OY757268.1, from coordinate 1,107,379 downwards.
TTCTGGCTTACCGGGCTAACTGCTCTCCCAAATGAGCTACCGTGCTGTCGGTCCGACGATAAGCCAGAAAGATGCTGGTTCATGTCCAGCACGTGCGCAATTTTTGGTTTCTTATATCATCTTTTAAGGATTCACATACTTAACTCCTTCAGTGATATTTTTTGAATACTTGGATCAAACCGCCACAGAATCGAACCATCTCAAATAGAACGAATGCAAACAAAAAAGTTTAAAATAGAAAGAAAATATTGACCGTAATTTTAGTGCACTCAAGTTTTGAACCTTTATTTTGGAAATTCTTCTTTATTTATGGTACATAAAAGTACATGTTGCAATGAGACATTTTATCGAGGTAAACATGACCTTAAGAGACGATCCACCTATTATGGATAATTTCCTGATGGAGAAGTTATGAGTTCTCACTCAATTTACTATTTCATTAGTTGCATGAGTCCAAATTAAGTTAGCCATCATAAAGTCTCAAGCCTTTTTTTTCTTACTAAATTGGGACAGTCCTTAAAATCGGGACAGTTGGCAACACTGATAACAAATACACTAGTGTTGTGCTGTCAACGGGTCGGTATTAATAGCACGGAATCTTTCACCCAGTATTTATATCCGTAGTTAATTTTGGCATTAGTTTTGACATTTGATGTTGACTGTCGCGGTTGTACAAGTGTAACAATGTTTTGACCTCTGTCGACAGTATTGACGCACACTCTTGATCGAAACAATGTCTCAAACATAACATCTATATTTGATTCTCAGTAACCGTTTGGTGTAGTGGTTAGCGCTTCTGACTACTATGCCAACGGACGTGGGTTCGAATCCCGCAAGGGGCAACTGTTTATGTGATGAGCACAAACTTTTTATATAAGTTATTAATATGTATTTAAGTTAATTCCTTCCTTCGAAACCAAGACAATTGGTGTGTTGTCTGGCGTATATTTATTAATTTATTATATGAGGTTAGTTTGTTTGCACTTATTTAGCCTACTAAGTAGGTAATAGCCAGGTTTTACACGCAGAGTTTGTCGGCTAAGACGCTTCATTCTAATTAATAACAAAGTTGTAAGTTCAAATCACTTTTCAAAATTAGGATTCAAATATTAATATTTACTGCATTCAAATGGAAATACATATACTTCGCTTTGTTACGACATTCAAGAATAGTATTCTATACGCGCAAGTAAATAGTAGTTACAACATTCTATTTGCAGACAGTATCTGTCGCCGATTGAGCTTTTAGACCAGCAAAGTCCAGTTTACGACGTATAAACAACGGACTTCAAAATCTACAATGCACATTGAATTTCCTTTGCACATAATAACTATCAGATAATCGGTAGAAATGCTAGCTGTCTCATACGTCTGAAAACAATTGTGAACTCTTCGTGTAGAATATGGATAACCTCAAATCAACCAAATAACAAATAATAATAATCAACTTTTGTAGAAACTTCAAATTGCAAGTCGACAACACGTTTGGTGTAATGGTTAGCGCTCCTGACTCTAGGTAAGCGGTCGCAGGTTCGATTCCCCCGAGGGGCAAATACTCATGAGTCATGAATATTTATATGTACATAAGTATTTATGGGACACGTCCGCGTCATAATTGTCTGGTATTCGTAACACAAGGAAGAAAATTCCTTACTTCGAAACCAAGACAATTTGGTGTGTTGACCGGCTCATATTGAAGCTAGACGGACATGGCTGTAAAATTGTAAATTTCAATGTAAAGTCATTAACGATAAGCTTTCCTAGGGAACCTATGAGCTCGTTTAATCTATGCACAAATGCACTTACTACATACCCTTCAAAGCTATGCAATTTACGTTCTCAACCATTAGTCCTTACAGATCTACGCGTAGCGTAGTAACAAAGCAATGCAATGTTTATTATTGATTGTTGGTTTAACAATTTGTATTTATTTCTGAAAACACTGAACTTGCGGCGCCACCAGGGGTCGGCAACATTGTGGAAACATAAAAATAAATTAGTATTTTAACCTAAGAGTTTTAGACCTACAATTAGAGGCGCTGTGTGCTTCTGTTCAGAGGTTAGAATTAAGAATGATTTAAATAATGGTGCAAGCAGCAAAAAGAGATTTATATGCAAATATTTCACCCAACAGCTCTTCATAATAAATGAAATTGACGTCGGCATTTTACCGACTAGAAAGGAGATGTCAAAGATTTTCTAGTCATCTATTTTAATCTGTTGCTACTGGGTATTTAGAAAATATTTTGTATATTCTTAATGATTTAACCTTCCCTTTCTTAAAATATAGCCTTTTTGCCTGGGAACGAATGTTTCTACTCATATTTAATTCACTGTGATGGCGATACTTCCTTACATTGTTCTTTAGTCCACACTTCTCAAGCAAAAAGGCTGTTTTACAACATAATAATGTTATATTCTTAATTGACCATTAGTCATCTATTTTACACACTTTGCTTTACTTTTCAAATTAATGTTACTTTCAAAACTACCCTCTATTTTGATCGCACGCTTAATTCAACTTTGATCAGTAATAAGGTATGTTTTTTTTTAATTTAATAGACACAAAAACCTTTATTAAGTTTACGATCCCTGCATCGTACGAAGCAACTGCCAAAGAAGTCATTGAACTAAAATTTTAAAGCCGATGTTATTGCCACAGAAACGCTCCACAGAAATTTTGACGGAAGCAAACACGGCAAGTGACTTGTTTACACTAAGTGGTCATTTCTCCAAAAACAACTCCAACTTCGCTTTAGGAAAGCACAAACATAGCCTGAATTTGTGTAATGTATTTATTTGGAAACTAAACTTGGTCTTCCTACTACGTCATTAAACAGTTAATACATATCTACGAGTACATTTAATTATACAGTCGCCTTATATGGCATTCAGGTTGAAGTTGACTATTCTCTCTGAGGTCCTAGAATGCTAAATATTGTTAGAGTTACTTTTTCAAGGGGTAATTTGTGCTTGCTTTAAAACATTCTTAATGTTTTAAAGCAAGCACAAATTACCCCTTGAATTTTCAAAATCCTGATGCAAAACAAGTACATAAGTGATACAAAACGCAAATAGCTACTGTTTATGGACAAGTAAATTATAATTTTAGTCAACCAGAAGCTACACTTGTTACTAAAATACCATCTCCCTATCAGTGACGTACCCCAACACCAATCTAAAAATACCTAAATTAAAAAGCAGTGCGCAGGAGCATAGATCACGCATAGTGATTTGTCACTTCAACAATTTATGGGACCACCGACGTTGATCAAAGGCATACTAGCCACTGTTATCGGGCAACTGAAATAGATTTCGTAATCGGTGTTGCTACTGAACTTGGAAATTTGTAAGTTATGTGATTTGGTGAGCAAGTAAAAGGAAGATATATTGATTGACTTTGATAGTAAATGCTACTGATTGCATTGATTAAAGTAAAATAGCGGAAGACAGGTGACGCGCCACTCGAAAGTGGACCGTTAAAATCAGGCCCCCGTCGCCTAATTTCCATTGGATTGCGTGTGCGGGTGACATTTATAAGACGTGTGACGTAAGGAATGTGTAGTGCCATTTTTTAGCTGACAATTAGTATGACATGCCGTATGTTCCGCTATTTTACTTTCATCAAAGACTGATTGTAAATTTTTTGATGAAGAATAAGAAAAAAATACCTATAAGCTAAGGTTAACTTCATAGTCTGCATTTTCTATACTACTAAGAGACCATTATTTTTGTAACCGATAAGATCAAACTGAAAGGTATGAATAGCTAAATAATCTAATAAAAACACCAGTGAGCAAAACCCAACGAACTTTAGAAAACTCCTAAAACAAATTTACAATGATTAAACTGCACAGCCATTGCATAAACATCGCAACGAATGATTCTTCTTCAAATATTGACAAACACATGCAAGATTTATGGTCGATTGGTTAATAAAGAACCGATAAAATTATTGGAAATCTTGTAATATGCCTATGATCAAACATTGACGCACAAGATCGCACCTATCAATTTACGAAATCAATCTTTTCGAATCCAAATACTCACTAGCCCTGACAGGTGTCCGCAACATTTTAGCAATTCTGAAAATTTGCCATTTAAGGTTCTTGACCTCGCTCTAAATAAACCAATCAGATGTCACTGACATTCGGAGAGTGAAAGCGAATTTTCGAAATGGCCATAATTTGGCTTGATTAGTAGTCGGCTCGCAAATTATATTGTTTGTCTGTCACGCGACCGAATCACACCACTTCTCACGCATGCGTCTGACGGTTAACATTTGAGGCCCAATCATTTAATAACCATTCTGGAATGAAACTTCTTTTGATGCGTGATGATTAAAATTAGGTATATCGGATATTCCAAAGTCAATATGGTGTCATTAGGGCTTGACTGATATATTTGATCCTATGATCTTTCTTAGTCTGCCACAGTTTTTTGGTTATTACTGCATAAAAGGAGATGACAAAACGAGGACCATCTTTTATTTGGCTAGCAAATATGCATTAGTTAGGCAGTTTTCTGCAAGTGACGATCATAATAATTCTTGATGCCTTTTGTACTCTTAAAATTAGTAGGTATGATAATCTTGCTCAATTTAGCTCAGCTACCTGATTAGAAAAAATTAAGATAAAGATCCAAAATCAGTGCAGTCAACAAAATGATCATCCACTGACGTCAAATATACATAATAACACGAGAAATAGTACGTAAATTATTTGTGCAATAAAGTCTTTAAATAAATAAATAAATTTCACAAACCTAAATAGCAACTGTAATGTCTTGCTCTTCGCAAGACAAGCTACAACATATGGTGGATAAGCCAAAACCCTTACGCATGCACTGAATGCAGGTGTCATGGCTGACTTCTTTACGAGATCCACACAGCTGGCAACCGCACAGGAACATTGATAGGACACTGAGAATAATTAGGGGTTGAGTGGTCTTACTTCTAGATTCATAAATTGTGACGGTGATATTGTATTAATATAATCGGCAACGCATGAACAGGCATCAATCATACGGAAGCACGTTACGTTAAGGGATCAGCGCGGCATCGGATCGGCTACAGATAGCAGACGCCTCGCCTCGAATCGCGTTTGCTACAACATATGACAGTTCTTCTTGTGAATGACAGTACGTTCGGCAAGGTGAACGGCTATTCGACGAATATCGGACGACTAGCCGTAAGCACGTGACAACGCATGCACCGCTGGTCAAACTCGACAGTGAATTAAAGGTGAAGGTTGGAAGTTATCATGGCCCGTTATGGTTTAGTAAGTCTGTCATATTTGTATTTTCTCAGTAAGCATACTCCTTAAAGCATATTCAATCTGCCTTAACTGACAGCAACGTCCTAGTAACAGAGCAATTGTTTCCATCAACTCCATCATCCGTGGCACGGCTCCAAACTCCAAATCCCTGCAAAGGTCGAAGAGGATTACCCCCAAAATATTATCACCTATAAACTCCTCATCCATATTTAATACAGCGCTTATGCAGCGATGCTCTTGAAGTTATTATCAATAAATACCGGATCTAAGCCTTCCTGGTGCTTCTGGCCCATTTTCATCTAGACTTTGGATTTAGTCTAGTAGTAATCTTGAAGGATCAGCTCCAAATGAGTTTTGGCAGTAAAATTTTGACTATCAAATGTAGGATTACTATCCAAATTGCCGATTGCAAAGCTGCATCCGGTGTTACTAAGAAACTACTGCAAGTCAATGTAAATTGTAAAGTCATCATTTCGATGCAATGAAAAGCGCTAGATTTGATATAATATATTGAGGTTTACGTAGAAAGAGAACAAGGTTATATCAGTTGGAGTCTGACGTCATCATAGCAATTTTATTAATGAAAATCTATTAAATACATAAATATAGTAGTTACAGATTATTGGACCTACCTCTAGTGGGAACGGTAATTTCATTTGATTTGCACGGAAAAGCAAGGACTGTTAAATGATTGTAGGGATGAGATGGTACTTCAATCATCTCTATAATTTCTGATGAGCAATATTTTTTTTTTAATCGCTGAAGTGGTATTATTGCATAATATTATACCTAGACAAACGTAAGTCAAGATGGTGAATGTTTTGACGGTCGAAGACAACTCGACAACAAGTAAACCTTTTATTACGTGGTCTAAACCTAAACTACAGTTTGTATTTCCTTCTCTTCCATTTTCTAACCGGGTCAATCCAAGTTCACGCTAACACAATTAACCACAGCTGTTACAAACAATGCAACAGTAATCGTAAAGCAAGCAGATATATGTCCAATTGTTATCGGTCACTATATCTGCTCGGTACTACTACCTGTCAACTAATAGCTGCCTTGTTTGAAGGTAAAAACAAATTATTGTTAGGGTTGTTAGCCAGAAACAACGAAGCCAAGTAGATTAATTAAATTTTCATCCTCATAAACACCTCTCGATTATGCAGACATGCACTCTATACCTACATAATTGAGTGGTAGCCAAAATGTTAACTGAGTTGATTTTTTTTCTGAATTAATCATAATACATACAAGTATAACGTATATGTAGTAATTTTAAAACAACAAAAACAAAACTTTTATAAAAGAACAGTTTGTGATTCATACTAACGCTGAGCTCGAGGCCTTGCTAAAGCATGGTGAAACTACGTTCAATAAATAAGATCAAAAAAGTATCGATACATGCTTTTCTTTGATTTATAAATCTAGCACTGTCAATTGGCTTACTCAATGAAGCCTTTACACATTGTCTGTGAAGACGCATCCGTTGGAAAAAGTTTTTCATACCACAGACCGTGCCCATACCCACTATTCGAATGTTCAAAGTGTGATCAATCCTTAAACTAACAATCCAGCGATGTCTGCAACCAGTTTACTATTTTCAATAATAGATGGAGCTGCACCGGAAAGATTTATCCTCTTCGCTAAGCAAATGTTTGTACTGTTGAAGTCGAATTTAATTGCTTTATTTTGTGTAAAGGTCGTAAAATGAAGAATTCTGTTTTCAGCTGTAAAATCAGTTATGTGGGAATACATTTTAGCGCCGATAATCTGAGGAATGCTATTCCCGACGAAAATTATTGGGGGATTTTTAGCAAAGGATATATATCCTTAGGCGTAAAGTGTCTATTAAAACAGCTGTAGGCAGTTAGGCGAAAAGACGTTTGGGGCATATATGTGTACCTAGCAGTTTTTACAATCACAATATTTAGTTAAATGGTAGGATTGAATACACTCGTAACTGAAACCAATCGTCAAATAAATGGTAGTGAGATTTTTGCCTATAGCTTTATTCCTAATAATTTTCTGAAACTAAGCTTTTTTATATAAAAGGTACCTATGTTAAATCCTTTATTTGCTAATTTAACAACGTATGGAAGAATACTAGTTTTATTTTTCATCGATCCCATGATCATAAACATAATAAAGTAATGATTGATCCAATGATTTGGTATCTACATGAATAGTTAACGTGGAATAGTATAAATGAATAGTAGCTGGCTGTAATCGGTGTTGCGTTCATTATGATTTCGTCACAAACTTTCCTTCTCAGCTCAATGAGGAAAGTGAAATCAGCATTCAGTAAATCTATTATCCACCTGAATTCTATGCACTGAACGGATTATTAACAATACTGAATAAACATATTATTCGCTTTATTGAATAATAAAACAGAATAATATAACATGTCCGTATTAACAACCCGCTCCCGTATTTAACGCTTAGTTTTGTTAAATTAACAGCTATTTTGTCAACATAAGAATCCTTCTTAAAGTGCAAAAGCAGTGATAAATACCAGATAATATATTGATTTTACATTCCATATTTAACTAATTTTAATATCGTGCTTTCGATGAAAGTTATGGAACTTATCAAAGTTTGAGCGCTATGATTCATATGACTATACTGATTACCATTATGGTTATGAAGTTTTGATTATGATGTTGTTCAACTTTTATATAGAACTATAAATCAAATCAAAACCAGGATTTCAATCATGTTGTAGACAAAAAATTATTGTGATTAGTTTGATTGGCTTTCAAGAAACTAGGGTAAAGTTCTTAACGGTGGATATCGATCTAAGTATACGCACATCAGTTGCTGTTCGGTCAATGCGTGCGTGCGTATATTTCACCATTACGTGGAAATTGATTTGCTATTACAGTAACATTTTTTTAATACAATAATTGAAAGAAATAAAAAAGTTTATTCATTACCAATACCGATTACAGAAAATACCTATATCATCAATCCATATCACTCTTAATTGGATTTAAACATATTTTTACATAAGGTGACGAGGTTATCTCTCACGGATATGTTTTTAACATTAACATCACGGATATGTTATTAACAACATTATTTTGTATTTTTTTTGTTTATGGACCCTTCGGCAACCTATCGATCTATAAGGCTGAGGAGAAAAATTGAGGATGTGTCTAATATTAAGGATCAAATTTGATTTACGCACCAGATTATAATTTTCACTATCTAATGCCAGAAGCGTAGTACAATTGTTACGGCTATATTGTGATTTGCCGAGAACCGGCATAAATTAATGTCTGTAATTTATTAAAGTATTTAGTAGAAAGTGGTGGTGAATTGAAATAAATAAAGCAGTAATCTGACTATTCAGCTAGGTGTCTTACTTATCCTCCTAATATAGGTAAAGTGTATTTAGAAAATATAGTTGACGAAATGAAGAATTACAAAAGCAGGTTTTTTTAAGTAAATTAGTGACCTATTTGGTAAAAACATAAACGTAACGGTTACTTAGGCCATTGTGAAACAAGCTATTAGTCTACAGTCAAGAGCAAACACATCCAACTACGAGTAATAACGAAATAAATTTACTTAATGGATTTTGATGAAACTTTACAATAATATAGTCGCTACATTAGAATAGCACAAAGGCTTTAATTTATAAAGATTTTAAATGAGATCCGATATGTAAGCGAGTGAAACTGCGAAGTCGTTAGTATCAAATAAGTACTTAACCCTTTGACCGCTAGTGTACAATATATTGCCACCATATTTCTAAGTTTATTGACTTCGGATCCAAATCCAATGAATTTCTTGACAAGTTCTGCTGGTCAGAGGGTTAAGAAAAACTCTGTAATCCTACTACTATTATAAAGGCGAAAGTTTGTAAGTATGGATGTATGGATGTATGGATGTATGGATGTTTGTTACTCTTTCATGTAAAAACTACTGAATGGATTTGAATGAAACTTTACCACAATATATATAGCTTATACATCAGAATAACATATAGGCTACAATTTTTGAGGTTTCTAATGTGAGGTCGTAAAAAAACACATTTTTTGCGCTACTAGACGGGACGAACCTGAAGTCCACGCGAACGAAGTCGCGGGCAAAAGCTAGTGTTAATATATTTTTGACGTGTGCCATGTAAAGGTACTTCAGTCTCTCACTAAAATCCAGTCTAGGAAGAGCTTGTATCGGAAACAGACTGTAACCTAGATATTCGTGATACTCGTGCGATCGTATACGCTGCGCGGGAGTCGCGTATTTTGAATAATCCGCTTAACCTACCGTTAGGTGCTAAAGGGGCCTTAAATAACATATGCAACTCTATCAGGGGATTTACCAGCATATGGACTTGTTGGTGAAAACTAAAAGTATGTTAAAGTAAGTTACCTAACTAAGTAGCGTGGAGAGTTCGTAATAAAACTGTATGTACGTATCGTATTTTTAATCCACTGTTAAACATGATTCAGTGGAAACCAAATATAATATTAAGTTTACTCGTTCCACTATGTAAAGTCAACACACAACTTTTTTACAACAATACTAACAGTATGATAACTTCTGGATGGTGATTTATAATCATGTCTTGTCCAAGGAGCATTGTTGTATTTTTTTTTTATTAGGTTTGTCAACTGTTGATACAATATTTCTTGCTTAATTGCTCCACAGATTTATATACAAACTCAGCTAGCTTAGATTTAACATTAGTTCACACACGTTTAGATACTTATAAATACAAATAAAGTACACTTAAAATATAATTTCTTATTTAACTATATTAAATAACTCAACTGGATTCTAACTAAAGCTGTCAACTTGTAGCTAACTGAGAATAGGTATGTCAGTCCGTTTGTATACAAATTCCCTACGTATCGACACCTCAAGACACCTTGGCGAATCAATGAGAGCATAGACTAAACAGAACGTTTTTCCCTTTCCTGTTCAAATTCAATTCCTGGTACCTACGAAAGCTACTTCTTTGAACATAACATGACATGGAATTAGAAATATTGAGAAATATCAAAGGATCATAACAAATACATAAAGGCTAAAACATTTTCTTATGCTATAATAATTTAAAAAACTATTTTGAGTTAAAAAGAAGGCAAGTCAATACTTCCCAAGAATACTGCTTCTGTTTTATTATGCTACAAAAGTATTAACGTTAAAGTAAGTATTGAAATTTATCGAAACTGCGCACTGCCAACAGCGCAATAGGTACCTAAAATTCATGAAGCCTAAATACTAATTCTTGGAAACATAAATCATATCAACAGCTAAATATTCCTACTTTGGCATGTTCGAGTTATATTTAATCCGATTTCGGCAATTGATCTGATTACGCCATTTTCTGCGGACACTAACTAAGCACCACAATCTAGATATAACAGGGAAAATCTGCGCAAAAGTCTAACTAAGGTTTAAATTCAGAATAGACAATTTTGACGTTAATGGAGCTACTTTTCGTGATGGTAGGATAAGGCATAAAATGAAGTTACGCGCAAACAGATAAGTCTACTCTACTATTATTATTATTACGAACCTGTGGTATCCCACTGCAGGGCAAAGGCCCTACCCTTTCTCTACTACTTATATCTACTATATTTTAACGACATAGTTCCAAAAGTACCATACGTACTGAATTATGTTATTTTATCGAATCATACAAAAATGACTCTGATACGAAAGTTAGTAGCAATGCGACAAAGCAGAGGATACGTATTATTCCAATTAAAGTCAATATTTAGGGAACACTAAGCAGAGAATTTCATTTCTCAGCAGTAGGTGCAGAAAAAGTTAAAGTTTTTTCTAAACAAATAGCTACAATACTAAAAAATACTCCTAATACTTCGCGGTATTATAGACCCAGTATTGCGCTTACCTATCCACAAGCGGCGCGTAATCGAAATTAATAGCATCGATTTATTTCTGGATCCGAGCAAACAATTTATTCATATTCGATACTCGCCTAAAGACAGATCCCGATTATTAAATAGTCAATGTGCTGAGCACAGATTAATAATTTAGGTATCTACTCGTAGGTGCTCAGGTTGACACCAAATGATTAAAGTATTTTCATCTTAGATGAAGAATTCTTCATCAAAGAGTTTCATTGATACAAAAAAAAAACACTTCGGTTTAAAAATAGAACACAAACAAACTTGATAGCTTGCAAAATACACAAACAGTAAAGCTTCTACAGTAGCATTTTGACCAATAAAATAATAATATACCTAATCATTCTGGAGACAGCAAAAATTCAATAATACCTACTATAATAACAACTAAGAACAGAGATACTGAACAATTGTACGATCATAAATATTATTTACACACATTCGACCACAAACATCAAACCAGTGTGGGTGATATATCATCTAAATAACAATGTAATTTTAAAGAGGTACAGCAAGCTCTCGTGTGGATCGTACGTAACGTTTAAGGGTCAATTTCAACAAAGTCGATTTTTTTATCACTTCGGTGAACTTTTTTATTTTTAACATTTTTCGAATTTAAACTATGGTTTATGATACTTCTTGACGTTGTTTAGATCAATACGTAACGCCATCAAAATATCTTGATAAACTAAAAAGATACATTACTTCAAAGTTTTGATGCCACCGAAATGAAAAAACGATTCATCGAAATGAAATAACTCGCCCACCGAAATGACAACACTTATCCACCCACCGAAAACCTTTAACAAAATTACTTCTATACACTAAAACACGTTGTTCGTCGTGACTGCATCCGTGCGTTTTGATTTCACTCCATTCCCGTAGGTCGTAGCGTGATGTTTTACAGTATCCCGTATGTAGAAGTTAACCTTCTTTCAGGACTCATATATTATTACATATATTATTACGTGGAATAGTGACTTCTTTCTCCCGTTTTTTACACATTTACCACTATATCTTTGCTCCTATTGGTCGTAGCGTGATGTTATATAGCCTATAGCCTTCCTCGATAACTGGACTATCCAACACAAAAAGAATTATTCAATTCGAACCAGTAGTTTCGGAGATTAGCGCGTTCAAACAAACAAACAAACTCTTCAGCTTATTAGTATAGATAACGGAAAAACAGCAATTCTCCCCGCGAAATTTAAGCGCCGTGCGCTGCACACAATACGGGTAATAAGCTAGACTACTGTGACTACAATTTTTCACTTTTTTATTTACTATTTATTATTAAATGTAACCTGATTTACAAATAAAATAGGCCTTCGGATATATAAACTCGCATCGCAAAATAAACAAGTAAAAAAAGTATTTGTATCAACAGTAGTCGAAAACCCATCACTAGATGACAATTTGGTAGATTTTCTAATGTACACAACTCGAAAAGGACATAACTTACATTTTTTTATATATTTTCTAATGACTGTTATTGTCTAGCCTATCACCTATTTTAGGCTGGACCTCTATTTAAATGACACCAAGTATAGCCAATAACCTTTTCCGATAAATGAGCTATCTAACCCTTTTTTTTAAATCGGAGCAGTAGTTCCTGAGATTAGCGCGTTTAAAAAGTTTTCGAACTAAGCGCTTCTCGTCAACTTTCATAACGCGCACAGCAAAAGAGTGGAACTCTCTACCCGCATATGTGTTTCCATCGGTCTACAACCCTGTTATTTTCAGAAAAATAGTGAACAGGCTTCTTCTGGGTGAGCTCGCTTCATCGTCGTCCCTGTCTGTGCCTCGTCTGGTAAAGTCTAGAGACAAAAGTAAACCCATATCATATTAAAAAACTTTTTAGCTTAACAACACTACTAGCGGTCCTCTTCGACATTTTCTGTGCGTTTTGCCTTTACTCCGTTCCCGTAGGTTCCAGCGTGATGTTGGCATGCCTTAAAGCAGTTGCAAAACCTGAATCTGGTGCTTGGCTGCATGCTTTGCCGTCTCCACAGTTGGGTACGCTTCTCGACAACAATTCCTTAAGAATTGCAGTAGCTTTAAGACTGAGCAGCAAAGTTTTTGAACCTCACCGCTGTATTTGTGGTGTGATGGTAGATGAAAACGGCTACCATGGACTGAGTTGCCAAAGATGTGCGGGGTGGTTCCCAAAGCACCATTCTATTATAGTTTATTTTTGTTTTTATAGTGTTTTGTCACCATACAAACTTAATTGCCTGGATTGCGTAAGACACGGGGTTCAATTCCTCGTCTGTCACAGGTTCACAGTTGCTTTTTACAAGTGCAATTTATACCATTCTATTAATGAATTTGTGCGTCGGGCCACAGTTTCCGTAAATATTCCTTGCGTCCTAGAGCCACCCGGATTGTCCCGCATGGATGGTAAGAGACCAGATGACCTAACGTTGGTCCCATGGCGAAGAGGGCGTAGCCTCTTATGGGACGCAACATGCGTTAGACACATTTACTGAACCTGTTGAAGTTACAGTATGCCTATTGTTGAGGGATAAGGGTAATGATCCCCACTCTGGCTGGTTCAACAGGTTTCCATTGCTATTCAACGAGGCAATGCTGCTAGCATAATGGGAACCTTTGGATCAGTCAGAGCGTAGAGTGGGAATCAATAGTAGTTATATGGAAATTTAAAGCGTCTTTTTTTCTGTGACATTTTGTAATAAAAGGACGACGCTTTTCGCTGAATGAATAATTTGTATCTTAATTATAGTTCATTATGTATGTCATTGTAATTTTAATTTAACACCTTAACGCGTTCATGAAGAAAGGGGCAGTAAGTTTTGTTTTTATACGATATAACAAAAAAATACAGTTTTCGCAATTATTCCTGTATCTGTACTATAAATGATATTGTTTTGTACCAAATTTCAAGATTCTAAGTTCACGGGAAGTACCCGTAGGTAGGTTTTGATTCCTTTTCGAGTGTTGAAAATTTGCGGAAATTTGCTGATATTTACGGCAATAACGGCTGTATCTTTTGATTGCGTTGGCTTAGAAGTTTGTTTTTTTTACAGCTTTAAGGGACCGCAGAGCTTTTGATTAAATTTTAGCTTGATACCTCCACGTGTTCCTGAGAAAAAGGGTAGGGACAGACAAACGGACGAACAACGAAGTGATCCTTTAGGGGTTCCGTTTTTTACCTTTCAAGGTACGCAATCCTAAAAAGGAAGGCAAAACAAAAATATTCTTTCAAATTGAACCAGTAGTTCCTGAGATTACCCCGTTCAAATAAAAAACAAACAAACAAACTCTTCAGCTGTATAATATAGTATAGATTTCACCGGAATGATATAATGAAGCCATCGAAATGAGAAAAACAATCACCGATATGAACAATTTACGCACCGGAATTAATAAAATTCACCGAAATGATATTTTTTATCATTTCGGTGAATTTTGTTTCATTTCGGTGGTCAATCTAGGCCACCGAATCAACCGAAATGAAAACACCGATATTAAAATCAACGACATAATATAACATAACAATAAAAGTTTTAAAGTCACAACGTTATTAATACCACACTAATAAACGTAGTTTGGGAAGGATACCAATAAATATTTCATACATTTTATGGAGAATTGGATGACAATATATTCCAACCTGCGGAAATGAAAAATAAAATGTCCCATGTCACCGAAACCAACTACTTACTTTTTTGGCGGGAACACGGAGCAAGCGGCGCAGGTTTATTTACTTTAAGCATTGAGGCGGCACTGGTATGTAGCGTTTTAGCGCGGGGACAAGGAGCTAGAGTTGTCCCACGCAACAATATTCTCGAGAAACTAAAATTCACCGATATGAAAAGTCTTATTTGACCACATGCATTTTTACTTATAAGTCATTTAATTAAATAGATTAAATTATGAAATTATTATGTGATAGTACTATAACTATTCACGATTTAAATGAAATAAGCAATAAAACTAAATAACCAAAAGTTTTTACTATATGAGGGAAATTATACAGAAAAATGGATTTGACCGCGCAACCGAAATGAAAAATATGGTGCTTTATCATTTTTTATTCCGTATTTAACGTAGTCCTAATCAAAAAATATTTATGGTCTCGTATACAGGATAACGCCTTCTATAAATAAAAAAATAAATAAGCCTCATTGTGTCACTCTGCACTGCCGATTTCACTCATGCCGCGTAAAATTTGCTGTTCGGAAATTCACCCTTAAATTTTGAACTGTTCTGTGTTGGGATTAAGTCATGAATCAAGATGGTTTAATTTGCACCTTAAAAATATGATGAGTATAATATTTCATCCTATCTACATACCAGTCCCAAAGCACATGTGTTTTAGCTATTACAGTCTGGTTTGATAGTTTATGAAATAAATATCCAAAATACATAAAAAAATATTAAAATTGTTCAAGCAACAATTTTCACAATTATTTGCATGGAATTGTCACAATTGTTGCTTTAAATTTAGAGTTCAAATTGCTAGACGTAGCTCTTACAGAAAAAGAACAAGCAAGGATCTGTTATGTAACACAGAACTGGAGCAAAGGGAATAGTACAACTGTAGTGATCAAAGGAGGGGACACTTTAGTAGAGACGAAGACGACACGATGGGCTGAACATCTTCGAACAAAAAGTAAGTGGTAATAGTCTAATAAGCACTTACAAATTCAATTCAGAGGTAATGGGTATAATGATAAAAAGACTACGCGCTGATTCGGAGCTACATATGAGAAAACTATTTTATTATTTGGTAGAATTTAGAGAAAGAAGCTTACCTACTCGTCTGCTGAATACTTTTTACAATTTATAGTTTATTTTTGTTTTTATAGTGTTTTGTCTGTCACAGGTTCACAGTTGTCTTTTTACAAGTGCAATTTATACTTTTTACAATTTGCAGTATGGAAGAATTTTGGATGCTATACATGTGAATTTTCCATAGGTAATAGTTACCTGTCTTCCTATTATTATGCAATTGATTCATTATTACTGGTATGTTAATACAACGCTTCAATTTTAATTTTCCTAACTTGAAAACTACATGAAGAGCGAATTGAAAGAAAACTGCTTAAATTATTTCTTCAATGTCTATTTATACTTAGTATAGCTATTTACTTTCCACCACATCAGCTTTCTTATGACTCACTTACAGTTCCGATATGAGCCAATACATCACTTCCCCTCCCAAATAAGCTCGCCGATTAAACATTGACAGTCCCACTAAACCGTCTCGTACAAATTGCTAACACGGGCCGAATGCGCACACGCATCTAAGAATAAACGAGACGCGCAAAACGATAGACAAGACCGCTTGTTCGCGTTTAGTTAACGGGTGCATCATTATTTACGTCACAGGATTTGTCAACGGTCATTAGATATTATCATTATCAAGGTATTGAGGATGAGCCATAAAAGTCGGAGCAACAAAATGTAAAATCTTTAGAAATAACCTAGTAATTAACCTAGAGATAACAAACCCGAATCTATTCAAAGTTAGAGTGAACAGGTTTCTTCTGAGCGAGCTCGTTCCATCTTCGATTCCGTCTTAGTCACACTTGGTTTGTTCTGGAGTCAAAAGCAAACCCATACAAAAATTGGTAGTACCTAAAGTCACATTTCAAAAAATAAAAACATTATAGGTAACTTTATTTAGATGAGCAAGGTGTGTAGTTTCTAATCCCGATTACCTAACTAAAATGAATATCGTATGAGAAAATCTTTACTAAAGACTTATATACGAGTACTATAAGATCCTGGAGAGGTCTAGAGTAAAGATATATTTAAATTTGCGGTCATTGAAACAACAACTAATTTGTGATTGTTTTGCAGACTCTACAAACTAATCTAATATTTTGACACATAGCTCTAATTATCTAGCATTTAATACTTTCGACCATTTGACGCCTGGCCAGACGCGACGAATGAATCAAAATATGATATCTCTTTTATGCCAACGCGAGATAAATTATCCGCTAATGTTTGATATCGCCGAGTGGCATTGTCATCTTCCAAATTGACATCAAAATTAGCCCACGTACCGTGCCCGGCGCCACATACATCAGCCGTCCTAATATAAGTTTGTAATTGTTAATTGTAATGCGCCTCCTCAGTGACAGTTCGGATAGATGCTCATCCGTAATTAATTAAGTTAATTGCATCATTTTCTGCTTCATCGGATGTCGGTTAGCCGTTATTTATTACAAGGTTCTGTGTCGAAACATCTTTACCGTCTTGTTAAGGAACCCCTGCTGCTTTACTTCATTTTAAATTGAAACGAAATAATTGAGGAAATGGTATTCTTTCCATAAAATTAACCGGTAGCATCAGATTTAGATGCATTAGAAAGTTATCGACTTTGATTTTGGGGATAATTTTACCGACTTCGTAAGTGTCTGTATGTTTTCTACTTGTCTAATAAATCACGAGAAAATTTAATTTCGAGTGATTTTAGAAGATTGCAGGATTATATTACATTGAATACAATGGATACTATCATGAAAACGTTAGATCGAAAGCTAATCGGCTATGTTTACCCGACACTAAGCAAGTAGAGAATGTAAATTGGACGATAACTCATATACCATCGTAACAGAACACCGCTCATAAATAATTGATAGACGCGAAAATCAAACCTAAAGCCTTGAATACACTTAGCAAACATTATGAAGTAAGTGTTAAAATACTTAACATTGTCATAGAAATAGCGGTCGAGGAATTTCTTGCTGCAAATGGGCGAAAATTAATCACGAAGAGATTGTATTTATGAAAAGCTTAAATTCCTATTTTGATAGTGTTGATTATAATGTTGTTAAATGTTTTGTTTGTGATCAATTTTATGATTTATTGATTTATTGGCGACCAATTGCGACATGATGGTAAGAGTAATTGTCTGCAAGTCATCACAAAAAAACAGCATTATTTACTAAACACATCAATAAGCAATTGTTAACAGTCATGCTAAGGCTGTAATATCGGAGACTATAGAAGATTCAATTTCTAGAAACATTTTCCTCGGGTGAAATTGCCTTGACAGAAGCATTGAATTTTCTAATACGATTCTACTGGGTCAGACTATTCTGCTATCCGCTATACAAGTGTGTCTCAGTTTATGGTTATCCCATAAACTACTACTGAAATTGACCAGGTCGACAAAGGACCAATAAATAAGGTTACCTCCAGCGAAATGGGTCACAGACGTAACGTGTTTAAAAGCATCCCATTGTGATAAGCGAGTAGGCGGCAGTAATTCAACTTTCTTGCCGTTTCTACATCATCAATTTGCTAATGCAAAGCTATATCTCGTATGCTGATTCAGTGATGAATTTTAATGGCAGAGGTTGGCTGCAGGGGTTTGTAAGTTAGCAATTGATTAGTACTTCGCAAACTACATCTCCTGTGCTATCAATATTTTGGCTTAAGCCTAATGTTTCAACTGTATTTGAAACAGTGTGTTTCAAATACAGTTGAAACATTTCCGAAGCCCGATTTCTAAAGAACAATCACCCAGTTGACGTGAACTCTAAGAAAACTAGATAGTTCATATGATATCCGGCTCCTAGCTAGAAAAGAGTCCACACAGTTTGCCATGAAACACTTCAGACGGGGATAAAATTTGAATTTTATTGCGCATCTAACAATGTTTAACGTCCCTTGTCCTCGAGAACTTTGCCCGTTGTTGATTTACACTTCTTCCAGTGAATCCATTATTGTAACTGGCCAAAGACTGTAAATCGAGGAATTCTAGCTTTCAACAATTCAATACTAGTACCTTATCTGGTATTGAACCAACTTACATAGAGAAGAGAGGTAAAACACTAAAAATTACAAAAGAGAGAGCTGCTAACCATATTTGCATAAACAAAGAGTTACCAATAATACTAACTAGACTAATAGATACTCGGATTTCAATGTCACCCGCTGATAATTTTGGAGATAGACATTTACGCGAAAATGTATTTATGTAAACCAAAAATAATTCACATTAAACCGCTAAAGAACCACATAAACAAACACCATAAATTTTCTAAAACATAAAAAACAATGTCAAAAGTTAAGTAATCACTATAAATTAGTATGCACATAAAAACAAGAAGCACGAAAAGATTTAATGACCTCTTAAAACGAAAACATGTTATTAACTCCGTGCTAGATTAAGATGATACTGAAAGCATAAATCATTGTGTTGATGAGAAAAATCGCGATCTCTTAAATCATGGTAACATCAACACAATAGTTGTTGGCCCACGTCTTGTCACAGTACAAAAAGGTAAAGTTGGCTTAGCGCATAATGAATTCAAAGGATTAAATACACAAAATATACCACTGCGATTTTATATAAATAATGTACACATTTATGTTAAAAAACTAATGATATCGACACGCTTATTAGCACCCACAAATAAATATTAAATTGTGAAAAATTTGTGATCACATCAACAACTTTGATCAAGATAAAGTTAGCAGAATCTTAGATCTGTAGAAAGATACATTAATTTAAAAGCAGCTAGATAACGGTTCTCCGGTCACCGTTATAACAATAAATTTATTTGTACAAGTGGTGCTTCTGTATTTTGTTATTTACAGTCGTGTCCTGTCTATTAAGCGCTAAACGCTTGCCGGATCATAAAATCTTAATGGGCACTTGTTTGCTCTCGCCAACTGACTGTCATGTCTGCACCGAGCTATCTTTAGTGGCGCTACGACAAAATTCTCCGCATTTCCACATCTGATGTCAATGAAACAATCTAAATCTAGTTCTACTACGATATTTCTGTTATGATTTGTGCCAACTACGATGTCACTTAAAATTAAATCTCTATTTAATGGACATTGCACGGTTAAAATTAGAATTAGTTTCAGTGCTTCAGTAGACAAAATATCATCATGCAAATTTTGAAAAACTTGATATTGTGATTAAGCTTTGACACAAAGCTTGTTACAAGTTTCAGTAAAGCTATAACTACAAATAAATATCACTGGGGTAAGCATACATAACGTGATCCTTAAATGGCAATTGTTACATAACGTATTATTAGTACCCCAGTCAGTGTTACATGGCTGTAGATATTTACGAACGTCGCGGTCGGCTTTACAAATAACACTATAATTCTCCCAAACCACAATAGTAGATATGACAATAACAGCATACCTACAGCACTTTATCATGTTTATGATACAATCGAACCCGTAGAAACTGTCTACACAAATCTTGACCGCACGCGCGGGTCACAGCTGACACTTCATCAATTGACAATCCCTACAATATTCGAGACAATTTACGGACGAAAATACCAATAAAGTGCTATGAGTTGAGATCGGATATTCGGAAACATACATTTTCCTAAAGTTAAGATTTCCGTTGGTGTTCATTATCCCAAAAAACGGGTTATATAGGTACTTATGGAATGAGGTGTTACATACCCAACTTGACACGAATGATATTTGACCTTTACATTATTAGGGTATATTATTTACACATATTATCTAAAAAGCGAGCCAAAATATTATTACAAGTAAATAATTATTACCCTATTTTAGGGTTTCGATTTTAAATATTAGAATAGAATAGAATGCAATAATTATTTATTTGACACACACGATAAGTAAAAAATACATAGGCACAAGTAAATAATAGCAATGAAAAAAAAAATAAGAAGCGAACAAGTTTACCCAAAAAATATTCCTTATGTCCGATTATCCGATCTCTAGTTATGACTCATAAAGGCAGACCGCTACTAGGTCGGTCTGCCTCAAGGCTCGGCTCTCGCCCACGCACCTTTCCTCATGTATCGTACCAAGCGGGAGGCAATCAAAGGCCTGTGTGTGGTCTAGCTCGGCGGTAATTATTTGGATTAAGTCGTTAGTTTGTGCAGGAAGTACTGTTGTGATGTTAACATAGATTTATCATGTTATTAAAGCCAACGAGGTTACAAACTTACAACACTGTTAATAAGTTAATTTAGCTTGGTGATTATCTCGTGTTAAAACACGAAACAACTTTATACATGTCGCATTTGTATAGATGTGCCGCACATGATAAAATATGCTTGGAATTGCAGGCAAAAAAGTTGTCAAAAATATACAACAACGATGAACGACCTGGAGAATGTTTATTTGTAACCAAATTGTATTTTGATTTATCTGTCAAAATAGATTGATTTCTAGTCGACAATTTCTAAATCAACTATTTGACACATAAACTAAGGTAAGCGAAAATGTACTTAAATCTAACAAATTAATTCATAGCAAATAACTTTGAATATTATTCGGTACGAGCATTGGTCGAAATCGTAAAACGGCGATAAATATACAAACGACATTACAAGCACGCAGTTATGACAGAGCATTATGGTGTTATCTATTTGGTTTGAGTTATTTCCTACAAGGGACATTATACAAAGATAGTTATTTTCTACATACATTAAGAGTACAATGGAAAACATTATTTTTGCACAAGTATTTTTTTGATGATATTTCCTTATAGAGAACTTATATAATAGGTTGATAAAGATAGGCCGAGCAGTTTCAAACAAAAAGTAACTACCTATTTGAATATTTAATAAATAAAATTTGCTTATTTATGAAAGTTACGTGTAGATACAGCTTATTATTTTGTACCTCTTCTTCTTCTTCTTCTTCTGCCTCGCCTTATTATTATTATCGCTTATTATTTTGTACCTATGTATCTTATATTTAAATCATAGATACGGGCTATCTTAATATATTTAGATTGACTGGGGTGATTTCCGCACTTAGCCTCTCGTTTGAACCATTGTGCGTATGTCCCTCTATTTTAGCGACTTCAAAAAAAGGAGTTAATCATTCTAATCAACTCAAGCTTTCCCAGAAGACTAGCAATTTGCTCAGATTATTGCATGTCTCCGGGAATGTAGCCGGACATTGGAGAATGTTTAATTTTCTCGTTGTTCCGCAACATCTCTGCACACTCCATAAGCACATGCTGTTGTGTTTCTGCTGTCCCCATTGTATATTTAGATCACGAAGCAACATCATCATTAAAAGGGTGTGCTTTTATTTTGTTAGATCGTCCAAAGGTTACAACTTTATATTCGTTAATTTTATCACATACACGTCACACAAGGTACACCGTACAATTGCGCAAGTATTTTTATTCGGTGAAGCTTTTAGTTAGATATTCAACTCGATTTATCTTTTATTAGATTTTAGCAATTTATCTGACATTTATAGGTTTCAAGTCTCTCAATAAATTTCAATGTTTACTGTTCAATTTTGTTTTGCGATTATCTTCAACACTTTTATCAATTTAAATTAATACAGGTGGCAATAAAAAATTCAACACCTGTTCTGAGAGAAGAATTTGAGATAGAATTTATTGGGCAATGTTGTAGTGATGAAGTTGATAGAGTTCCAGAGGCATCTCTGTGGTCTAATCTACCGTAAACATCATTTATAATATGCGTTGAGAACAAGTATGAAGTTCAAAGGCGCACTGTCCACTTTGTCAGTATCTCAGCAGTAAAGTATATAGCTTCAGTTGATGACTGTTGTTGTGTTGACAAGAAATCTCGAAATCGTTTCAAATAAGCAATTTTATTACAGTGTGTAATCTGTAAGCAGCCTAATCTTAATTAATACAAATGGACAAATATTTCATTGTTACTGCGTACAATGTACAGACGCCAGAACATATTTTTTTTTATCTAACCCTTATTTCAACTGCATAAGATACATTAGTGGTATTTGGTCACGGTAAACTGGGACGTTCTTTTGTACATACAATAGACTTAATTAAATTCACATCACTTTCTTTCTAAAGGACATTTCACATTACAGTTTATTAACCTAATTCAAAAAATACTTTTATGTTCGTTGTGTACATTTGTTCCCATGCTGCTAGTTTTCACCTGAGACATCAACCTTTATCAATATTTAATCGCTTCGCATCGCTAACCTTAGCACGGTCAAGTAGATCGTAGCCTTAACAAAGAATGAAATAGATAGGATCGGTTGTTGAAAATTAAGCTTCAGATATAAATTGTCGTGGACGACTTAAAGCGCTCGTTGGAGTGAAAGTGATATAATATTACCGGTTGCTTTGTGTGATTACTTACATTCAATTATGTTTATCGTGTGGAGAGAGTATGTTGTGATTTTAGGTGGTATGGTGAAAGGGTTAATGTTATCCAATACCCTTTAAACGATATATGCACACCCGTATATACAAACCCGTTTATGCACGTCATTTATGCACGTCATTTAAAGGGTTAAGAACTATCTAGACTAACCCACTTAGCTAATTACAGTACAAAATATTTTTATTTCTCAAAACAAGTTCCTAGAGCGAAACTGAGGTGTGTGTTCAAGGTCAAACAAAATCCTAATAAATAGAGATTGATGAGACGCCAAAGGCAAATTTGCTGACACAATTCATAATTTTTGTTTAAGGTATACAGGGTGATTTTAAAAACATTTGCAATATTTTAAACTAAGAACCTACTCATGATTCATAGTCTCTTCCACATATTAAAATGAAAATCAATTGTTATGAAATATCATTTCTAAAATCGAACAGAATCATTCCGATTCCTGTTTAGGCAGAGTAATTCTTGATACGTTTACATTATTATTATTAGTTAATTTTAAAAATCTTAAACAAAGTCTTCAACTGTAATTTATTCGTTTAATTTGAAGCAATGATCATTTCTAGAGTGTTTGATATGATTTTTCTCAGTTTCATCACATGATACTTTATATCAATTGATTTTCATTTTAATATGTGGAAGGGACTATGAATCATGAGTAGGTTCTTAGTTAAAAATATTGCCAATGTTTACAAAGTCATCCTGTAGATAGTGCCCATCCATGAAGGCGCTATTCTAAGATAAGTACTCGTATGTCTAAATAAATCGGACAATGCAAGTCTTTGGCGGATTTTGCCGTTTATGACACTATGATAATCCTAGCTATAAACTGGTCAATGCCTAAGAGCGCACGCACACAAAACCATATATGTTCCTGTGGGAACGTTCAATACAATCCCGAAGGATCGCAGTATTAAAATACGCTTATGTCAGAGCCGATAGGTACTAAGGTTATACTATCTAATTCAAAGTTTTCGACTCTAGTCGTCCCTATCACTCACCATGGCAATATGATAGTGCGAACGAGAGCGATGACCATAACTGAAAGTACAGACAAATTAAAGCGTAGGACCTCAGTAACAAAATATATTTAATCCTTTTGCAAGATGTTGGTAATTTTATGTTCCGTTCAATACTTCCTCATAGAGATAAGAAAATTCTTAACACGCCAGCTATCAGATAATATTGCTTTAACAAGATGGCTCTTGTGTTTAAGCCACAATATATTAGTCTATATTTTATGTTTTAGCTGAACCAAGTCTGGGGATGGCAATGTCTTCAGAATTAACTATGCCTTTCTTTTATAGTTAGGTTATTCTATTAGTCTCAGACTAAATCATTGAAGACAGGGGGTAATTATGGCAAGCAATTTTAGACCTTTCATAAGCCATTTTAAAAGCCTCTCGGTTCGATAGGACAACGGCGGTCCCGTAAACAAAAGAACGCTAAAAGAATGTTGAGGAACATATCCTTAAGACCCCTTACATACTGCGCTACTTTTAGCATCGATGCAGTTGCGATGCTAACGCGCGTTGATAAATTATGTACAGTACCCCAATCACGAAAAACTATAAACTGCGTAAGCGTGTCGAGAAATGACAATTCGTATGGAAATTGGACTAGCGCCCCTGGCGTTGCGTAAATAAATCACTTTTTTAATATGGATTATGACATTTCTCGATACGTTTACGCATTCGATAGCTTTTCGTGCTCAGGGTACTGATTTTGGAACCTTATCTTAACTCGTCAAGTATGTGTGAACGAGACACAATAGAAATTCCATTGTTATGCGACTCTCGAGAGTCGTTTGATCCCTGACTGATTAAGATACTCGAAACCTATCCACGTTATGTCTATAAATCATTTTCCTACTTCAACCACGGCACTTACTATAACATCTATCGCTCCTTGTACGAGTCCATCCATATCCTGGGTGCTTAGGGCTTCATAAACTTGGGGCTTAGGACATTACGTGTCTGCTCAGTGACATTTATGTGAAGCCCACTACACGTTAAGATGGTAGGTACTTTATTTAGGCCGTAGAGATTATGATTTTCCTGAAATCAGTTTGAGCGTCTACACGTTTAATAGGTGTTTCCTTACTATACTTTTCGATTAGGTACTATATGTCAGGACTACAGTTCATATTATTAGCAGGACTACTCATCGTTAAGCAGACCCGAAAAGTTGAGTAGGTACTACAAGTAATTGCCAAAGAGGCCAATTCTCATGCAGTTCGCATTCGAAAAAGTTTACCTAGGTTTCAAATTTTCTTTTTCGAAGAAAATACAGTTTTTTGCTTTTTAGGGTCACGATTTATGCATTTCGATTCCTTTCAAATGGTAGTTTTTTCACGCGTAGATATATAACTTGATTTATTCAGTAAAACAATGAAACTCGTAATCGAATGACCACGCGGAAAAAGTTCGATTGACGCGAGAATCTGGGCCCCGAAGTGGAGATGCTTTGCGCTCGCTAGCAACATTAAGGGCTCCGTTGCACGCTGCAAATAAATCATTTTTACATTCACCATATTACGCCGTTACCAGCGTACCTATTTCAGATTCAATGGTCAGCATACTTCACACGCTACGGTACTTTTACTACTATCATACTTGTCTAGTTATATCATAAACCCCGTTATTAATATCTTCATCTTCGTTTCGAGGACGTGGATAGAATACATTTGTGGGGTGAGCACGAAAACCTTGAGTATAAGCAAGTTGCAAATTCGCTGAAACCTTGTCATATAAATAACCTCAAAATCTCTTTTGAAACTAAAAATAAACATCCCAAATATCTCATTACTATATTTTTTAATTTATCGATTTGTTATTGCCAATCAGATAGAGTTAATAACATACAAAATAAGATATCGAAAGAAATAACAACGAGAACGCGTCAAAAAATGGCCGCCATGGAGCGTATTAGCCATTTGTGCGGCTTATTATAATTTAGTCGCCCAGATAATGCTATTGTAAAGTTTGAAATTTTGACAAAAGCCTAAGGGAGAAACGTCTAAAGTTTGACATTTCTTCCATACATTTTGTGTCAAAATTGAAAGCGTCAGGATGGCATTCCCTGAGCGGCTCAGCTAAATATCATGTATCCATTGTATGAGATACTGCAATTATTAAACAAATGACACGTGCTCACCACATTCACCCCTGCTGATGATGTTATGAAAACGTTAACACCACACGAGGGATATTTCTGTATGCAAAAAAATTACTAGACAAAAACTTTTATATGAGTTTTAACCAAATTCATCCGCTCGTTTGCTAAGACGTACTACATACTAGTTTGTTTAATAATATAAATTAATGGGTTAGCTATAATTTTATAAACAAAACTCCAGGGAAAAGAGCCTATCTCTTAAATTTGATGACGAGCTATAACTTTGTCCTTGATAGTATTACATTTTCAATCTAACCTCAAAGTGAGTTAACACTCCGCCAGACATTGTATTTCGTACGCAAAATTTAACCGAAAAGCCCCATAAAACTATGAAGCGAAGCTTTCGCCTGTAAGCTTCATAACTCGGATACTTTACAATACTGTAACTTAAGCCTGCGTCTGCGCATAGTGACCGCGCGGTACAAATTGTTTTCTGTTCATACTTTTTTATGATACCCTGAAGTGATTTATGGTGTGACACGATCTCCTAGATAGAGATGGGTACACTGAGTGACTCCAGTCATGTAAACATCGTTTTTTTTTTTAGATATGTGGCTACAATCTCATCAAAAGGTATTGGAGGATGCGACCGAAAAAGGTTCATGTAACGTCTGACTATTAATTGAAACTGATTTAATGTTTATCTATATTAAACCTATTAAAATACGATTTTAAAGTGCTTAAATGTTTATTGTTTTATACATCTAAGAGGGACTATTAATAACATTTTAAAAACATGAAAAACAAATGCAACATGGAGCTATTTCATTACCCCGGAAATAGTATTATAAGAACGCTTTACTTCGAATTTAATTTCAAAAATTGCTCATTATTAATTTTGCAAAATTAAAAAAAATACAATGTAACAAAACAGTTTATTTAAATTACAATGTTATAATCGATATCGACTTGTTTCTGGTCCCGGCACTATTTTGAAGGAAATCATCCGGTTTTTTGATAGATTGTCGACTATTAAAGGGCATGTTTATTGCATTTTAGTGACGCCTCGTACTTTTACTGTGGGAATCTCCACTTTTACACCAAGCCGGTAGATTTTACGAGGATCGGTGTTGGACGCTGGTACAATTAAAAGTTAACTTTATTTGTTTTTTAATGCATTGTCTTATAAAATCGTTAGCCGTGAGAATGTAGACTTATTTTAATACGTTTACGTAAGAATTTAAAAGTTACAGCTTTTAATATTTAAACAAATATTATTTGTACTCTTATTTAATATTTAAGATGTTTCTGTATTATTTATTGTTTATGGTGTGCGATAAAGTATATTTATTATTAATAATAATAATATTCAACAGTAACTTATTAATATCAAAACCACAGTCAAACTGAAACAAGTACTTAGGTGTCACCTGGCCTATCTCTTGATGGGACGCGATTACCGAAAATCTGTGGGAGAATATCAATATTAACTAGAAAATTGATTATAAGCCAACATACGAAAACTAAATTAAAATTAAGTCATTACAACGTATTTTATAGTAGGCAAACACATCCAGCAAAGAATGTGTGCATTTTTATCAATTGATTTTAATGAATCTAAACCACCAAAATTAGCTCATAGTAACAAAAATATTCCGGTTCATTGACTCCCTATCAAACCTTATGTTTTATAGCAGTTTGTCCTAATTTGTCAACTAACACGCGTTTTGTTTTATCTGCCTCGTAAAAAAGCACTAAAATCCGATATTTTAAAGACACGCGTCCACCACCCGATTAAAACTAATTTAATTTACGATTTTGTTACAAAATGATGTTTATTACTTCATACATTGGATCGCCATTTTTATGGTCGAGTTACACTTGATTTGGTGAGAAAAACTGTGTTTGAATGATAAGGTTAAAATACGTGAGAAAACTTTCATTATGCTTTCGCACTCATTCGTTGCCCAATTCGTGTTTGATTCGATTTCTACTATTTTCAGAGTAAACAAAATTGAGTCAAAAACGGTTTAGTTTGACCGGAAAAGGGATGCAAATTCGTTAAAGATGAATTCGTAAAAGGCAAAAAATGCGACTGCATAAGTCTTTTAAGGTTCATTCACACGCAAAGATCCCCAGGCTATGCGGGAACTGACTATTAGGTTGAGACAATTTATTATTACTGAGTCCTTAGACGGGATGTGTGAGACCGCCTTACGGATACTAGCTAACAAAGCAAAGTCATATCTGATTAGAAACAAATAAAGTCCAAAATCGGAAGATGGAGACGAACCGATTTATGAAGCTAAGGAAACAGAGAGAGGTCTTAATTGAACATAACAGAGTACAAAGTTGAATGAAGGAGAGATGCCGGTAAATGATAAAGGATTCAAAAAAAACCACTTTACATAATTCGAGACACGATTTCATTGGATCTAATGTCGATAAAGATAGGATTCATATTGCAACAGCCGAAGAAGTCACTGATATCTCAATCGGTTACGAATTTCGGTCGATTTACGATTCCGTAACTACCAAGACGAATGTTTGTTGAAAATTTAGGGTTGTGTTTAAGGCAGAACTTAAATACAGCTTTTATTGGTGGTGCAATCCATCACTTATGATTTGGCTATAAATTTTATTAATATTTTTCATTTATTTCGAAACATAAGCTGCCTTTCGGTCGAATTTTTACAGTTTGTATATTTACAGAACGTCAAAGAAGAACAATAAGAGAGGAAACAAATAATTAGATAGTACTTACTATTTAAATACGTTTTCTATTGCTAATTGAAAACTGTAAGCCATTTCAATTTAGCACACTATGATGTACCAAACCCTGTAAGTATATTATGTAAACTAAACCCCAAAGCCACACTGATAGAGTCCATAAAACAAACTACATTACTAACATAGTACAACACAATAAACATTTACGATACAACACTCTCTTAAATTTCGATTAAGGAAAAAATATTATTCCGATAAGACGCATCGAGTGAGGCTGTAAAGGTGTTAAATATGAAACTATATGAATAAACTAAGCTCGGGTTACACGAACAATTTAGTTAAAGTCACAGTTAAGATACGGTCAAGTAAAAGTTATACTTAGGTTTAGTTAAGGTTAGATTACGGCTCAGTTAAATTAAGTGGTAGTTAAGATACAGTTAAGTTAAAGATGTAGTAAACTATTGACACATTATTTTATTTTTATAACAACTATTGTACACAGTTTTAAGACAGTAAATTATTATCTTATCTTATCTTATAGTAATATGACGGTTATGTTAGGTGACGGTTACGGTTGATTTAAATTTATAGTTAGGTTAAAGTTTACCGGTTAAGTTACGGTTAAATATGTTGATGCAACCCACTTTAAGTATAGGTAGTTGTGCGCTTGTTTATGGAGTATTTATTCGGTTGCATAATTATATTTCCCACGCACTTTTTAATCTTACAAAGTAACACCGATGTAATGCACCTATCTTCTTTTAACGGGTTATTCACAAACTTGTCCCATATTCTTTAGGATCTATGCATTTTGGGACGAGTGTCTGAATCTGATACTTTATTTTTGCTCGAAAATCAACGTACTTACTGCTTTTTTTATAATAACAGAAATAATATAAGTAATTAATGAAACTTGTTGAAAAATTAACAAATATTAACAAACGCCTAATATTTTATTTTGCTTGAGTAATTTCCGCGAATTTCCACTCGCATTTGATATTTATTTTTTCAGTTAATTCCTACTTCCAAGGAAACATTACCTATCATCAGATAATTTAAAAAGAGCTGTCCAACTCGCCGTTCTTCAAACAAGCAAGATCGCACACAATCATTAATGAACAGGTCATAACGAGCAGACTCGTCTCGCCAAACAGGACCAGACGTCTTCCGAGCATAATCAGCTATTAGTATGCAAGAAATCATCAATGGAATCATTCCAACACGTGGGTGACTGTCATCCACTTTCCATAAGTTTGGAGATACATAATAAACGGTACATAAAATGTGGGAATTGTCGGTTCTAGGAAGTTTTGTTGGTAAGTCGATTGTTGACTCAATATACTCGTGCATTTAATCGGAATTAGGAGTAAGTGTAAATAAAATTAATATGTTGCACAGTGATCATTTATATTTTTTTTCTTTCTCTATCAATATTGTCGTATTGGGGCAACAGTGATGCTTTTCACATTATTTCCGAGAAATCATAGGAAAAAAGTTGTTGTTTTTAATTTCGTTTTATTATGCCAAGTATTAAAATCATCTGTTGCTATGATTAATTTGGAATAGTTCAGATATAACACATTGATTTATGTTTAAAAATGTTCTAGTCATTTAATAATAAATAACTTGGGTACTATAACATAAAAGCACGCATGTCTTTGGACTGACCTCATGTCACATTTTATATAACTTATGCTAATGGCAGTTGGAAGATTACGCTCCAATTTTGTGAATTTGAATATTAATTGCGTATTAAATAATAGTTTTATTGGTACATAAGGTATGGTCGCAGTGTAGGCGGCTTTGAGGCATTTAACTAAGGTAACGTATGGTACATTAACAAGTTTACGGTTTCATGTGACGGCATTTCATTCAAAATACCAAATTGGCCAAATTTATTGCAGAATTGACTGTTTCTGTCAGCTTATAACTCTGATACGCAAAAACTGCCTTGGGTTTATTTATTAAAAGTTTATTTATTATAAAACATCCGAGAAAGTTAAAGAAAATTAAAAAAAAATATATTTGTTGTTGTGCATAGAGATGACTAATATCACCTATGACTAGATGAGACTATAATTTTGATAAATTAAATAAATTTTGATGAATATATCGCGTTAACTCAATGCACAACTTATAGAATAACACTGGCGCCAATACCAAATGTTGAATGGACAAATTAAGAAAAATGATCCTAATTTTGTTTTAATCACTACTAAACAGGTATCAACGGTATCCTCTTGTGACATTTTAATTTACCATTCATTTCATCCAAATACGTCATGAGGATTAATAATCGTGCGAATTTTAAAACACCCACGGATTTTTATGATAATTAATGGGTATAATCTCAAACATTATCATACTTAGTTCGAAAATTAATTAATATGGAAGTCATTCTAAAACAGTGATGTTTTGTCTCCGAATTGATAGAAATGGGGCATAATGAAATGATTTTTATTAATATTTTTGAAAATATGCAAATCAGATATTAAAGTGAGACTAGATTCTAACCTAACCTAACTTAAAGGTTGTGAATACTTTCATTCAATATTTTAAAGCCGTAACGGTTGGTTTAGTACCTAAATATTGATATGAAAAAACTTTGCTAGGTAGAATACAAGCGATTGAAAGATAAATACTACCAAAATAGTACAGAAGTAAAGATCTATTAGAGTTCCCGGTGCATGGAATTTTAATGCCTTCCATACATTTTGTTCGCAGTGCTTCCACAAATAAAAACCCTTCAAAACCCATCAAGGATCGTCAAAGACCAAATTAGACAAAGACAAACCGTCTGAATGACATTTGACACAATTTTCAAGATGGCGAGCGAACTCTTAACGCCCTGTCATGCACTCTATTAGAAACCTCTTGTCGTGTGGTATAGAGTCCAAATTCAGTGATCAATGTTTGTTTTTATGTATCTCAAAAGATAACATTTCAAGCACGTATTTTCAGACAAGCCATTGAGTTGTCGTAAAGTTGGACATTCAGTTGGAATGCTTTTCTTCTCGGCTTTAGGGTGTCCATTAATAAGATAGTAAAAAAGATATCAAACAAGTATTTGTTTTGATTACCGTAGGCGAATTGGTTGAAAATGTTGTTAAGTAATTTGGACCCCATGATAGTGTCATAAAACCCTTAGTATCAAAACACAGCGTCCTGTTATTCACTAATGTTCCATAAAAGTTGAATTACAATTTATGAAATTGATTAGAAATAACTCTACATAAATGCGAGAGTAATGCTCTTTACTCAAGATTTCTGGATTATTAGAAAAAAATAGTTTTTTTTTAATAAATTAGAATATACTGCACTCAATCAGATTTGAAACTTATATGTAAAAAAAGATTTAAATTAAAAACGTGTGCCTTTAGTACCCAATGAAAGTATGTATTTTAATACATATGTTTCAAGATTAATATTTTATTTCAGAAATCCGCAACAGTAGAGACACCCTACTGTCTGAAAAACGGTATGTGTTTGACGAATAAATCTGTGGTTATGGTTATAGACCTTGAAGGGTTAAAGCTCCATCTAGCGGTTAACGGCGGATTAGCGATTTAACCAACCATGGTTTACGTTCTAAAGAAAAGTTAAATTGAAAACATACCAAATATCCGTTCCTTCATTTCAGCTTTAGATGCAACCTGAAATAAAGAAAATAATATAAAAATATAATTTTAAAGACTATAAGAAACCGTGTATTAAGTAGAACCAAGCATCACGCCTACTCATAATGTTTATCGGATAAATACCATCTAAATCTTATCTGCCAATCTTTCAACGACTATGAAATTTCTCATTTACTTGAAGAAGTCATTTTATTTAAAGCCTTTCGACATTTCATCGATCCATTCTCCTAATCAATAACTATTTTATGCGACCATAAAACCACATAATGGATCGTAAAAGAATCAAAATTGAATTTAACAATCTCCTTTACAATCTGTATTGGTATTTGTATAATTTTTGAGACCATAAAAATCCGTTACTAGTCAATTTGTGTTTGAATTACATTATCTTGCCGATTGTCAATTCCAACTAGTTTTTTTTACCAATCATTCTTTATTCTGTTTTCAATGTCATCTTCGCAAAATTTGAAGGGTCAAAATTTGGTACTTGCCCTGATTAAAATGTTAGAAAGCTTTAAATCTATTTTCAGTACTGAAAAGGTAACGAGCATGACGTATACTGACAAAGTTGTAATTAAATTTAATTATAAGTATTAAATTTATAATCATAATCAATCATTCATATCAACGATATTGGCGCCCAACATCAGCAAACTTTGGCGCCAGAACTTTGGCGCGGCCTGTGTGCGCAGACGACGGTCTAGACAGGCCGAGCGACAGTTTATTTGCTAATTCTCTCGTGTGTGGAATCCTTTATAACGGACAGCAATAAGGGCCTGCTTGGAAAAGTAGTAAATATTTAATCATATGAAAAATTAATACATATGCAATAAAATTTAAATTATTTAGCATATAATTAATTTTACTAACCTATTTCAAGCAAATGGTAATCGTACCTAATTAAAATTATGGCAACAATACTTCGAGCGCGGGTAAGCTTTTACTCTTTGAAGTATTTCCCCGATAACTATGCGTTTATTTCTGCTTTGGTTCATTCATCATTCGTTCTAAGATAAGTCACTCATGAAACTATCATCATCAACAACATTTCAATCTATGAAGATAATCACTTGGCCTATCACAAGCTCTAATAATCACCTGAGACCAATACTTGTTAAAACAACCAAAGCGGTACTGCTCTCTGCTCGCGTAAATATTGGACCACCTCATGCGCGCGCGCCGCTCCGTTTGCAAAGTTAAATACCGTTGATGACCGGGAGATTTGCTGGCACACTCAACAATGGACCGATGGGCGTTTTCGTACTGAATATTTAAGATCTACTTAAGCTAAGTACGCTTTTTGAATGGAGATCTTGTTGCGTTTGCAGATTTGTGTTTTTTTTTTGTTGTTTTTTTGGGGTTACCTTGTTTTGGGCGACACCTTGACAGAGAAAATAGTTAAATGACATTCTAAGGCTGATTTTAAACTGAATCTTTTTTTTTCAAAAGTAAAAACAGATTTGTAGTGTTTTAAAAATAAAATATTCCAGCACCAAGACGCTTATTATGTTGTCAAAAATAATTATCAAAATAAGATGAAAAAAATATTTTAAGTGTATTAACCCAATCTTACATATTTACAATAGCACATGCATCGCATAAATAAACTTTTGGCCATAATAACAGCAAATATCTTGCGATCGTCTATCGCCAATCGTAAGGAAATCATTGTACATACCATCACACACTCACATCCGTATGTCATATTTATTGTGGTCATTTTCACGTGTCATTTCTATTGTCAAGAATGTCCCTGCACGCGTCGGTCTGTAAGGGTGGCGCCACAGACGATACAAACTTAAGAATATTTTGCAGTTAAATATCATGAGGTCACTTCTACTGCTTTCAACATAAAGTTCTTTTTTGATTGACTCTACTGTGTTGAAAGGTAAGTAAGTTATGGGATACGCGATGTGGTTCGCGATCGTCCCAAAGTATTGGCTCATTCAATAAGCTATCCGAGTCATACAAATCGCTAATTAAGTGTCGATTTAAACGATGTCTTTCCTTTTGTCATTCGTCATTCAGCACAGTTTACAACGGGACGGCAGAATTAAGTGCGTACTGCAAATTGTTTGTGGACGTGTATGGAGAACTGATTAGTGCTGCGCGATCGCAGGTCCTGTAACAGTGACAGGTGCTGTGATAGAAAGTTCCTGGGATGACATTTTTATATCTTTCGTGCTCGATGCGTGAATATATCAGTATCTTGTAAGACATATTAGTACATTCACGCATAGTTGTAATAGCTATCTCATTAAATATTTGTACAAAAAAATCCTTACTTTATACAAAATATTATATTTGTAGCTAAAATTATCAACTTTATTTTTCATTATTAACTTTATTTTGAGTTTTTACTTTTTTATTTATTTTGAACATGTAGGTACCTTGTTTTTTTTTAATAATTTACTTTTTAATAATGCCATGCCATGCTATGTCATCCCATCACTACCAATCGAGACGACAGTAAATACATTGTCTAGCGTCTACCACGTTGGTTTTCACTTTATGATTATTGCGCGCTTTGGATACGGATCGTAAAGAAGATGTAAAGAAGACGTAAACGTAATTCACAGTTACTGGTACCACATGTAATTGTATTCTCTAGAATAGCGGGTCCATTCGCCAACCGGTCCCAGAAAC
The DNA here is from genome assembly GCA_963584085.1 of Pyrausta aurata. Classification (NCBI taxonomy): domain Eukaryota; kingdom Metazoa; phylum Arthropoda; class Insecta; order Lepidoptera; family Crambidae; genus Pyrausta; species Pyrausta aurata. Next base: position 1,071,959 of record OY757268.1, on the reverse strand, counting down.
CTACCATCTGGGACCAGTTAAAAAAATATTATTATTTTATATTTATTATTGAATCCTCCACAACTTTTAATGCATCTATTAGTTATTATTATAATTAATAGGAAGAGTGGTGGAAGATCTATTAAAAAAAAACTGCAAGTCGTCCTAAGTGGGCCGTAAAGTGTTGGGACGAGTTGGTAAATTTGGCCGGCCTATAACTAGGTCCCTGACCTTAGCAAATGAATTAAAACTGCCTTCCTTATGATCTTGTGAACATTAACATAACGGGTTAAGAGAAAAGTGACTTCTAAGTTAAAATCCATGGGTGGTTCTATTATATTCAATTGAATTACAACTTTCTTGTTAGGAAAACAAATTAAATGTAATCAAATAAAATTTTCTCGTTGCTGTTTGAATTTTATTAAGCACGAATATTTATGATTTCCCGTTCAAACTTGAATATAAAATGTTTGGCATTGTGATCAAAATAGTGAAAATTATTTTTATGTTGATTTAATCTTATTTTACTTCTTATTCTTCTCCTGAAAGTACTTGCAAAATGTATGTTTACATGTTCAACAAAATTGCAATACAGCAAAATAAATAACAATAACATAATATTTTCAAAGACAACATAGTCAGTAGTATTTATCTTTCCTGTAATAGGCATAATCCTATGCTGTGAATTTACAAGTCTATCATTAAAACAAATAAACAAACTGATACATAGGATGTAGGCAGAATTTATTTGTAACTTATTCATAATTTTATTTAAATATTTTTATACTTGATTGAATTGACAAATTTCTGAATTTTTTTAATAAAAAATACCCACTTTCCGAAAGTTAAAAAATAGTAGGTAGTTATAAGTTAGTACAAAGTCATTATCATGCCAAATCTATCTATACATATAAAAGGCTTTGTCCTGAATGACTGACGGATCAACGCACAGCCTAAACCGCTGATCGTAGAGACCTGAAACTGGGAGGGTGTGTTCTTTGTATGACGAAGGGATCCGATAAGAAAGGATTTTCCGAAATTCTACCCCTAAGGGGGTCAAAAAGGGGTGCAAAGTTTGTATGGGACAACGTGATCCCTTGGTCCAATCTACTTCAAATTTTGCATAAACATTCTTTAAAAATATTAACGAAAAATGTGTATCAAACTTTATTGAAATTTATCTTGTAACAGGGTTAAGAAGGGGTAGAAAGTTATTTTGGGGATGATTTGCTATGAAGTTAATATGTACTCTTTAGTGCTTATGCTTAAAATAACTTTAATTAAATTTTTGACAATCATTTGACATATCTGAGACACAATGTTTTGACACATGTTTGTTATTAATTTTGCTCTCGAGAAGAGATTTTATTCCTTAAAATAGTAAAGAATATTATTTGTGTTGAAACAGGGTAGGTATCAAGCGGTCTGTGTCCAGTGTAGTATGCAGATCGTTTGTTCATATTGTTGGTGGATATACTACGCTGTTCCTGCGGTCGATGGGTGTCTGGAATTTTTCTGCAAATTTTTCGTGGGGGCCTATGTTAACGCGTGGACGGCCTTGGGTGTTGATGATGATGATGGGGTAGATCCCTACATATAATTTTCCCTTTGAATTCAAACAAAGCTCAAGTTCAAACTCTTATGGTAGCTGGAGAAGACTTGAGGGAATTTGCTTCTCCCATAGCCTATACAGTTATGTGGCATGATGCTGTGTAAGCGCACAGAGTAGCCTGGTCTTTTTAGCACCCGAAAGAAATATATGATTGACGAAAGGCGTAAAGTATTTCCATTACGTTGTAAAATAAAAAGATAAAATCCCCGTGTAAGTTTGACCAGATTAAAGACCGGGCTACGTGTTTAGTCTACACAAAATATAACATTTGTCTATATATATTTAAAAACTGATGTTATTGTTTGTTTGGTTGAAGGCGCTAATCACAGGAACTATTAGTCCGGTTATAAAATATGTTAGTTAAATTGTTAAATAGTGAATTTATCGGGGAAGGCTATTTAAGTTGTTTAATGCTTAGTGGCTTAAAATTATTTTTGCTACGATCTATGGGAACGGAGTAAAACTAAAACGCGCGTACGAAGTCGCTGGCGGGCCGCTAGTTTTATAACAAAATTATAATCATTAAAAATTAAGCTAGTGTTTGTTATATAAACAAGATTTCTTTCAATTATTTTATTAAAGTTGCGGGCAAACATTATCCATTATTAGGTATTGTGAACATTCTAATTCAATCCGGATTTTACAAATTTGCCATTAACTATGATAAGATTAACCACATTTAGACGCTCAAATAACCTATATCTGAAGGAATCAAAAAGACCTAAATTTTCTTTATTATACTTTTTATACTTTATGGATACCTACTGTAGAAGGGCTTATATATATATTACACCCTGTATACCACCAGTGTTCAAGATTACAAAATGTGTCATCGGCGGCTTTGTCCATATAATACTACTAATGCTGCTTTACTAGCAATATTTTAGAGGATAATCGCTTCTCAGTTGTTAACAACTAGCTACACAATGTTGCCAAAAGAAAAATCTCTTATGTGCACATTGAGTTATAATATTGCACATAAATGTGACTATGTGATTATGATAGGCATGCGGAGGGAGAAAATCATTTTTTTTTTTCAAAATAAGAAAGTTCCCAGCAGTTGGATGAAACAGGTTAAATAAATAAATAATGATCATTGAATTGCTTACTGTTCGAAAAATGGGGTGCAAATGTAAATTTTAATTCATAACTGTTGTCATTATTTAACAAAAATAAACTTAAAGTTGATTTATTACAAGTGAGTATTACCAATTGCACGGTATAAATATGGAAACGAAAAGATTTATTTATTCAACCGGATTTTTACTTAAAGTTATTTCATAACAGCTGAAATATCTTCATAATCAGGTATGCTAACACACGGATAGGAAACCTAGGTAAAGGTTAACAACCGATACTACAATCTGGGGTATCATAAATCGAGATTAGGTGCACTTTATCGCAAATTACGAGTAGTATGTTTTTGTTAAATAATTATAATGATTACCTACATTAGATCCTTTGAATAGCCCCACAAAGGCTTCGTTTATTTACAAACAAAGCTGGAATTTAGACCGCACTTGTTATTTTTAATTTTTTGATACTGAGACCACAAAGTTTTTTTTTTACAACTCAAACATCTTCAGAACACAACTTAATAACTAATAGCTTGAGTTATTTCGTTGATCGCTCAATGTAATTGACATTTACCCAAAAATGACCGTCACTAATTTGTCTCATATATATGTGTCATAAACAGAACCTTGAAACGTACTTTTATAGATCATACGCCAAACTGAGATAAGAGAAAGGCTCAGATCATTACCACAAGACTGATTGCTGATAATTTGCAACGAGGCGCCATTAACAAATTATAGCTCACAGCCAACAATTATCACAGCCACTTCAATTTAAATGATCTCAAATATAAATACGGCAATTCATAATAAGGAAATTATTGAGACCAAAAGCACCCAAACGAACCTTTAATAAATGTTATAGTGTTGTTAAGGAGTCGATAGTCTGCTTATACCGACACAATACGGTCATAGTTCTCGTGTTGTTAATTTTGCGTATTATCGCCAGGGAAAAGTTGTCACTCAACACGGTGACAACAAGTCAATAATGGGGGATGTCTGACCTAAATGGAAGGTCATATTACGAATCTAGCGTCTCTATTTTTGACTCTATACTAGTCTAAAGTCTTAATTTACAATCTTTTAACCTGACCAGAAGTTACGACTGGGAGAGAATGATTTTATCAGTAAGTCCACCTTTTGTACACTGTGATTTGTGTAATAAAGTTTTTAAATAAATAACATACAAAGGCATACTACTTACACCGGTACCTCATAGATTTTTTGCAGAAAGTATCAAAAACGATGATAATATTTATTCTTTATTCAGATTTTAACATCGTCATTTCTCCACCACTAGCCCGATATAATTTAGTGGAATAAATTTGGCTAACGACACTTATTGCCCATCTACGGTGCGGGCTTGGCTCAAATCTGCTTATTTCAGTTCTGTCTACGTGTATTTTGCAAGCTTATCTCCACGGCTATCCAAATATGGCTTACTGGCTTTCCGAATGTATTAGTTCACCGTCTAGCAAATACATTAATATGGGATATTTATTTACATAGATCGTATTGATGTTGAAATTAATCAATGTAAGCGCATCCGGGCTAAACGCATAGCAATGCTCTGGCGCTCTGTGAGTGTAGAGATTTTCATTTTGCAGACTTGTTTTCACTTCTTGTTGTTACAGGTCTTAACAGTAGACTACTAACTGGAATTATTGGGGTTGCCCGGATGGATGGAGTGCTAAAATTGAAAATTTCCTTTTTTCTATAACTAACATAAACCGTACAAATCTTATTTCATTTAGTGCAACCAGCTCAGAAAAAGTTCAGTTCAGGGTGCGTATTGCGATGCAGTATTGACAGTTAAACAGCTATGACGACCGATTTGGCGCAGTGGTTAAGAAATTGGCTACTGCGCCAGAGGTCGCGGGTTCGATCCCCGCACATTACAAACATTTGTGTGCATGAACATGTCTGTTTGTAGTGGTCTGGGTGTTTTCTATGTATAATATGTATGTATTTACAAAAAAAAAGTATTTAAGTATGTTTATAACCGTTGTCTGGTTACCATAGTACAAGCTTTGCTTAGTTTGGGACCAGATGGCGCTGTGTGAAATGTCCAAGGATATTTATTTATTTATATTTATTTATGCTTTACTGTCAAATTAGCAATTCTTATTGCAATTTCGTATTATATTGATAATATTACTATATATTATAGTACTATATACTATTACAATCTTATAAATATTGATATTCATACTATTGTAGTATTATTCTAATATTATTAGATTAATAATATTCGTTTACACTGAGTGGGAATTGAACTGCCTTGGAATTGAACGGATTAAGTTGGATTGCAATACGTGCCCCAGCCTCAGGGCTCAGATCTTGCGTCGATCGAACTTATTTCGTGTCGTAATTCGATTAAGAAACTGTTTATCGATTAAGAACTGAGTTAAGAAACCGAAAAAATCTATTAGACCCAAAAAAAAACTACTGAATGAAAGAAATCGAAATGCATAGAAATCGTGACCCTGATAAAGTAAAAATTAAAAGAAAGTTTCATCTGTGAACTTTTCAAATGCGTACTGCACGAAAGTTGGCACCCAGCTCAGAGTTTCTTAGTAAGATTATTTTCATTTGGCAATCTTTTTTAAGAGCTTCTATCACCGCTCGTAAACAATTTTGCTTACGAAATATAATGGTTACATATTGACTCCTATAAAGGCTTAATCAAGCTAAACCCCGTTCAGTCATGTTCTGTTTGAACACTCGCGTGTCTGTTTGAGCTACCAATAACTCTGAAAGGTGATGTCGTCATCACTTTTAAGAAGTTATTACGGTACAGTTAGCACTTAAAAGCAATGCCGATTTCAGTGCTAATGTTCTAAATCATTATTTGATTGGATAATGTAGGCGTATGTAATGAAAATGGGCCCTTTGGTATGTTGGAGTAAACACAATGGATTCATCAATGACTTCAATGACATTAAATGAGAAGTCGATTGGTTTATAAAGAACTGGAACCTCAAAAGTATCCATAACAAAGAACTCGGTAAAAAAAAGCAAAAGTAATAATTTATTCATGGTTACTTCTTCATAGTTTATCATTTTAAAATACCAGTAACTCACATAACCTTGTATGTACTTATATATATACTGGAAATCTTAAGCAACCAACTGAGCCTTTAGGCTCAATTTAGTGATCTATAGTTAAATCAACTAATGGTTAAATGTCGTTACCAGTGGTTGAATATTTACGATTGTGCGCGTTTAAAGGAAAAATACCTTACACCCATGGTCATTACAATAGCCGGTCTAACATTTGGCTTTAAGGTATGTTTTCAAAAATCTCGCTAAATCTCAAATATTCAACCGCTGGTAACGACATGACATTGAGTTAGTTGAGTTACTATCGATTACGCAACCGGGCCTAAGATAAAAATATAACAATCAGTAGATAAAATACAATATTCCATTCTATTCAAGGAAGAAACTTCAGTAGTTTAAGATAAACTATAAGTAACCTAGATAACTATAAACATTTGTGCAACTGCACTGTCTACACCGCTGAAATGCAATTCCTTTGAATTCAACATGAAGCGCATAACACACTTTTTTTACGATATTTACAATATCAACTTCTTAACATAAATCTTTTGAAACTTCTACACGTCAAGATCAAAGGAAACTGTCCCATAAAAAGGTAAGTTGGTCGGTTTTATAAGTAGAGCCACTTGGTTATATGCATCAGAAGTATACATATTGTTTAGACAACCACCGTTTCATAGAAGTATGGTTACGTCACATATTTGTATTATATTTCATTTTATATGCCCCAATTTTAGGGGTTTTTCAACGTGTGTTTATCTTTTATTAAGCAATTATGAATAGTGGGTAATTGAATATTAAAAATTTCAAGTGAGCAGTTCGTTTTTTGACAAATCTAACAAGCATAGATTTCATCACCATCATCATCATTATCAGCCAAAGGACGTCCACTGCTGAATAAAGGCCTCCCCCACGGCTTTCCACAGCGTCTGGTTGTTAGCGGTCTGCATCCAGTGTGTACCAACGATCTTTACAAGGTCGTTTGTTCATCTTGTCGGTGGACGTCCAACGCTACGCCTTGTGGTCGAATGGTCTCTTTTCTAGAACCTTTCTGCGCCAACGGCTATCAGCTGTTCTTCGCGCTATGTGCCATGCCCATTACCACTTGAGCTTACTGATTCGCAGGGCTATGACCGTTACGTATCTTCTACGTATCTCCTAGCATAGATTTCAATTTGTTTAAATATCCTCATAGTTTCTGAATAGTTACTTTTCTAGGCACGACCAACATGCGTCCAAAACTGATCAATGACAGTGGCGTGTGTTTTCAGCGCATGTGGTCGTATCATTCACGCACTTTATTAGGTGTTTGGGTTCCGCAGGGAGATGCCTGCGTCTATTTTGACAGTAAATATTTATTACTTAAAAGCTTTGCTAGATATATCTGGGATGGTTTGAGTTATCATAGTTCTTACACGTGGACAGTATCAGGCGAAAATATTATATAACAGATAAGTTATTAGCGAATGAAATAATACTTCTAAGATAAAGTTTATGAAGAAAAAAATATGTTCAAGTAGCGGTTTTGCTAATCAATGTCACTCCGTTGCATGTTTATTATGTAAGTTTAAGGCTTACTATATCATATTTAAAAAGAAAAACAAAAGGTTTTAAAGATAGTGGAAGACTCTCAGGGTTGGAAAGGCCGCCGGTGGTCGCGTAAAAAACGATGATAAAAGAATGTTAATAAACACATCAATGAGAGTAAACATCAGTTCATAGTTTATTCCAGACCTAATAGAGCCTAAGTTTCAAAAACATAAATTTGACTTCGCAAACCGAATACTAGTCTTTAAAAACAAGCGTAATAAAGTTAATATTAAAACACTCGATACGCAAAAGGGATGCATTGCTCAATATCAACACCAGCGCGGAGTCCCAAATAAGAACGAAGATTTACTCTATCGAAAATAGAAGCTGGTTAAAATACGTGTTGTAAATAAATGTCGGCAGATTGCCCCTGATTGAAATATGGTTGGATCCGGTACAAATCGGGCAAAGAACAACGATCTTACAGATCTTCCTACCTATCTTTTTTTTTTGTATTTGTATTTGTATTTATTTATTAAACTTATACTATCATTACAGGATTTACCTAATAAATATAAATATAAACATAAATATTTTACTCTCGACGGAACGGTGATAGTATGCGTTTGGGGGGAGAGGTTGTTTGTGTGTTTCAGTAGTTAGAAAAAAAACCGGTTAAGTGCGTGTCGGACCCGCGCACTGAGGGTTCCGTGCCACCCTTAACTTAATTCAGGGTCCACTTACTTTCACTTAACGAAAACATCACAATATATTGCGACAGCAAAAATAACTTTGTTTTTCATAGTGTTTGTATGAAAGACAAAGTTATATTTGCGGTTGATAAAAATGTGCAATATCTCAAAAACTACTGGTTCGATCTCCTTCAAACCAATTTTCATTGCAAGTTTTTGTTGAGATCTACATAATATTTTTTTTTCAAAATTTTCACTTGCTTAGTTCAAAAGTTAGATGGGGGGGACGCCCATTTTACCACTTTGGAAGCGTCTATATCTCAAACCTTACACTTTTAGAAAAAATGGTTTTTGAAACCTCAACATCATTTTAAAAGACCTATCCATAGACACCCCACACGCATAGGTTTGAGTAAAAAAAAAATTTTAGGTTTTAGTTTCATGTATGGAAGCCCCCCCTTAAATATTATTTTTTCTTACTTTTTGTATCTGAATCGGAAAGCGGTGAACAAAATACACCTACCTACCAAGTTTCAGCTATGTGATGCTTATAGTTGCAGAATAAAGTGGCTGTGACATACGGACGGACAGACAGACAGACAGACAGACAGACAGACAGACAGACAGACAGACAGACTTGACGAAACTATAAGGGTTCCGTTTTTTGCCATTCGGCTACGGAACCCTAAAAAGGACAGATTTTTCTGTAATAATCCTTATTAGTCACAAACAATGGAGTAAATATATTATTACGCAAAAAGCTGATTCACATTTTTCAAATTCTGCATAAAAGTAAGTACCTATTACAGCATTTTAAAGTTTTTAGTATTTTATTTTGGCGAATGCCTTTTTATACAAAAATATATCAAGTTATTAGCTTCAAGAAACGAAACTAATCATTCAAGCATCAAAGAGTAACCATTTAATGGATTGACAAATTGATGTTCGGGTTTTCTTTTAACTTTTTACCTACCAGACAGCAGTAACACTAATGTCATTTGTCGCTTCTGATAAACATATAAATTAATCAGCTGGCTAAAAGATAATTGTGATTTATCATCACATAAAATATAGTGACTTGATATTATATTTGTTTCTGAAGTTTACGCGAATACTATAACTCGTGGACCACTGTAAAGTGTTCGAAACGTCGGGATGAAAAAACTAATAAATTGTTGCGAAAATATCCGTAAATTGTGTGTTATTACATAGCTTCATATTTTGCTAGTATTTTTTGTCTGAAATATCGTTCAATGGTAGCAATCTTTTAGAATCTTTATACACATAAATTTTTAAAAAGCGATACAATTACAAATGCACAACAAACTAATCCAGTTTATATTGCTACAAAAAAGTCCCACTGCTATTTACTAGGGTTCTTATGTGACGTTATACTTTTTTATTTATTTAATTGCGTATTATCTTCATCATCAATCTTATCAGCCAAAGGACGTCCACTGCTGAAAAATTGCAATTTTTAAATTGCACTGCTGATTTAAAAATTCATTTATTTAAAATTTGCAATTAATCAGCAGATTTAACAGTGGATTTAACACTTATTTATACTTTAGACCATTATTCCACGTAAAATTGGTTAACGTAATTTCAAAGTTAGTAAATCAATTCTTGATCTTAGAACATAATTAAAATTTCGCTGTCCTGCGGAATCAAATTGATGGAATAACACTTTGATTTAATATCTTCGTAAGATATACCTCCATAATAATCGTAAATAATGAACTTGTAGGTATAATTGACATTTCCGCTATCATAGCAAGTGAAAGTACCGGTAAGGGTGTCTAAAATTGCCATAAATCTTATATAATAATGCTAGATGATTTAAAATGTGACCTAAAACTAATGCCAATCCTAAGTCTCAATATAAATTTGTTGATTTATTGAGTTGAAATCTCAAATCATATTTATTATTTAGAATGAAGAATGTTTGAGATAGACACTTTAATCAGTGTTCAATGTAATGTAAATTCAATGTATTGCTATATGCGAATAATTTTATAATAATAACTGGTAATAGAGTAACTCCAACAGATAATAAAGATTTTGATAATGTGTAAAATCATTTAATAATTGTGGACTATGTCAAAAAGCTCCTCTTTTTTTCTAGTAAACAATTGATTCTTCTTTTTCTTCTTTTTGAGTCAATTGCAATTTAACTTTCTGCAATTAACAATTGATTACAGTAATAAAATTATGTAACAAGTTTAGGAAAATAAGGAGTAGCTATAGTTACACAATATTTTGTATACCTTCGTCATTAATATTAGAGTATTTAAAAATCTTAGTATTTTTTCTCTTGCCTTTCTTTACCGTAACGAAAAATAAAAAAACAGCACTTTCAAATGAGTAAAAAACATAATATGAATCTGTTGAAACTTTATCTAGTACCTAGCCCGCGGCAGTAGTAAGTTATGAATAAAATTAAATACACAATAAATACAAGTTGAACCAATAATTATCTTTTAATAAAGCAAAAGCAGGCGCTAAGCATTCCATAAATAATGTTTATGCGTTTGCGTCGGTAATATCTCAAAACACAACAGATTTATAACGAAGTGGAATGCAAGAAAAGATACGATTATCTGGGCGAGTCAAAAGTAGACCTTAGTAATGTGTAAGACACGGTATACCTACGTAACTGAAGCTTAACGGTGGACTTGATAGACAAAAACTTTTTATCAAGTCCACCATTATACAGCGCCGTGCCATTTACTTCCACTTTGCCAAAATATCACAACTTATTTATTGTATGAGAATCGTAAAGCGGTTATCAGCGGTTAACACCTTCCTACCAAGTTTCAAATGTGTAATGCTGACAGTTTCTGATTAAAGTAGCTGTGACATACATATACAGACGGACGGACAGACAGACAGATGACGAAACCATACGGGCTTCCGTTTTTGCCATTACAGAGCCCTAAAAAAACTTTGGAATGTTAGAGATTTTCCTTATGGCAACAAAAGCTGTGGCTCCATCTTGTACTTCAACTTGACGAATGAAGGAACAAAATTACTAACCATAGTATTGTACTTGAACCAAATTCTTGACTCTATCAAAACCAGTTAACTAACTGCTTGTCATTGAAGCGTCAAATCTTGCAATTAGTATCTAAATCCATTATATCAAGGCGTTGGCTCAGTTTATTATACGCCTAGTAACTTAGCAGGCTGGGATACCCAATTACTGTCATGGCATGTCACTGTGACAGCTACACTGCTCCGCTATGTAACCGGTTGCATTGCCTCGATTGGAGGCTTTTTGTATATTTATATTCGGCTTACGCAGAATTTTTAAAAACAATTAATTATTAAAAGGAAACGTGTTTACATACTCTTCTCCTGCCATACAGTTGCGTCACTTCATTCAGTGAAGTCTCTCATAAATATTACTATACATTATAGCCCTTATGTTATTCTGATGTATAAATATAAATTAATAAATATACGCCAGACAACGTACCAATTGTCTGGTTCCGTAGTAAGGAATTTTCTTCTTTGTGTTACGAAGTACCAGACAACGATTATGAAACATATCCAATACTCAATTGTTTTCATAGAAAAAAGTACTTGCTAAAATAAAACAGTGTTCCGCAAAATAGCAAGGCCAATATTTAACAACAAAGCTAGAAAGGGAACAATGCCCACAATAGGAATTCCGGAAAGGCGGAACAAAACAATATTAATTGAACTATTATTTAATTAAAACGGACCCTACGATAACCAATTAATATTTGCACAGAGGTTCTACTATAAAACAAATGTCCTTATTTATGGCTCGAAGCATTTTCGGGGGTATTAAAAAATTTGAACCTACCGCCAGTTGTTGAGATTTTTTAAATAGTGACTCAATCTTAAGGAGCTTAAAGGGAGCAGCACTGTATCAACTCAAGGCGTTCAGTATTATTTGTATGAAACTTCATACTGGAACGCATACCTATCAAATTCATACGTAACCATCTCGGATCAAGATCAACTCGGGACCCAATCTCGACCAGCGGCGAATGCGTTATTATCAAGTGCTTACGGCTAGTCGTCCGATGTCCATAGCCGATCCGATGCCGCAGCGTTGCTGATCCCCTTACGTAACGTGCTTCCGTATAATTGATGTTTGTTTGATGTCAATATGGTTTCCTTTACGAGTAGATAGATATGTTTCAAACTTTATGTTTATTAAAAGAAAAAGTTCTTAATATTTATTTATTGGTTAATTCATTGTAAAAGCTGCTACTAAAATGTGAAGTGGTTAAACCTACATAGTAGAGCCCTTAGTTCTGATCATGTAACGGCCTTATCAAGATATTGCATAAAATTGTGCGTTGTCCGCATTTGTAATTTTGTTCTAGATATGTACAAATCTTATTTGTTTAGGCCTTGGATGTCCTTGACAAATGTAACAAAAACATTATACATTTTATCGTTTTCTGAAGCATTTAAAATAATACATTTTATAATTACAGCTAAAGACAGTTAATACCAACAGCACCTGAAAAACAACTTTAAAACTGATTCAATGTTTATATTCATGTTCATACTCATTAAACTTTATTTTCGTCATCAAAGTAAAATCACTCTCATATCCCGATGGGACAGCAATCTGACACGACCGGAGAGAGATCAGGCGCAGGACCAACGGCTTTCCGAGGCACGGGGGTGAAACACCGCCAACTTCCAAACTCCGGGCTTCCCTGAGAATTTCTGAACAGAAAAACTCAGTTACATATTTTTGGCCCGACCCGGGAATCGAACCCGGGACCTCTGGCTCAGCCGTCGCTTTAAAATGCGACCCTCTAACCGCTGAGCTACTGAGGCAGTCAATAATGATAAGTAACAAACTACGAAATGCTGACATGTAAATCACAACGAAATATTCTCTACCCATAAACGTCCCATCTAACAAGTAGGATTACCATTAAAAAGTCACAAACTTTTAACGGGACGTTTACGTCCTTTTAAAAAGCCATAAATCCTAATTGCAACAAATAATATGTCATACGCGTCGTATCTCGTAATTTATTCATGACATTTTATTACGAACGGACTTTGCTTCGGCGAATAATTTAAGAGGAATTTTCAAAGCTGAAATGCAACCCTTTTTTACGAGCATGGTCTAATGGCACTAGTAACGATTACGTGTTTGCATTTTTTTAGTTTCTGTCAAACCTTACTACCGTATAGTAAGAAGGAGAGTCAACATTACCAACATGTATGATTTACTTTAACAATCGATTAACTTGAAGATGGCTGCTTTGTTTACAATTGCCATGAAACAATCCGATTGCTAGTAAAAGGCACTTGTAAACACTACAGCATTTAGAGATTTTAAGGCTTCATAACCTTTAGCGATAAAAAGGAATCTAACATAATAATAAGAATAACATAACAATAAGAGAAGACAAAAATTCTCAAATATTTCAGCCCTAACTCAAGTATATTCATGTTTTGCTTTTCGTCGAAATCGGTATAATATTTCATTATCAGACTCGGGAGCGTTTTTCAGGAGCACTTCATTTCAATTAGTCGTCTGGCGTCGAGTCATGAGACGATTTATTCGCGTCGTGGATACGAAAAATACTGAAAGAAAAATGGCTCGGTATTTACATGGTGATTGCTCTTATACCTATAAAGGTATTTCAGGCAAACATACACAAGTTAATGTTTTAATCCAGAAAACAGTCTTTCGGACCTTTGGCAACGTTAGATAGGCAAATATACTATAATGAGCCTTTGGTTTGTTTATATCAGACCAAGATTGTAGTTAGTTTGTACATAGAAATCGGATCTAAGTGGTTCAAAAGAGTAGCATAACAAGGTCACCTCACGGTGAAAATATTTTTAGGGTCATTTCAGCCATTTAAATGATATTTTTTTTGCAAATAAAGCATTTATTTCTATAAACTAGTTAAAAAAATAACAAGATTTTTTATTTTTATTAATTAAAAAAAAGATTTTTTTAAAAAGTATGGGATATGAATTGACAGGGTGCTTCTTAACTACTATTCTTTTTTATTTTGTTTGTTACGAATAATAAAAAGGAATAAGGACCCTGTTTCTGAGACACCGTATATTTTCACTTAAAACGAGGTTACATTATACTCGTACAGCATGATCACCCAGTATTGATCACCTTCATAATTGACAGCTCTATCACCAAATTAATAGCTGTACCGACTCAATAGAAAGAATATAAGTAGGTACTTGAGTCTTGAAAACTGTTGGAAGATGAAGATACTAAAATGGGCCATATCTCTGTTCAGTTATTTTCCATCTTCCGAAAGATTAATAACATCTCCATCGACATGTAGATTAAGATGTTGATGACCTCCCAAAAGCCCTCTCAATAACAATGTCCGACTATTTATATTAAATCCACAACATTTCAAACAAGCTCAAAGAGAGATCTTTGTAAAAACCCGAATCCCGTTTAATCCCCGTTGTCAAATAATGGTAGAGAGCCAGGAATAGTCGGTCGCGAGCGGCGCCGAAGTATTTTTCGCGCGGTTGGTATTGGCAGGAGAATGCCATCCATTTGGATACTGATCGACCATTCTGGCTGATTTGGAGATAAGCGATTATGGTCCGCTGTTCAAATTTGGAACATTGACACGTGGTTAAAATCGATTTGGTTGAAGTAATAGAAGTTTTGAAGTAAAGTTTTGGTAGCAGCGCTTGGAGTATAAGATTCGAATGTAAATTTTGTTCGTAGTTTCGCGATTTCAGTTAACAGATAAATGCCGTTGGGTTTGTTTATGATTTCCATTGAATCTGATAAATCAGTGATTATGTTTTAAGATAAAACTTCATTTCATGCTTAACATTTGTGATTAATCACACAATTTCGTTTTGTAGGTCGTTGCTACATCTTCTTTGATGTAAATAGTAAGCCAGCCACCAGACAACATGCGTATTTTTTTATTCCAAAGATTTAATTTGCTGATTTACTTTTTACGAGTTGTAGACAAACATTTTGAAGCAAAGTAATGTGTCTGAGCCGTCTAGTATATCCATCACCACTGAATTTGCTATTATCATTTGTATTGCGTACGCGAATATTCTGACCAGACGTTTGTATATTTTTTACTACGAAATAACTAATGACACGCTTTACGGCGCGTTACAGCTCATAAACAAAATCAATTTATCATTGAAAAGTCCTCCAGACTTTTGTGAAAAATACTGTAAGCCGGTAGTGGCATCGGGATGAAAAGTCGCCGATTTTTACGACAATAATTTGACGACAGCTTTATCTTTGCAGACGTTTATTCTCCGATCTATAACGACACTTCAGTTGGTGATTTGACGATAAAATGGCATTCAAATGAATGGGAATGCAAAAAAGTATCGTCTGAAAAATAAGTTGCAGTTGAAGAGAATTGGATAAAGAAGTGTTTGTATTGGTGTGAGGGAGTGGTAACCTGATAAAATTGCTGAACTAACATTACACTCAAAGCCTACTTTAATGACTGTGTTTAAAAACTAAACGGCATTTAAAGGTTTACCTATTTCAAATTAATGTGACAATCGAAGCTCATAGGTACTATTAAAGTACTTGAAAACCAAACTGCTAATGGGAACAACCACAAGAATAGATATTAGAATGTCACATACTCTCACTTGTTCTGAAATCTGTTTTTTTTATTATTTATGATACTTTTGTACTAATAATGAGGCCTTTTCCCAGCAGTGGGGTGCTTACAGAGAGACAGCTAGAGTTAGAGACAGCTGTCTTGGAAAGTTTACAACTAACTATCATGCACATTAACAGCCAAGAAACTGTATAAAAAAGGTAGCTTGGTACAATATTGGGACTCCAAACTTTTATGTACCATTTTCCTTTTTCTCAAACTAAACTGTCTCTTTGAACAAGATTCAAAATCTTAATATACCTACCATCACTATTATTTGATGTGAACTTGACCTAACAGTAGTGAGTGGTAGCTTGGCACCGCTCCGCCCGGCGGTGGTCTGACCAGCAACGAGACACTTTATGATATCATTACTGTGTCTGCGCCTGCGCGTATCGTCTTCTACCCATACCTACCTGTAAACACTGGTTTTTGCGAGACTTTTCCCTCAGTTACAGAGCGGGAAATGAATTGCATTCGAAAGCACAGAATAAATCAACAAGTTCGGAAATAAATTAGTGATGTCTCGTTCACGAGGACGGAAGAAGGAGAGACTTTCATTTATTGCATGACTTCAAACTTTTTCTAACTTTTCATTTTCTTTTTTTCTTTTTTCATCGATGTACTTAGATGAGTTCTAGAAATGTTACAGTAAAGTTATTTAGATTAACTAAGATGAAAATCTTTATAAATTGAGAGTTACAAATCATTTTGCATCGTTATTATTGGTTTTTAAGTAAATGAATTCTATCAAAACTTCCCTCCACGCAATCTGAGTAGGCCATAATTACGTCAGAGACAAAATGATTTGCCATAATCACGCGAACTGGGTAACTGATTTACTTTTTAATTATGACTAATAAACATTATATCAAGACCTTATTAAAGAAACACATTTTCACTTTTTAGTTTACCTTGTTATTGTTCCTAGACAGAAAAAACCGGTTAAGTGCGTGTCGGACCCGCGCACTGAGGGTTCCGTGCCACCCTTACAGGGTCCACTTACTTTCACTTAACGAAAACATCACAATTATTGCGACAGCAATAATAACTTTGTTTTTCATAGTGTTTGTATGAAAGACAAAGTTATATTTGCGGTTGATAAAAATGTGCAATATCTCAAAAACTACTGGTTCGATCTCTTTCAAACTAATTTTCGTTGCAAGTTTTTGTTGAGATCTACATTATATATTTTTTTCAAAATTTTCACTTTCTTAGTTCAAAAGTTAGATGGGGGGGACGCCCAGTTTACCACTTTGGAAGCGTCTATATCTCAAACCTTACACTTTTAGAAAAAATGGTTTTAGAAACCTCAACATCATTTTTAAAGACCTATCCATAGACACCCCACACGCATAGGTTTGAGTAAAAAAATATTTTTAGGTTTTAGTTTCATGTATGGGAGCTCCACCTTAAATATTATTTTTTCTAACTTTTTGTATCTGAATCGGAAAGCGGTGAACAAAATACACCTACCTACCAAGTTTCAGCTATGTGATGTTTATAGTTTCAGAATAAAGTGGCTGTGACATACGGACGGACAGACAGACAGACAGACAGACAGACTTGACGAAACTATAAGGGTTCCGTTTTTTGCCATTCGGCTACGGAACCCTAAAAAGCGTGTTAAAAAGAATTGATTAAATACGATTGGTATTGGTAGATTGGATTGATATTTTATGAAGCCAATTTGATTTGAAAATATTGCAGTTTAATTTTAACATTTGTGGTTACTAGCCAAATAGATGATGTTCATCATATTAATTAACATGAATTGAATCTCAAACTCCGTGCCAAAGAAGCCAATTAGGTACTATACAATTTAGTTTATTGAGTGTGCAATAACAAATGCAAGTAATGAAAACCCACATATTAGCATAATCGCCTCGAACTTGGTATTCCGATAACTCGATTCGTAAAAATCGGTAAATCGATTGAGCTGTAAAGAATAGGTGTCCGATTACAATAGCGTGTTTACAAGAATGCCAGAGGTTTACTAAATAAATCGCTTACCGCAGACGGCTTTATTTCCATGCTAATGTCTGAAGTAGCTGGAATGGAAGCTTATTGTAATTTTATGTATCGACGATCGAGGTTATAAATAACAGATGCGTTTTTCTCTTATTTATTGATTTCGCCAGGGAATTAATGGGAACGATAACAGTAATTTCTAGTTTCTCATAAGTCCACACGCATTTTTCATAAGTCTTTACGCACTCAAAACGTCTGAGAATTCGGAACTATTCAGACGAGATTTAGTACGAGCCGCTTAACATAATGTAGAATTTACAATATCCATGGAATTATTCCTGGCCTGTTTTAGATGCCGACAAAAATCGCCAGATTACACCATGATTGATGGAAAGCCGGTCAAAGAGGGGTCAGACTTTTATTCGAGGATTCCGTAGTCTTAGTTTTAATTAAGAATCACATCACTTCTTTACTAGAATTGAGTGGCATAGACAGAGTGTATAGACATAAGTATAAATATTGAAATACATACACTTCATTAAAAATAGCGAATCCCTACCGCTAACCATAACTACATGATTTGACTACACGTTTGGTGCAATGGTTAGCGCTCATGTACTACTAAGCCAGCGTTTGCGGGTTCGAATCCTGAAAAGGGCAAATGTTTAGACAAGTGTCACGTAAAGTGACAAGTAAAGCGCAAAGTGACTCAATCAGGTCATCGTTGAGGAACCCTAAAACACCAAAATTGGGTCTCGCAAGTTAGTCGTAATCCTTCGATTTGGGCTCTTGTCATGACCAAGACTCGAATTCGGTAACAAAAGCATACGTCATTTGATTTGCATGAAAATCTTGTTTTATTAGATTCTCAAATGTATTATTAAGACCATGATTGTGGGTTAAGCTTTAACTCATTTGGATAAAGCTGTTTTTATGACTTCAATTTGTCCCGCACTTTGAGGCGTTGATTGCCATAAATTATAATATTTAACCTCTATGGGCATTGAAGTTACAGATAGTATCACATGAATCGTACCACTTTTAAGGAATTAACTTCTATCGTTTTTCTATGGATTTGCAAGTCATTTTTCATTAGAAATCCAGTTATATTTGTTTTTTCAATCAATTTTCCTTTACCTATTACAAATTATTTTCACGAACAGAAACCCTTACCGTCGACAGGAATACGTGAAGTAATTTCGGGGAGGCCTTTACCCAGCAGTGGGACAGTATAGATAGTGCCATCCACGAAGGCGCGCGCCTTTTATTTTTGATTGAGGGAAGCGCGGGGTGGGAGGTGTGTGGCAAATATTAAAATATAAAATAATATACATTTAATAATTATATTCATTATAATATCATTAAATATTGGCTAAAACTTGCACACATGTACAATAAACGATAAGGACGAGAGATGGCGCGCGCCTTCGTGGATGGCACTATCTATATAGGCTAGAAAAAAAAAGAATACAAATATTAAAAAAGACCTTAACTAGCTTCCTTATGGTTTAAAATGCTTTTTTCTTTTTTCATCTTTTCTTTTTCTTTTTTCTGCCATAAATTGCGTAAATGAAAATTATTCTTGTAAAGATATTGTATTAAGTCGAATCCGTGGACATACCACCCATTCCGAGTTGATTTATTTGAGTTTCGTGTTAACAAATCCTCTGGTAGTGATGTAAAACACGCCATTGAAATCGGACACCGAATTCTCTACAACTCTATCGATTGTATCGCTCGAATAATTACTTCGAGTATCGATTTACACATTTTTCTGCATCGTTTAGACGTTCCGTCGATGCCGGAATGGTTCTTCGAAATTCATTAATGGATGAAATTAGAATTAATTAGCTTGTAGACTATTAATTGTCAGTAATTTCACGCTTGGTAATCGAATTTGCATGAAAAAAAATCTATACGCACTTATTTATTCTACCCATCTCAGACCCATCAACGTATCATTAAAATGCGAATAGCTTTGCCCGCTGAATGTCAAATAACTATTTTTTAAGATTTTTAAATGCTAAAGAATGAAAGAGGATTTGTACTCATATATTCTAGAGCCTATATCCTAATACATTCTAATTTGAATGCATTCGTCAAAGTAACCGAATAGCTCGTTAAAGTCGTTGCTTTGACAATCGACATGGAAGTTAGAAAAAACCGGCCAAGTGCGAGTCGGACTCGCGCACTGAGGGTTCCGTGCCAACTTTAACTGAATTAGGGATTCTTTCTTACTTCCGCTGAGCCAAAATACCACAATATTATACTGACCGCAAATATAACTTTGTTTTTCATAGTGTTTGTATGAAAGACAAAGTTATATTTGCGGTTAATAAAAATGTGCTATATCTCAAAAACTACTAGTTCGATTTCGCTCAAACCAATTTTCGTTGAAAGTTTTTGTTGTGATCTACATTATATTTTTTTTTCAAAATTTTCACTTCCTTTGTTCAAAAGTTAGATGGGGGGGGACGCCCATTTTATCACTTTAGAAGCGTCCATCTCTCAAACGTTAGAAATGGTCTTAGAAACCTCAATGTCATTTTGAAAGACCTATCCATAGACACCCCACACGTATAGGTTTGAGTAAAAAAAATTTTTTTGGTTTTAGTTTCATGTATGGGAGCCCCCCCTTTAATATCATTTTTTTAAATTTTTTGTACCTGAATCGGAATGCGGTGAACAGGATACACCTACCTACCAAGTTTCAGCGGTGTGATGCTAATAGTTTCAGAATAAAGTGGCTGTGACATACGGACGGACAGACAGACAGACAGACAGACAGACAGACTTGACGAAACTATAAGGGTTCCGTTTTTGCCATTCGGCTACGGAACCCTAAAAACCTCCATAGCCGTCGCTATAGTCGATACAATTCGATTATTACCACCGAAGGACAAGAAATATCTGAAAATAATACTAAACTTACTTAAAACTACACATAGCATAAATTTATAAAAAAAACACATTTTTCGATACTTTAATATAATCAAACTAGCTATTCTCATCTTTTTGTTTTCATCAGTCATAAACATAATTAAATGCTAATCAATCAATTCGAATGCTACTTAAAATTGACACATCTTCCGTCTGAACCCGTTCCTAGAGATCCCTAGCAACCGTGACTTTCTCTAGCCATACAACATTAACGTCAATCTTATGTAAATGCACTTAACCGCCTATTTTTAAAATAAAGGAAACAATAAATTTAGCCACCCGATGACAGTAATAACACTAATAACATAGTATAAAATAAATAGGTGTGACCGTTTACCCAAATAGTGGATCCGGTGTCAACATATTTGGCCAGACGATATAATTTATGAGAATTAAGTACCCAATTTATAAAACGATCGTAATCTCAAGACAGCCATCTTAACACCTCAAGATCAGATTTCACAATGATCTGTATGATAATGTTGACAGTTTGTCAAAACCTTACCGGAATATTGATACAAGAATTCCTCATTTCCTTAAACTACACTCTACCACCGTTAACTACTGCAATAATTTCAGGCTTTAACAATACCTTTAAACCTACGTGTTCACTGAATTAAAAACAAAGAAGAACCGATCTAGGCATTTCAGAATACGAGCAGAAAGTGGAGCAAACTAACTCCACAATAATACACAAAATGAGAAAATGGTTTCCGAAGTTATTTTAGTGAAAGTCTGCAAAAAAAACGTCCTTTCTCAGGTGTTACAGAGAACATATTTTTTTAGTCTGTCACACAATAATGAAAGCACTAGGGTTGTCGGCAAAAAATCTAATGATCTGAGACGGTAGCAGAACCTATCAACAAGCTATTTGTCTTACGTAAACATTAACAGTCACCAGTCTTGCCATCGACACCTTATAAAGGTTATATGCAGATTTCAACCTCGTCGAACTACCACAATGTCAATTGGTTGACGGCTGACGAATAGCGATCGTTTAAACACATTGTTCACAACGTCATTTTGCCATTGGTCACCTGCAACCGGTGTCAACCAGCCTTTAAACTTATTTAATTACCGGTCACTATAATTTATTCGAAACCCGTCAGTAGCTACTTGCATTCAAGCAATATTTTTTCTTCCTATTAAGACTATTAATTGTAAGATACGATCAGTGTGGAATTTCTTCTCAGAATTTAGTGTGAGTAAATGTTGATTTATTAAGTTTCCTATTTAAATTCTCAAAAATGGATAGTCGTTTTGCCTGATTTAGAATAATTTAGGCACCTGAGAATTTATAACGCAACCCTGCATATTAGATCAAATAAATTAACGTTTAGCAATTTTTATTGCTTCACCTATTATATCATTAACTTCTTAAGCAAAATTGGCTACATAAGCCATATGCGAGCACATCAACGGGAAAACCGGAGTTGAAGACTGTCGCCGTAGCCAAAATCGGCCGGGACTACATCAATCAATCAATCATCAACTTCTGTAATACGGTGTGGAATTTTGTAATTTTAAAGACAAAGACGTACGATGAAGATACAAACAAAGAGGAAGAATTGGCCAGGTACACAAATCAAATCAAATCAAATCATTTATTTGCAAGAGATATTATAATGCCTAGATGTGTGCGCAATACACAAGTGCAGTCTCTGTTTCTTCACTCTCATTAACTCGATGAGACGGCAGTCTGACCGATGAAGGTTCAGGCGCAGGACTTTCCGAGGCACGGGGGTGTCAGCACTACCAACTTCCTGACTCCGAGCTGTTTCCAAGTATTTTCAGGATATGAAAACCCAGAAACTTTCGGCCCGATCTGGGATTTGAACCTGGGACCTCTTGGGCTTGACCAAGAAACTAACAACTACACCAACGAAGCAGTTGACTAAATAATACAACATCTGTCGAATATACTGACCCCAATAAAGTAAATAAACATAAATCAAACAAATAATTAATACGACTAAGTGGCGAATCCCAGAAGGATTTACATTCTATTTGCAAGTTAATTAAGAAACAATTATTACTTGAAATATAAGTGCACCTTATTGCATTTTAATAGAGCTTAAAATAAAATAAAACAGCCACCCAAGTAGATGAGCTTAGATTTCATCAGGTATCATTTTAGTACGCCAATAAATTATACTTTATAATACCTGAGTAATTTGAACGTCTATTATAGTAAAATAAAACTATGTATATAGGTGAAACTCAGTAGCGTGCCAGCCAAACGGCCACAGAAACATTCAAAGTGAACAGGTGAAAATCCAGTAGCAAGTCATAAAAGTTTATTTCTGAAGAAGTGAAATTGTTTTCATTGTTAAGACTTAGGTACTTTCTTATGAAGAGATGAGACTGAAATACTGGTGTCCCATTTTTTAAAATCATTTAGTGGCACCGCACACCTGCAAATTGATCTTACTACAAATGTGTCCTAAGTTTGCGTGCATGCATTTAAATGTATTCGTTAAATGTGGCGACGAAATCGTTGTATCACAAATGTGCCGCTGGTGTGCGGTGCCCCTTCTTCTTAGCGTGTCGATAGTCGATCAATTAAATTTGTAGTGCCCAGTAATTAGCGACGCGGATGCCCCTTATAGTACATCAAGAGTTATCGAACAGTTTATACTCTCGTGATAATCAAACCTAATCTTGCGCTCTCCCTCATTTGGACTAATTTCAATACCTCTAGGCATTAGTAGGGCCCATTTTGAAAGCATAATGTCACCATCATAACTGTGTAGACATAGAACTGAGCCAAAAGATCATAATAGCAAAACTATAGATAGACAGTCACCATAATGTAATATAGGACAGTAGGCTAAAGTTTATCTCAAATCTCCTCTAAATATTCATAAACCCATCCGACCTGTGAATAATACCAATTAACGTGCCTTCAATATCAACAAAATACGGCTGCCGAAACACCTAACGAATATGCAAATGGACACAATTATTAAATACCAGTTTAGGTCAAATATGTAATTGCTACACCTCACTGTGAGCCGTAAAGATAACAACTTTATAGGAAATCCATGCAAATATGACTGATAGTTAATAAGTTAGTAACGTAATAAGTACTAATGACCGATATTTTAGTTTATCGACATGTTTGGTTGTATCTTGTAAGTTTGTTTCGTGACTATAAATATTGTGGACAATCAAATATATTTCATATTTGATTAAAATGACAGTTTGTGGCATTCCACGTGTGTCTGTTTACTAAAATGAAAACAATTCTTAATATATCTCCATCATCAGTTTTCTACCACGACAAACATGACGCAAAATGAAACCTAGTGAAATTGTGATTGTGTGTGTCAGATTGACGACGCGTTTGGTGCATTGGTTAGCGCTCCTGACATTACGGCGGCCGTCGCGGGTTCGAATCCCGCAGGGGGCAAATGTTTGTGTGATGTTTCTAAGTATTTATGGGAGACGCCCCCGTCATAAACGTTGTGGTACTTCGTAACACAAGGAAAAAAATCCTTACAACGAAACCAGGCAATTGGTGTGTTGTCTGTTGTACAGGCAATTGATTAAAAAACCAATAAAAATATAAATAAATATCCGTCCGTCGCCTTCAAACTGTACCTAGAACTAGAACTACGTAATCATTTTGTAAATTCATCTTTTAGCTCACCTCTTTGAAGGCCAAGATTCTGAAACC
The DNA here is from genome assembly GCA_963584085.1 of Pyrausta aurata. Lineage (NCBI taxonomy): Eukaryota > Metazoa > Arthropoda > Insecta > Lepidoptera > Crambidae > Pyrausta > Pyrausta aurata. Next base: position 1,047,777 of record OY757268.1, on the reverse strand, counting down.
TACTTGAACCAAATTAATATCGAAAGAAATCTCTTGATCCCTTTGTTTCTTTTGCGTTACGGCGAATCTTTAATTTACCTACCACGGTTTATCTGATGTACGAGTAGAGTTGATTGCAATGTTAATGGAAATTCTCGTTGTCATTATCTTAATAATAATGTTCAGCTCTAAATAAACCTAAAATATTTTCAGCTATATTAAAGTTATGCCCACTTTACAATTTACTATGACATAAAACTTCATAATTGGTGCATTATGCCTGAGGTAAGTGTCCGTTGTCGTTATAACAAATAATCAAATTACAAACTATCGGAGATAAATACCCTTTTATGGATTAAAAGGCGTGACACTAACTCTGGGTGTCTAATTACCTAATCAAAGTTGTGCGGTAAAGCCGTTACAAGACTGACGAAGACTGACCATGCGCCTGCACTGGGGACTAAATAAAAGTACCTTTTACTCGTCAGTTACCAATAATTTATAAGTTAGAGGTTCCTGCCTACTACACCTTAGCATAGGTACCATAGTGCTAGGAACGTCAGGCAAAAAAAAATATCTGTATTGAATACTATGACACCTTATCCACTAGACCGTTCCGTCACCGACCAACACCGTCGCGTGTCATGCACGGAACTTGTCAGCACCGGCAAAATACGCTCTCCCTTTTACTCGATATAACGGTGAGACAGAACGCTGTAAATCCGTTCAGTGGGCATAGTAGAGCACATCGTGTTGCTTTTCGGGTCTGAGGGTCTACTACGATCGATACTATCATTCGGATCCGAAACATTTTTAGTATGGAATCCTTACTACGAAATGCTTCGGATCCGCAAAACGATTATCGTTTTGACGGATTTCGTTTTTCGTAGTAGGCCTTCTGATACGCTTTTAGCACGGTCATGGATTGATACGATGTAGTGGGCTCAGAGTCTGGGCCCCATACCTTAAACAGTAGCTCTGTCTTTAATGGACTCTCCAACTGATCTCTATCTACAGCTAATGAATGACCAATGTGTCCAAAAAGATAATTTCAATTTTTACGCAAAATCTTTTTTTATTCACTTAATTAAGGATTATCCATATCCGATTCCGGTTCAAAATGATCGCAAATTTTATTTCAAATCACCAAAATAAAGTGATATTTCATTAGATTAACTCGGATCTTAAGGTTTATGTCGGACTCTTTTTCGCAAATCATAAAATATGTACAACTACAAGTTAATCTGTATTTACGACATGGTCATTAAAACTAAATGCTGCAATAAAAGTTCTTGATACAAGTTCAAAAATGATTTATATATCTGTGACTCTGTAATTTGACATAATGGTGGGTATTATTTTTTAACGAGGGATTTAAGATTATAAATTATATTAATTTGTACACTTGTGTCATTCTATTTTTACATTCATCGTTTGTGTGTCTCTAAGATAGTGATTATTTTGTTAAAAGTAGACTACAATCCTATAGAAAACAATGCGCATTTCATATTTCTTTTAGTTATTGATAGTTATTGTGTTTTTTTATACTATAGTTGTAGGTAAATGAAACGAGAAACATGTTGTTCAAATCGCTCTAAACCTGCCTGAACAAAAGAAAGGCAGAGGCCGCCCACCTCTGACCTGGTAGTCTAAGATCAAGAGAGACCTCGAGGAAGCCCAAATACCAGATAAAACAATCCAGGATAGAATATCCTGGCGCAGATGTGTGAGTAGACGCGACCCCAGATGATGAGAATAGGGACGGAAGAAGAAGAAGAAGAAGATAGTTGTAGGTAAATATTATTTTCTTAAGATTTGGATTTACGATTTTCCTAAGATTGACATAGTTTTATAATCAAGGTGTAAGTCGGTGCTAGGTAGACTTGTCAAGTTTTTAATTAGTAAATAATTGCAAGAAAACATTAAAAACGCATACAAGACGCAACAAATCTGTGACTTTTGTATGTAACCGATGTAAAATAGAACAGAGTCAATTAATGTATCTATTTCTGTGTTAAATGGTAGGTATTTCCTAGAACTCGCTACACTTCAATAGCACATATAAAAACAGCCAGCCCAAAACCATGTAACAATGAAATTGATTATATTTCTATCTTTTGTCATCAAAAATATTATTATTTGTTGTAACTGGGCGTTTTGATTGTTCTTACATGAGGCAGTGGGTTCGGTTGCATGTCTTGTAAAAGTGTGTTTTTTTGTGTAAATTGCTGGGTGTATGTTTTCTTTTCTTTTTAATTGTATGGACTGATGTCTGATTAAAAAATTTGAATTGAATAAAAATACATTGATTTTTCCGCTTCATTGTATCTAAATAGTTCAACAGATGTGTTTGATCAGATATTTGTAGACAATTTCATCCAGCATTAAGTCCACTTGTACAATCTTTGGCTGTGTAATAATCAATAAATAAATCAAATCCTTTTATGGTTAGGTTACAGCCTAACTCGGCAAGATTTAGCACAATTCACAAGACAATAAAAGTGCACATGTCAGCGAGTCTATCTATAGCGTAAATTGTAAAATGCTTAGTTTTCAATAGAAACTAAAATATATGAATTTCTTCCGTCCTTTTCTACACCTAAAAATAAAATATGTGCTATCTTTTATTGTTGAACTGTGTCATTGATGACATGTCCGAGATTATTTGAAGATTAAAACGTCTTGTATTTTTCTAATCCTGCGGTACCATAGATTCATTTGGATTAACGCCAGACAAACTGTTCTTAAATAATTACAATCAACCAGTCTCACTTGACCTATCATACTTCGACACGTCAAAAAGCAATCTTTGAAGAAGTGTCAATGTCGCAGGTCTATTGCAACTGGTTAATCACTACAACATGATGTCTGAAGTTAATTGGAATTTTCACGTTATTATTCTGACTGACTATTTTTATACACGATGTACTTACTGATTAGAACTGGCTTGACGAAAATTAAACAACTGAAAGTCACTCATGTGTCATGTTTGAGAAAATCTACGCTATCTATTATGGGGTATAGAGGGGTAGAGTCTTGCAATTGGAAGTCTGAGAAATACTGATCCGATTCTATGTATGATACAATCTTGAAATCAGTATTTTCCTGACTTACTTATAAATTTTAAACAGTGTCAAAATCAATTGTGCAAAGTCTTTAAATACAAAAGAACGATGAAAGCTTGAAGCTCTGAGGCCCTTTACACACTGCTACTTTTAGAATTTTTTAGAGTTTTACAAACGCGCGACTGCATCGATTCGCGACACCAGCAACAAACATTTTCTGTAAAGATGGACCATTTGCGACTGCATCGATGCTGCATCAAGACAGCATCGCAGCTAAAAGTCATTCTTGTGTAAAGGACCTATGCAAATGCAAAGTTTTTTTTTGATTCAAGATCCAAAACTTATAATTCACCGTACGAGTATGAAGGTGGTAAAATCAGGTTTCATAAAAAAATTAAACATCCAAATTTGCGCGACCGTCTTCAAACATGATTAACATAGCATCAAAAGGGATACCGATGAGACGAGACCCACCTACGTGGTCTGCCCCGAGCTAAGTAAAGGCATCACTACACTGCAGAACGAATACTTTGTAAGTCTGCTCGTATTTTCGGATAAAGAATTTCCATTTACTAGCAATGTTGACACGATAAGTACCTACGACTTACTTTAAAAATACAGATATCGCGTTCCAGATTAAAACTTCAAGGTGCGTATTGCAATTTTGCTTTTACAGTTAAGCAGCTCTGCTATTAAATGGATTAACAAATTCATATTGCAATAAGAATAAACAACTTTTTTCGAAAGATTTAAATAAGAAATTTGTCAGAGATAACAATATTTTCTTCAGACATTGAACTTCAATACAGTTTCTTTGAAACTACTCAATTCAAAGTGCAGCCCTTGTGTGCAATTAACAAATTTTCTATAAAACTATTTAGTGAAGATGAGTTGTAGTTGGTTCTTCAGTGGAATAGAAGCATAAAACAAACTAAGGCAAGTAGCAATTGAGCAGATACCGTAATTATGCGTCGATAATGTGCTGGACGCGTTTAATATTCGCGAATTCGCGATACAGAAACAGGGTTGCCACCTAACTAAATATGAAAACAAGAAACCACAAAAACAATTCAAGAAAGATGTTATCGAGACGAGTATGGCTTACTCTGTCAAGAAGTTATGGGCTTGAAAACCAAGCTTCTAACTATTCACGCCTTAACTTTCAAACACTTAGTCAAATTATACCTTGACCGTTTCACTATTATAATCTTATTATATTCGATAATGACAGATGGCAGCCCCTCTTAACAGAGGTAGGCCAGGTACGCAGGAGATATTATAGTGCCCAGATGTGTGCGCAATACACAAGTGCACTCTCTGTTCCTCCATTCTCATCAGTTCGGTGAGACGGCAGTCAGACATGACCGGTGAGAGATCAGGCGCAGGACCAACGGCTTATACGTGCTTTCCGAGGCACGGGAGTGTCATCACCACCAATTTCCTGACTCCGAGTACTTTCAAGACTGAAAAACCCAGAAACAAATTTCTGCCTGACCCAGGATTCAAACCCGGGACCTCTTGGGTTCCACCAGTGAGCTCACCGCTACATCACCGAGGCATTTGATGTTGCGTTTAATAACTCATTCAATAAAAATAAAAGTATTTACTTGCAATTATCTACGCGTGTAGGGAAAAATGGTGTCAACTTTAAACCATATCGCTTAAAAAACCTGTTCAAAAAAGGTCTCAATTTGTACTTATCACAGTGTCTTGTAGTCAGGTTTACGCAAAAGGTATCATGCGTATTCATGATCATTATAAATTAATACTAGAGAGCTGGCGGCTATTAAAACAAACTCTCAAGACTTGTGATAAATAATGTCTGGAGGAGACTAATTGTATAACGCTCGCAGGGTTGCCTATATTGCGAAAACACACACCTATTAGATACATAAAAAAAACGTACAGTTCCGTGAGATGAGACTTTCATATCGTCAAGGGTTACCCACTTAAGAAAACTTAAAAAGACTTTATGTCATCTTTTAATTTGAACAGGTACTTCTTAACTATTTACCGATTTAATAGAATTACTTCTATTACCTACAAAATTCTATGAATTGGGGAATTCACTAAAAAGTAGGTATTAAAATCTACAATCTAAATCTTTCATTTCATTGAAAAGAGCGTTAACATCTAAAGATTTATCAACTGACAAATAGCTGTTGTATTTCATAAAACAATAACCCATGTTTCGATGACTCTCCCATTGTTCTATTGAAGATGACAGTTTTGTGTGCACATCCTTTACCTTTGTTATTAGCAACCGATCTCATTGTACCTATCAAACGTCATTTTGCACATCCTGAGCTGAGCTAAAATCTATCCTCATTTAATTCTTGAGATTCTGCTAAACACATTTTAGAATACAATAGATTATTATAGAATTATATTTATTTGCTAAAAGATGGTACATTATCAAATTCTTGCTATAACTATAAGGTAAACATGCATGTTTTATCGATCTGTCGATGTGCAAATATTTGGTCATCGTGCAGTCATTAATTTTAAATTAGTAAAATAACATTTCATATTCAATTTCTTGTTGTCAGTTGGCTTAGTTTTATGTAATAATACCTTCCGATTCGGGCATGGCGACCACATCGATTCCTAATCAAGTCGGCGCTGATGCGCACGAAGATGGTTTAACTGTTTTTAGTTTTATGTACATTGCATCTGTGCCAGGTGTATCCATCGATACCAAATTTGCACCTTCCAACACTACTTCTCACTAAATATCCATCTATCTATATTCCAGCCTCGATGCATATCTTGTTGGTTGTAGACGATGAGCTCCGGCTATTCGGTCTCCTCCCCATCTCGAAGCGTTTCCCTCCTTTTAATAATCGTACTTTTTGGTAAATAGTATATCTTAAAGCATTCGAAACGTCAGTAAATAAAATTCAGCTGCGTCGGCAGCGCAGCGGTGAGAAGGTCGCATTTTAAAGCGACGGCTGCGCCAGAGGTCCCGGGTTCGATTCCCGGGTCGGACCAGAAATATAAACATAGGTTTTTCTGTTTAGAAATTCTCAGGGTAGCCCGGAGTTTGGAAGTTGGCGGTATTTCACCCCTGTGCCTCGGAAAGCACGTAAAGCCGTTGGACCTGCGCCTAATCTTTCTCGAGGCGTGTCAGATTGATGTCCCATCGAGCTATGAGAGTAAAAGGAATAGAGTGTGCACCTGTGTTTGCGTACAAACTTATACACTATAATAATATGTCCCGCGCAGTGGGTTAGTCGTTAGGACTGGCCACCGAAGTCGAAATCGGCTAGGGGGACTATTATTAAATAAAAGTCAATTAATGCTCGCAAAGCTAATCCAAAATGTGTTGTGTGTTTATTCTACATATTTTAACGTAAAAGTGTTGCATCGTATGCGGGAAACGGGACTCTCTTGATAGTATCAACTTCATAACTAACTTTTATCTTAACTTAGAATAGCCCACAACCACAACTAACGATATCTCAAGTCAGTCCGAGAGGAAATTCATGTAAGCTTTTATCTAAACAAAAATATACTTAAATTAAATATAAAGACGTTCAAACTAAGACATTAATTAACTAACATCGCATAAAGAAGAGCAACCGCTTTATCTAGTGACATAACGATAACTCCTGTTTAATTCGCCATTAATAATTCTGCTTTGCGATCATAAATATTTCTGTCATAAGCGTAGACGACACAATCTTGCAACTGTGTTGGTTGTGAAGGAATCAATCATAATTGTCAAATATCGACTGTAAAGACAGTTGAATAAAGTTGCTAATTTCGCTTAGTTTTAGTTGGCCAAGAGTGCAACGTGACTGGTTTGCAAGAAATTTTAGCTAACACGTGACATGCAGTTTTAAGACTACTCTATTCCAAATGATATAGGTTGAAAATGAAATGATATCGACGCTCTTAACAAAATGAGTCGTATACAGTATTTACAATGTCAGAGCAAAAATACAAATATAAAACAAAGTCGAATCATAAGTATCCATCTTCATGTCTAAAGTTAGTCCTTTAGCTCTGCATTCGTGTGGTGGGAACATTGTCACGCACAAGCAACTTGCCAATAGAGCGCTAGTCAACCTTTCATATTAGACTACCTGAGAAATCCAGTCTCAGACCTCAGATCTTTTCACTGGGAACCGAGAGCCAGCCTTCCCAAAATACTACTTATTAGGGAGAAGCAACAGCTGAAAGCAGTATTGGGTTTGCGTCTTTGTGTCCCTGCATTCCTTGCACATCGTGATCAGACGCATCTTCATAGGCATATTTCAAAACGCGCTCGCATCTCTCATCGCTTAGGGTACGGCGCCGCGGCCGCGGCGTTAGTACACCAACGCATAAGCATGCGGTATGCGAATTGCGAAATTCGCATATGCTGTGATAGTTTCAGTGCATCCGTGTCGGTTTCGTTCAGCTGAATCGCTGCCGCATGCGAATACGTAGGTACTAACACGTTAGAAAGAGCTAAAGCTTTCAAACTTTCAAATCGTGAGTTTTATTTATTATTTTTTATTTCCATAACACAAGTGCTTACAACTACTTACTTTGGGATTAGTGCAAAGTATGTGATTGTGTCCAGTTTCTTTATTTTTTATTTTAAATAAAATTGTACAATTGAGGGACTTAATGCCTGAGGGACTGAGAAGTACTACTAGTCAACCGGTTGGTAATGCAAAATTTTGAATTAGTGGCGGAACATTGGACAAAACTGACAAGTTGCAATTTCTTACATCGTTATTGTTGGCATCCCTGCATCCCTTGCATATCGTGATCACGCGCATCCTCCATGCATATTGCATGAGCGCGCCTCGTTAAACACCCGTCCATCTCCCGTCCCTTCGACTGATAGCCGATATCATCGACACATGCCACTGATGCCACGACATGATGTTAATACATTTTCCTTATTTGATAACATTCGGGTTGTGGAAAACCTAGTGGTAGTTTTTTTTAGATTTCACCTATTGAGAGGTCCTTAGTATGAAGGAAAATAAGTCACTTGACTCGTGTAATAGCATGAAAATATATATCTGTTTTTATAACATTACATGATACTCATGATATTTCTTTTAAGCGAGACATAATAATCAAATAATACAAACCTCGATAAATAAATAGTAACTATGATAAATTGAACTTTTAATTTTTTAATCATATAAATGTTCCAAAAAAGATTGAATAAGAATGAGTTTATTAACGAAAGAATTCAGTAACACAACAATTTTGACAAGTTCGAAATTAAAATAACTTATCTAAAGGGATTGCTGATAGTCCCCAAACTAGGTAATAGCCCCAAACTAGATTGAAAGGTTTGTCCCTAAAAGTTACCGATCTTACAACCTAAGAAACAGCTTCTGACATTAAAGACCTTTTTAAATGTGATAGTTTTATCCCGTCCGTGTGTTAATTTTTAATTTCTTATTTAATTGTATAACACTAAAGGCCTAGCGACTGCACACGTCACTTGCGTCTACAAAATCGTCTATAAAAAGCGTCTCATTGACTCATTGATCGTGATCGGTGACAAAAAGACCCGTCTGTCGGTATAAATCGCACACGAGACGTGGAGAAGTGCCAATATTACTCGTACTAGTAAAATATTCTACATTTCTCACAGCAATGGTGCATTTGCATCTTCATTATTTTCTTGCCCTGTTCTCAGTGTATCTTAGGTCGGCGCAGTATGTTTCTCTCTTCCATACTATCCTGTCACGCATAACTGAATCATTCACTACATCCAACAATCATAAAAATATAAAACTGCCCAACGGTGTCCAGCATTGAAACTACTAGACTTGAAAACTTCTCCAACTTTGGAAGGGTGATGTGAAAACTGCAGACCATAGAAATATGTAGTGCACGCGTGCAATACATCTAAGGTCATAGTCTCAAATCCTTTACACTCCCTTTCACTATTTTTATTTTGTGGCGAATGCTGTGTATCTATATTTAGTATAAAGTACATGGCTACTGAAGCAGGGCAGCCCAACGTAGCCCTCTTAATTTGGTCTAAAGGAATGTTTAGTAGTCGCCATAGCCGAAAGCAACCAAGGAGAATAATTAAATTAATATACATGAAAAATACTATGTTACAAGATAAGTAAATACTGTGTAGGTATATTGTGCTGTGTATGCACCTATCAATAAAAAAATGTGTTATAGTTTTACGAACAACAAGTAGACTTACCACAGGTAAAAAAGATGTGTTTACACAGGAAATTAGGGAAGTTTAGGATTTCACAAAAGGCTTTATAGTAAGTATTTTGATCTTTAAACAATACACAAATTAGAAAATTAAAACCTATTTCATTTCATGTCTTTTTATCGGATAAAGATACCAGATCACTTTCTTCTCATAAAAAGCTGTGAGTACTCAGGATTCTTGCCTCGCTCATTGCATATTAATGAATGTGTGTCATAATTAAAAGTCGTCAAGATATCGACTTTATAAAATTATACCGAATGAGACCGAGTTTAGTACAACACTCAAGGATCACATTTCAATAAAAAGCTTAATCAGAGTTATTGTAAAGCATCAATTAGGCCCAGTTTTTTAATCTATAGTAATGGTAAAGTTACGTTACCAACGGTTGAATATTTACGACTATGTCTGTTTTGAAGATATACTACCTTAACTGAATGTCAGAATGGCTATTTTAATGACCATTGGTTAAGGTATTTCTTTTCAAAAAACACAATCGTCAATATTCAACCGCTGGAAACGTAACGTTACCACTACAACAGGTTAAAAAACTGGCCCTTGGATGAAAGTGACAATAATGTTAGGTGTAAAAATTAGTCACCCAAATAATTAATTGACTGTTAGTTATGTTGTAATTTATATAACTGCAAAAATGGTACACGCAAAACATTTATTCAATGATACTGCACCTTGTAACCATTACTTAAATACGCTCTTTATAATTTAAAGATAAATACGTTTCATTTATACTGTACATGCACCACCAAAATTACAAAAAGCAAAGGGCTAAATACATTGACGTAAATTGCTAGCTCGTGAGTAACCGACATAGAAATATATCGGGCATTCTACGCAGTGTCTAGATTAACCACTACGCGTTATAAAAATAAAAGAGTTTGGTACAAAATTAAACGTTAGTCAGCTGTTGTACGAGGCGTTGTTTCTGCAACAAATTACTTGCTTTGTAATTAGTTAATATAAGCTTAATTGTTTAAGTACAGCGATGTTCGATTTTATGGATCTTTAACGATGTGACGATTGGCAAACCGCATTTTGATCCAGGCAGTTCGATGAAAAAGTTAGTCTTAATTATATAATAATCCCAACCTTTTTGCCTCATGGGATTAATAAACTAATTTGGGGCTGGCTTTACTCATCATTCATCAATCTTGAAATATAATTTATTTTATAGCACAAGCTTAGTGAAAATGTATTACCTCAAATTGAAAAACACAAATTTAATTGAAAAACACGTGCATATCATTGGAACATAACTTTCCCTAACTTGTTGCTTACAAAAAAATACGTATTCATTCTTGCTACTGCTTACTGTGTTTCACAGTTTTATAGCGTTCAAATTAATTTACCACTATGTAAATAAACACTTATTAATAATCCCACCCACCTTTCGCATCGGATCCCACACTAAACCAACATAATCATTACTAAAACACACATTTACTATAACACTCATTACAACACTTATTAAACTAACAACAGGGCGTCTGATGATTATCTTAAATTTTCTCTTCAGATCTAATTTGAAATATCCAATCATGTTCTAGACACCTAGTGAGCGATAAATTTACTTTTATTACTATTTCTTCCCCCACATTATTATACTGTGATATGTATTCCCATCTTGCAAGTCAATGGCACTAAAATTTGTTTTAGCTGTTACGATTTTAGACTCTATAGCTTGGAAAATAAGATCTAGTAGAAAATATGTGGGTAGTCCAGGACCCCCACATTGTAATCCCTAAGGATTAGTTGTTTAGTCCCGTAGTTTCCTTATGGTAGCAAATGTTCTAAGACTATCCCATTATAACGGTGCTTTAGCTAGGGATAGTAAAGTAAAGGTGCGTAGTTTCATTAAGAATGTTGAATGATAATGAAAATTATTTTAACGAGCCCTGAGTAAATGCAGATCCTGTTGCACTTAGTCCGCCGTTGTTGGAATGTAAAAGATAAATAACTGTAAATTAATAAATTTCTATCGATTTCAGTGATGGCGGTCAATCTCATGAGATCAGATAATGTAGTCACAGTATAAGCACAATATACGACACTCTCTGTTCCCTCACTGTCTTCAATTCAACCCAAATACTTAGTAATCCGAAAAGACTGGAGAAAGATCAGGCGCAGGACTAACTTTTAGACAGTTCAAAACAAATGGGCTAGTCATTACTTGCAAGCAGCCATCCATTCAATTGCTTCATATAAGAGGTAGGTATAGGCATAGTCAGACCTTAACTCCGACGATCGAAACACTAGAGTCTGCTGGATCCGATAAAATAGAATCGACTACCAATTCAATCCCAGAACGTCCGCCTTTAGCAAAAACGTAACTCCCTTTATCCACCAATTTCTACAATAGAAACAAAATACTTACAACCATATTACGTCACGTTTTTGTACCCATGAATTAATAAAAGAGCCTATAGGCTTCCAACATTCCTACAATGACATTATTCCATTCATTCGTTTATCGTGCGGCGTGATCAAAGGCTACTTCCACGCATACCAATATTGTTTCATCAATACGTTAACAGATGCCATTTTTAGGGTTCCGTAGCCGAATGGCAAAAAACGGAACCCTTATAGTTTTGTCAAGTCTGTCTGTCTGTCTGTCTGTCTGTCCGTCCGTATGTCACAGCAACTTTATTCTGAAACTATTAGCATCACACCGCTGAAACTTGGTAGGTAGGTGTATCCTTTTTACCGCTTTCCGATTCAGAAAAAAAATGTTTTACTCAAATCTATACGTGTGGGGTGTCTATGGATAGGTCTTTCAAAATGACATTAAGGTTCCTAAAACCATTTTTTCTAAAAGTGTAACGTTTGAGATATAGACGCTTCCAAAGTGGTAAAATGGACGTCCCCCCCATCTAACTTTTGAACTAAGGAAGTGACAATTTTGAAAAAAATATGTAATGTAGATCTCAACATAAACTTTCAACGAAAATTGGTTTGAGCGAAATCAAATTAGCAGTTTTTGAGATATAGCACATTTTTATCAACCGCAAATAAAACTTTGTCTTTCATACAAACACTATGAAAAACAAAGTTATATTTGCGGTCAACAAAATATTGTGGTATTTTGGCTAAGTGGAAGTAAGAATCCCTTATTCAGTAAAAGTTGGCACGGAACCCTCAGTGCGCGAGTCCGACTCGCACTTGGCCGGTTTTTATTGTAATACAAAACTTTAGAATGTTAATGCCTAGGAATTAATTTGTAATAATAATAATTTATGGCGTTTGGAGTTGGCTCAATCGTTTGTTATAATAATAAATGGCATTCAGATACCAAGTGGTAGTTAATGGTACGCGCTTGAAATATATTCCCTTAACACTATGAGCACGTCATGATCACATCTTCGGCCCATACGTATTTAAGCATCTTCACTTACCATCAGGTGTAATAGCAGCTAAACTATACACTATAGTATAAATCAAACAAAACACTTTGGACAAGACAATGCGTTTCAATTTAACCCAGGCAAGTTTTAACCATTGCATTGCGATCTCCTTCCATAAGGCTGACGGCGCACATGATTCGGCGCTTAAGTTTCCACAAATTGGCAACGATTTCAAAATGTATCTGCCGATTTTGTACCCCTACCGTAACCTTATATCAACTCCTCCAAAAGAGAAATAGCCATAGGTCACGCACGACTGTAGTAATGAGGTATTGACACTTTAATAGGTCTGATGAGATTCCAGGTCTCTCTAGACCTTTGTAAATAAATGGAGCTTTGTAGTGATATTTTATACACCAGGAGTGGCCTCCTGGTGTATTCTCGCATGATTACTTAACTTATTTTGTGTGGTAATTCGATTATGAGTATCACTGTTTTATCGAAAATAAAAACATGTAATATCCACGTAAAAAAACTACCGCACGAAAAAAAGCAAAATGCATAGAAATCGTGACCCGAATAAAGAAATAACTGTATTTTCTTTGAAAAATAAAATTCTGAACTTTTTTAGTAAACGAACTGCACGAGAATTGGCCTCCAGACACCTCGCTACATCGCAATAATGCTTACTATTTACTGAAATGACTTAATTTTTGACTGTCACTACCATACAATTTACGATATTTTTAAGTTTTGCGAGTTAAAAAAAATAGTAAAACTCAAAATTTACACAAAAAACCGAAGAAGTGAAGATAAAATTAACGAAAGTATTTTCCAGGGTGGTAATTCTCGTAATTTTTACAACTAAAATAAGATTCAACTGGGTACAATAGTTATACCTACTATTGCTTTTGGCTATGGCAATGGCCGCAGCAACTGGCAAATGGCAACGATTAGTGGCAATCAAATATGAATCATGTTTGCAATGAAACATGCATGGTATTTCATGCCTGAACGCAGTCATTAAAGGCACTTGTTTTAAGGGCTACAAAAAAGAAAGTAAATAAATTAAAAGAAAATATGCGCCAAATAAATAAAATGCAGCCTAGAATAATTTGAAAGTACTCCGTACAGGCGAGTGTAGCTACGACTCATTTGACAAACAAAACCCCTCCTTAACGAAACTGAGGTATATTTCGAGAAAGTGAAGGCTTATTATCTTCCCAGCCAGCCCAAGTTTAAGAGAAATACGGACAATGGCCCACAAATCACTCAAGTTAAATAATTTGCGGATTTTACGCCCTCTCGTATTTGTGTCTGTGATTGCACTACAGGTAAACGAAAACAGCATATCCAAAAAGTAAAAAATAGTTCAACAATCTGAATATTAGTTTTTTGGCGTTAATTGATATTCTACTACATTTTCGTTTCCGGCCATAAACCAACCGAAGCTTCGGCCAAGCCGAATATTCAAAGGTCTGAATAAATGCAACGTTTCTTTTTTCGTCTGAAAATCATTTTTCAGTCGGACACTAGCCGAGGACGAATTGTAATGCTTATTGTCACAGTTTTTTTTTTCATTTCATTTGTGTAGAACACAAACTGCATGGTAAACAAAAACCGGTCAAGTGCGAGTTCCGTGACTGAGGGTTCCGTGCCAACTTTAACTGAATTAGGGATTCTTACTTCCACTTAGCCAAAATAGCACAATATTTTGTTGACCGCAAATATAACTTTGTTTTTCATAGTGTTTGTATGAAAGTCAACGTTATATTTGCGGTTGATAAAAATGTGCTATATCTCAAAAACTACTTGTTCGATTTTGCTCAAACCAATTTTCGTTGAAAGTTTATATTGAGATCTACATTACATATTTTTTTCAAAATTTTCACTTCCTTAGTTCAAAAGTTAAATGGGGGGGGACGCCCATTTTACCACTTTGGAAGCGTCTATATCTCAAACGTTAGACTTTTAGCAAAAATGGTTTTAGGAACCTCAATGTCATTTTGAAAGACCAGACCTATCCATAGACACCCACACGTATAGGTTTGAGTAAAAAAAATTTTTGGTTTTAGTTTCATGTATGGGAGCCCCCCCTATAACATAATTTATTTCAATTTTTTTGTACCTGAATCGGAAAGCGGTAAAGAAGATACACCTACCTACTAAGTTTCAGCGGTGTGATGCTAATAGTTTCAGAATAAAGTGGCTGTGACATACGGACGGACAGACAGACAGACAGACAGACTTGACACTTTACACTTTGATCTTAGCCAAAAGGCCGAGAAGCGAGAGCGTACACACTTGGGCACTAAAAAACCGGCCAAGTGCGAGTCGGACTCGCGCACTGAGGGTTCCGTGCCAACTTTAACTGAATTAGGGATTCTTACTTCCACTTAGCCAAAATACCACAATATTTTGTTGACCGCAAACATAACTTTGTTTTTCATAGTGTTTGTATGAAAGACAAAGTTATATTTGCGGTTAGTAAAAATGTGCTATATCTCAAAAACTACTTGTTCGATTTCGCTCAAACCAATTTTCGTTGAAAGTTTATGTTGAGATCTACATCACATATTTTTTTTCAAAATTTTCACTTCCTTAGTTCAAAAGTTAGATGGGGGGGGACGCCCATTTTACCACTTTGGAAGCGTCTATATCATAAACGTTAGACTTTTAGAAAAAATGGTTTTAGGAACCTCAATGTCGTTTTAAAAGACCTATCCATAGATATCCCACACGTATAGGTTTGAGTAAAAAAATTTTTTTTGGTTTTAGTTTCATGTATGGGAGCCCCCCCTTTATTATTATTTTTTATTTTTTTGTACCTGAATCAAAAAGCGGTAAAGAAGATACACCTGCTTACCAAGTTTCAGCGGTGTGATGCTAATAGTTTCAGAATAAAGTGGCTGTGACATACGGACGGACAGACAGACAGACAGACAGACAGACAGACAGACAGACAGACAGACAGACAGACAGACAGACTTGACGAAACTATAAGGGTTCCGTTTTTTGCCATTCGGCTACGGAACCCTAAAAAATACTTTCCAACAAAGGAAATTATTTATAATAAATAAAATAAAAACTAGGAGTCTAGTTTAAAATTGAGTTAAAAACCAAAACACCCGACATGGTAACCAACTAACACTGATGAGTCTGTTCTCCTTACACTACCATACTCAAAGAAAGTCCCAACTTCATATTTGCAATAGACACCCGTGTTAATGATTGTACACACAGATAAAACTGTTTGTATATTTATTGATCGGTAGAGAAAAGCTTTGTCTTTGTTTATTTAGCAACCTTAAAACAAATGCAGACGATAATAAAAAGCGCGTTGTCATAGTTTAACAACTAAGACAAATTCAATAAGTTGAAATACTGTTTGGTATTTTTCATCTCTCCTGTTCGGAAAATAGTTACTTTCCTATGTAGATAGCCGGGTGGAAAATAGCTTTTCCATCCCTTGGGTGGAAAGTAATTTAGTTTTAATTGTAATAGTCAAGGCATGCAGTCAAAGCTTGGGTCAAAGATAATTGAGTCACATCATATTATTGGGTGTTAAGTTAGGTTCCATATTCCCATACTAAAACAAAAAATTACTTGGTTCTTCATACAAACACTATGAAAAACAAAGTTGTATTTGACAACAAAAAATGAAGTAGACCCCTAATCCAGTAATTTATGATGTTAGAAACTAAAATGTGTCCGTCTGGTCTATTGCGGCTTCACCCGAGAACCGATTGGCACAAGAAGTAAAGAGGCAGCATCCACCAAACCTAAAATATCACATACACCGTAATTTTAACAAAGTACGAAAATACTATGGCTAGAACCTCCAAATAGTTAGTGTTAGCTCCTGACTACTATGCCAGTTCGAATCCCATGATGGGCCAATTATTTTATTTATGGATTAAAAAACACTTAATGCACAAAAGGTACATATGGCGGACTTAATGCTAAAAGCATTCTCTACCAGTTAATCATAGGTCTATACAGTTTATGACATTTTATTTAGTTAATGTTTATGTAACGAGCACGAACATTTTTACCTAAGTCATGTTTACATGAATTTAAGTATTTATGGGAGACGCCCCCGTCATAATCGTTGTCTGGCATTCGTAACACAGGGATTTTTTTTTACTTCGACAACAGACAATTGCTGTGTTTTCTGGCGCATATTAATTATTATCTGTCAATTACCTAAGTTTCCGTTAATCGTACTGGTACCTAGATTAGGCCTTTAGCAAATAATATAAGGTATTTACTTCAATTTTACTTTATTTAAGTAAAGACCATTAAAAGGAGTTCAACAAAACCTCTTATTACGTTACTTAACACCTTTACTGAAAGTAAACGAATCAATTCATTAATTAAAATCTCCGTTTACTTAACTACTAATTAAGTTTGTTGCCTTATAAAATGTTGTTAAATAACTTAGATTAGTGGCGCCAGTAGAAAATTACTGCAATGAAACTAGTAATAGAAAGGTACCCACGTCTGCGGTGTGGTACGAATTCAAATGTTCAATACATAATTATGATCGTAAAGTGTGGTGTGACTTAACAGTCTTCAGATTAAGTTAGGGCAGGCATAAATCATACTAATTAAAAATAATAAGAAATTATTACATAAGGAGAATATAAGGATAATGTTCTTCCTTTATGAGTTACAAGAAATTGTAGTACAGTCACAGAAAAATGCTGGTTTTTAACAAAAGTGACCATTACATTACAAAATTCCATAAAAATGTAAAAATAAAATAGAAAAACTTTATGGTAAGTAAAAGTAAAAAAAATGCTTAATCGAGCTTACTTTGTTTCTATATAGTGGAAATGAGTATCATGTACTGAAATATGAAATATACTTGAATTTTATTTTATGAATAACTCCTTTTTGAACAGGTTTTGCACGCATAATACTATAAAAGTGTAGGTATTTTTCTCTCGTCAAAATTCTACCATATAAATTCCAAAGCTAACAATTAGGAACGGTAATAAAATCAGCTGGCGTGTACCATCTCAGGGTAAGAAAAATATTCCTACAATTTTATTCTACTGTTGCCAAAACGCAACTTTCACATTCTACCCCGAGCTGCTCGGTAGACCACTGCACTAAATCAATTTTCAACTTATTATAATTAATCGACATGCCTTCTGGAAATTTACTGTAGTTAAAACTCAATAAGGGGCTTAAATCAAGTGTGACATTTATGATCGAAGAAAGTATCCGATATTGAAATGGCTCGTTACCGGTTTCCTAGCATCCTGGTTCCCTGGTGGTCAATTCTGGACAGAATATTATAAAATTTAAAAAAGCAGTTTCAAAATTCAACAGGCATGTCAATGTGTCCGTGGCCGAGTGGTATAGGCATGCGCCCGGATAGCGTAAGACACAGGGTTCGGTTCCTTGTCTATCACAGTTGCTTATTACAAGTGCAATTTATATTATTTAGTTTGTATAATGACAAATCACTAGAAAAAATATATTTAAAAAAATATGTGGAATTAATTAACAAGAATTTACCTAATTTAAAATAGAAACTGCAACACAAGTTTCTTTTTAGTTTGGTTATTGAGATCGAGATCATAACAAGAAGATCCAAAACCGAAAAGATAGAAAAGTTATTGGATAATGTTAGGTTCTTCAACTACCTGCAAAATATTTTTTTACTCGCGTAGTAACGACCAACATTAAAAAAACACAAGTATCGTAGATTGTCCCCGACATACTCACATCACACAATAAAATAAAATACAATAATAATATGTAACAATATCCTGAAACGTCACTTACCTGAAAAGCCGTTCATGTCTTCAAAAGCGTCTTTACACCGTACGACCACAGAAATAAAGATGCAAAAAGGTCACACCAAACTTCACTGACCACACACAAAACGATACTAGCACAACACCCGCGATTCCATGGAAAAAGAAAAAGGAGCCGTCAGAACTGTCAGATCGTCTTTTGAATTTTGAATATGGAACGCGACAGAAGAAAATGGCGGTCGGCGCGGGAGCGCGCGCGCTGCATGCGTTCGGTGCTCGCACTGAGCTACCAGCCGAGGCGACGATTATCTCTCCTGACTTTTTTTCTTTCATTTATTTTGAAACTGAAAATGGGATTGACGGTACGCCGCGCAGTTTTCTTTGATACCGCACGTTTTGACAGGCGTTTGCTTAATTTTTGAGTGGCAGTTTTGATGGGATCAATTTAGTTGATGAAATCTTGTTTTTAAGGTAAGGTTATTAATTATGCTTTCTGTTTTGACTCAACCAATGTGTAGTTTCTTGGTTAGCCGATGAGTATGTCAGCAAGCGGAATAATTGACAGACAAAATCAAAATTTAGAAATCTCGAAAGAACACTAACCTAATGAGACATACATACGGTCGAGGTGTCTCGCACCTAACCACCTTAAGAGCGAAAATCGCTTGCACCTCGCGTCGTCTTGTTTTAATTGACGCCGATTGTGGTGTCGTATATGCAAGCGATTTTCGTACCTAGACCATTTGGACTCCTCATTCTGAGCTATCATATACAGAGTTGAAAGTTGAAACATCTTATCACACTTCAACCTCTAGACGCTATTTTCCAATCCAATACAACCTTGGTAGGCATAAGGTTATGAATACACAAGCTCAGAAAATCTTTTATTACGGCTCACTAGTGGTAACAGCGTCCTATTCAGAGCGGCGACGACAACTTTAAAGTAAAAAGAAAAATCATGAAAAACGGTCTACCGGACCTCGTGTAAAGATTAACAGCTTTCGACTGGCAACTCATTGCAATTTCACGATACGAATACTAATAGCTTCAATTATGCATAATTCAATTACAAGTAACAAATAACCTGCTCATTACATTAATAATAATAAATAATAAATATGCGCCAGACAACACACCAATTGTCTGGTTTCGTGGTAAGGAATTTTCTTCCTTGTGTTACGAAGTACCAGACAACGATTATGACGGGGGCGTCTCCCATAAATACTTAAATACATATAACATCCATGACAAAGGTACAAATGTTCGTGCTCATCACACAAACATTTGCCCCCAGCGGGATTCGAACCCGCGACGGCCGGCGTAATAGTCAGGAGCGCTAACCAATACACCAAACGCGTCGTCATTAACTTTATTATTACTGTTGCAGACCCAACAAACAATACATGTAATTAAATTGTAGCAAGTATTTATCGGGCCTTTTACTACTGTGTACAACAGCTTTTACTACATGAACTAGTAGTAAAAGTAGCGTGAGTATTCAGAATACTAATCCTTATTTATCAAATGTTAATATGCGAGAAACTGGACGACATTAGGAAACGAAGGAGGCTGCGGTGATGTAAGTAGCTGCTAGATCATGATTCTAATAGTTGTTGGAGATCAGTAGATTCCTATTAAGGGATAATGGCAAAACTGATCATACAAAATAGGTGTCTGATTGAAGTTATATGTTATAATAAATATTTCGTATTCAACAACTCAGGATTCGGGCTGAGGGACATTCACAATCGATTTCCATTTTTTATTACCTCATTACTTACCGATTTAAAAAAAATAGGTATTCAATTCGACCTGTATGCTTGTGATACTGTTGGAATTGGATAATGATGGATTGGATTTGAGTATGATGATCTTGTTATGCTTCTTAACACGTATGCCAAGTTTCTTATGTTTGTTCACGGATTTGTACACGGATTTTTTGTCCACGGATTTCTCAAAAACGAAAAGTGATATCGAGATGAGTTCTTTCAGGTATATTCTAACTTAGGGAAGTACAAGTGTACAAGTTTCATCAAAATCTACAATCAATATATTACTATAATATATATGTATACTAAGTATATATGTACTAGTTATTTGAGTATATATGTATTACTACTTTCATTAGTTGTTTTTTCACTGCACCCATTGCCGTCTTTCTGCATGACCTAAAGGTTTGACTGGCAGAGAATGCTTTTAGCATTAAGTCCACCTTTGTACACTAAATTTGTGCAATAGTCTTTAAATAAATAAAATCGTTTCAGTGATTAGATTTTCGAGATAAATAAATAAATAAATAAATAAATAAATATCCTTGGACATTTCACACAGCGCCATCTGGTCCCAAACTAAGCAAAGCTTGTACTATGGTAACCAGACAACGGTTATAAACATACTTAAATACTTTTTTTTTTTTTTTTGTAAATACATACATATTATACATAGAAAACACCCAGACCACTACAAACAGACATGTTCATGCACACAAATGTTTGTAATGTGCAGGGATCGAACCCGCGACCTCTGGCGCAGTAGCCAATTTCTTAACCACTGCGCCAAATCGGTCGTCGAATATTCAGTAAGATATTCAGTAATTTGACTAAAAGCTTAAAATAACGCCTTTGTATTCTATTTATGTGTATCAAATTCATTTGGATTCAGCACAGCATCAGTTCAACACGATGTGTGTAGACTATCGTTGTTACCCCTAAATAGATTACAAAAACTTCTTTTTCAGTTTTTTGAAGGCTGTCCGGTTTTTAACATTACTTTTTCTCTATATTGACACAGTAAGCTACCAAGCGGCGTTTTCCTACGCGCCCATTTTATGAATCGACGAAGTGAATCTTCCATACTTTTATGATCTTGTTCTAATACTATGTTACGTTGTTATTACTTCGTGGCACCAGTTTTAATTTTACTACTTAACATTAGTGGAAAAATGTAAACACGTAAACCAGTACCTACATCATAAGCACATAAGTACAGACAGCAGCGCGTCAAGGTTAACAGTGCGGTATCTTAAGCTGGTGAAATAAGGGTTATTTTACAACAAAAAAGTATAACTTGATGTGCTGGCAACTGTAAAATAGAAAGATGAAGACTTTCTATCCTAAAAGTAAAACCTTTAACCATACTCATATGTACATACATACTTAGTATAATATGTACCTAAGTATGTTTGTACCCTATGATTAAAGGACTCACTTTGTCTTAATTTGTAAGTGTGGCTGCGATAGCCGGGCTTAGGATGCTATTGAAATTGTAAATTAAATTTCTAGAATTTAATACATAAATCATTAATTGCCTGTTTCACCAGTCTCCTCCAATTAGTCAAGCACCGAGATTCCAGACACAATAGAAAATCAATTGTCACGCGTCCCGTATGATGTCGTTGAAGTTTGACGGAAGTAGGCGCTAACCAACAAATTATTTAAATACGGAACGTCATCTATCTATACCAATAAAATGCTTTGTCCTGAACGACTGACTTATTGATTGACTGACTGACTGACTGACTGACTGACTGACTGATGGATCAACGTACAGCCTAAACCGCTAATTGTAGAGACCTGAAACTGGGAGGGTGTGTTCTTTGTATGACGAAGGGATCCGATAAGAAGGGATTTTCAGAAATTCCACCCCTAAGGGGGTCAAAAAGGGGTGCAAAGTTTGTATGGGACAACCAGATCCCTTGGTCCAATCTACTTCAAATTTTGCATACACATTCTTTAACAAAATTGACGGAAGACTTATTTTGTATTTTATTGAAATTCATCTCATAAGGGGGTTAAAAAGGGGTGCAAAGTTATTATGGGGGTGATTTTCTTTGAATTTGATATAAATACTCTTTAGTGCTTACGATTAAAATATTTTATATTTCATTTTTGACAGTCATTCGACATATCTGAGACAGAATATTTGACACGTGTTTGTTATTGATGTTGCTCTCGAGAAGAGATTTTATTCCTTAGAAATAGTAAATAATATGTTTTTGTGTTTAAACAGCGTAGGTATCAATCGGTCTGTGTCCAGTGTAGATTGCAGATCGTATGTTCATATTTTCGGTGGACATTCTACGCTGCTCCTGTGGTCGAAAGGTGTCCAATCTGGAACTTTTCTGCAAACTTTTCGTGGAGGACCTATGTTTAGCAGTGGACGGCTCTTGGATGTTGATGATGATGGTGGCGTAGATCTTTACATAGAATTGTCACTTTTGATTTAAGTACGATTTGAATTCAAGAAAGTAGAGTAGGTATTCCCTATAACCAATAACCATAAACAAAGCTCAAATTCAAACTCTTAAGGTAGCGGGAGAAGACTTGAGGGAATTTGCTTCTCTCACAGCCTGTATGTGACATGATGCTGTGTAAGCGCAGAGCGTATCCTGGTCCAATGACCATCGTATATTTATTTCAGGTACAATACTATGTATTACCTGAAATAAATATACGATGTTTCAGGTAATACAATGTATTACCTGAAATAAATATACGATTGACGATACGGCGTACGAAGCATTTCCATTTCGTTGTAAAATAATAAAGAAAATATCCCTGTGTAAGTTTGACCATTATACCGGGCTACATGTTGTGTGTACATAAAGTATAACATTTATTGTCTGTACGCATTTCTTTGTATATATTTTAAAACTGGATGTTTTTGTTTGTTTGTTTGAACGCGCTACTCACAGAAACTATTGGTAAGGTTATAAAATATGATAGATAGATAGAAGGCCATAGTTTAATGCGTATAGGCTTAAAAATTTTCGCTACGATCTATGGGAACGGAGTTAAACTAAAACGCGCGTACGAAGTCGCGGGCGGGCCTCTAGTTTCGTATAAAGTAATGTAGAGGTAACGCTAGTAACCAGAGTATGTAAGGACATTGTGAAACAGGCCGTAAGAATCTGGCGAAAACCTATGTGTTTATTCAGATTTAGGTAACAAATTAGTAGACCAAGAGCCCTATAATCTCTCGCTTGGATATGGCATGTGATTTTCGATTTTTTTCAAATCATTAATGAATATTGCTGCACCCTAACAGGGTACTGTACCAATTGTTTTAGAATTATAAAACATTGTACTTGTTTGCAATAAATGAATATATCTATCGATCTATGTGGATATCAACTGATTTTCATTTGAAAATTCGACTTTAATCAATGAATAACTTAACGTAAGTGTTTCAAAAATAGGGCTCCTGGTCCTGCTTTATTGATATACATTATTTTAAGTACCTATTCAGACTAAAATAAATTTTCTTAGTAGCTCCATATTCAGAGTTAATTATATACATCCATGATTATACGAAGGTATTTATTACCCCACACTTACATTTACTTTAAAAAACTCCTGAAGTCATACTGGTACTTAAAAACGAAATTTGTTATTTACGAGTTTGGGTAATCTTGGCCATTGTTTTACTATAAATTACAATATTGTGTTGTAAGTCATACGTTTAAGCGACATTATATACTGAAATAATAATAAGGTTTGAATTATTTTTATTAATTTATATGAGTCTGCTCTTGTCTCTAGACTATACCAAAGGCATAGACAGGGACGAAGATGAAGCGAGTTCACAAAAATTTAAATTCAGTTATTAATACACACTGTTTAAAATTCAATACAAGTCTCAAGTTCAGTACAGTCAAGTCTCATTCTTATAAAACCAGAAGTAAGACACACACGCTCATTAGGTCTCCCATAAAAAATATTGTAGTCAGAATTAACCCAAAGCTTTTTATTTATTGTTCTGCCTGTAATTTGGACCAAGCCCTAAAACAAAAGAAGACACAAGTCAGGCGTCACCTTCAGGCGAAAAACACGCACAAACTGACAGTCCATTACAAATAACAAAATTACATGACTTTCATTCAAACAATACAAAACCCTATCACAAAGGCTTAAGGGATTATCAAAAGGCACGAGAGTAATGTTGGAACCCAGTAAAGATTTATACGCAAAAATTGCTCACAAAAATTGGTATGTTAAAGTGTCTGTAAGTATTGTTTGTGTTCAATCTTAAGATTAATTTCTTTATTGTTCCATTCATCCACAATTCATATATTTTATTATTAATATGGTATAAATTTACATGTACATACATAATTAAGTAGATAAATTATTATATTTATAGTTAGTGTGATCGATTTCATACTATTGTGGGTAAAACCTGTATTTATATTATTTCAACTATTAATTAAATTATCTTCTTGTCAAAAAGAACATCAAAAGAGTTGTGGAAATGTCCAACGGAATCCCACATTCAGAAGTAAACATGTAGGTACTTCAGCCACATTTTCGGAAAGGCACCGAAAAAAGAAAAAAACAATGTCAAAAATCGTCGTTTTTAACGCGAACCATAGAGGTTCAAATGAAACCCATATTTCTATCGTAAGTACGTGGAAGAATGTGATTCTTTATTTAAATAGCTCTCGATAACGTTACGGTACAAATAAAGTTAATCTTTTTTTGATACATAACAAATTCCTATATTAATTGGTTCGATGTCAAGCCCCAGCATAATTTAAGGGACTATAAGCAAGTACTTGTAATAACTTTAAGTACTCACTTATTGGTTTTCTCTGACATTTTGACATACTAAAATTCTTAAAATTCAGATGGGCGTTCTTCTCACATTTACTTTACTCTCATTCATAATACATACAGGACTATCCTTTTTCATCATTAAACACCTACAAGAAAATCATAACCTGCTTTTATTAACCCCTGTATTAATATAGCTTAGAAAGTGGTTCAATGGTCATTTTGAATGGCTTATGTCTAATCATAAATTATGTATTGTGGTTCGCACTGCCCAGTAAGTGCTCCGAATGGCTAGTGGGAAAGCATCTTAATGATATGTGTTGTAAAGCATGCGTAAAATAGACTTGTTTACCTACATGTTCAACAAAATATATCGAGTTCAAATACGATTAAGATCTTCTTCAGTCTATTAATACGAGTTAATACTTCCCAAAGTCGAAGGATTATCAATTAGGGGCCTTGTCCAACCTCAACGGCCAAACGGCCATCAGTTCTTCGCGCTATATGCTTTTGAGCATTACCACTTGAGCTTACTGATTCTCAGGGCTATGTCCGGTACTTACATACCTAGGTGAACAACAAAGATGAATATTTCAAGTGCTTACCTATTGCCGTTACAAAGGGCAAAATAATCGCATTTGTTGTATGGGAAAATATTTATACATATGTTTTTAACATTTTATGTTATAGCGGCAACAGAAATACATCATTTGTATAAATTTTAACTGTCCAACTATCTCAGTTCTTGAGATACGACCTGGTGACAGACAGAAGGGCGGACGGACAGACGGACAAACAGCGAAGTCTTGGTAATAGGGTTTCTTTTTTACTCTTTGGGCACGGAACCCTAAAAATTAACACACACACATTCACTACCAACCCAAGAATATAATTATTTTCTTCCTTTTCCCTTTTTAATTACTAATAATCAACTATAAATTTCCCATATGAATCGTACTCGCTACGCTGTTCACATTCGTCATCTATAGCAATCGGTTATGCTTTGATTACCCTTCCTGCCCACAATGTGTGTTATGAAAAACCGCGTTGTGTTATGGAAACATTACATATGATATCAGAGAGGTCGTTGAGAGGCATAATTCAATGATTGCTGCCACGGTAACCGGGGCATTTTGTTTCATTTCTCGGCTTACAATTTGTTATGGAATGGAAATAGTTATTATTTCATTCATTTACTAAGTTCAACTTTATCCATGGGGTAATTAGGTCGTATAAGGAATATTAATTAACTGCATATTAGGAGTTACCTGATGGAACGCTTTTTAGACCAGAAATGTCACTAAGTATTAGACATGACGGGTCTAAACGCGAATAAAAACTTACTAATACTTATTGCAATGCAACGCGAAAGTTTAAAATCCTAAACAGAAATGTCACTGTTAAATTTTAGACTTTATTCGTTAACTAATTAATATGATCGACTCGTATCATTGACTTTTTATATTGTGTCCTATTTTCCATTAAATTGGGTGCTTTCGACTACTGCCGTCCACGAAGAACTTTAGCAGAAAACTGTGTTTTCAACGATACAATGTCATATTCACCAACAGTTTGCGCCCAGATGCATTTTTCCACATACCTACCTAATTGCGATTCCCCCGACGTCCATGTAAATGTGTGAGCGTGCGATTTTTTCGCGCGAACCCCGCGCACACGTTTCACGCGGTGACACATGAGGTGACATGATATGTGCATTTTGATTTTAAGAATACATTACAGTTGGAGTAAGCATTAAACAACTCATATCATCTACAAAATTTTGGCAAAGATGGTAACCAATCTTGATTACAGCATTAACCAATGATGGTTTAAACGGCGAACACACACTTAACATCCTTACCACCATTTATTCACATTTCTGGCTAAGATTAGCCGCTAAGCTCAGACCATAGCGGCTTATCTTAGCAGGAATTTGCTTAGAATACCAGAGATTTCCGTATATAATGATGTAGTTGTGTCTATGATCCTTCATTTCCTTATTCTGGTGTGACAGCAATCTGACATGGCTGGAGACGATCAAGCGCAAGTTCATAGATTAAAGGTGCCTTCTATGACATAGGTAAGTAATTAAGTCTTTATTGTGTATATGAACAAAGGTTACAAAGTTCTTATAAGTATCTACTTATCTCTTAGTTCAACCTTTTCAGGCGTATAAACACACATGCACACATAACACTCTAGGGATATTATGGGAGAAACAGAACCCAACTTGAATAAGCCAAAGATACTCGAGCTTTTTATGAGTAGGTGAGTAACAACATAGAAAAACGAATAAGTTAGTTAGTAGTTCCTAAGACACGTGGAATATGAATAACTATGATTTGTTAATTTGGTTTTTGTAATTTTTATCCAATTGGTGTAGCTGAAATTTGAGAATGTGAAGAATAATGAATATGTTGTACCTACTTACAAAATGACCTCTCAGTGTGCGCCGGAGTTTCCAGAACCGTTGTTCTTATGAATGACAAACGAGACCTAAACAATGACGACGCCCGGCTCACAAGACAACCGGCGACGCTTGATTGTTATTTTAATGTCATTTGAGTCTGATGACTGACTGACGGATTAAGGTTAGGTCTTTCGGAGAACCGGTGAAATCCCCGGCATGGCTCAGAGGCAAAGATATCAAGTCAAGATCTTTAGTTTTGACGTTAAATATAGGTACCTACCTGTGTATACATCTTTAAGTTCCGTTCATCATTGAAAATTCATGGTCTTGTCGTCAGTGGGGTTTTTCCATATAAATAAATATGCGCCAGAAAAAATACGATTGTCTTGGTTTCGAACTAAGGAACTTTCTTTCTTGTGCTACGACTACTAGACAACGATGATGACGGGGGCGTCTCCCATAAATACTTAAATACATATAAACATCCATGCCTTAGGTTCAAATGTTCGTGCTCATCACATAAACATTTGCCCCTTGCGGGATTCAAACTCGCGACCGCCGGCATTGTAGTCAGGAGCGCTAACAACTACACCAAACGCGTCGCCATAAAAGTCCAAATTAGGCAGGATAGTGACGTGGGTTCCCTCTTGCCTTTCCTGATATACTACATATTCAGCCTTCTGCCAGTACTGACGTTGCTGCTACCCAACGCGCCATGGCACAGGATCGTTATTGAATATTTTAGCTTTTAATAGAGAAGCCTATGCCACTAGACTCACCACTACATTCTGGTAATCCTGCCGCTTTTTGGTCGGGGACTGCTTATTCAACATATTCGTAGCTAACCACCATGTCTGGTGGCCGTTCATTATCCACGACCTGTGACCCCAATGGTAGTCTACAGCTAAGCCCTAGCACTAAAAATTTAACTGGTTCAAAATTCAGTTGCAAGACTAAACCCCGACTCACGATCGAACCAAAAAGGCAGGGTTGTCCGCCTATAATCAGTCCACTTACCTCTTTTTACTACAATTTAAACTGGATTCTTTTTAACTTTCTCATCAAATCACACCGGTGACCGGACACATCGTAGTAAAAGTACACTTGGTCATTTGAATTCATATGGGGAATTACGGATCAGTGTTGCCCACATTAACCGGCGATGTAAATACATTTTTAAACGCATTGTAATGTCACTGACCACACACAACAAGTTAATGCGATGGTTATCACGTACTTGGCGTCTAGACACGGATTGTAAAACTGTCTACTATAAAACAGGGTGAAATTATTGTACAATAGACTTACGGTGCAAGCAAATGGTCGCTTGTATCGTTTTTCTCACATTCACTCAAAATTTGTGCTCAATTAAGTACTCATTGTAGAACGATCCATTTGACTCTTGCTGCAATTTTTGTAAACTAGGCGTCGATATTTGTAATCCGTCTGGACTGGAATAACTTACCCACAGATAATATAATACTGTACTTAGCCTATACATCTACTACTACTTTGACGACGCGTTTGATGTATTGGTTAGCGCTCCTGACTATTACGCCGGCCGTCGCGGGTTCGAATCCCGCAAGGGGCAAATGTTTGTGTGATGAGCACGAACATTCGTACCTAAGTCATGATGGATGTTATATGTATTTAAGTATTTATGAGAGACGCCCCCGTCAAAATCGTTGTCTGGTACTTCATAACACAAGGAAGAAAATACCTTACCACGAAACCAGACAATTGGTGTGTTGTCTGGCGCATATTTATATTTATTAATACTAAATTATGACTACCTACTTACAACCTATTTACGTGTAGTGGTAAGTTCGCTGATCGCTACCCAAGATGTCCCGGGTTCGAGTCCTGGGTGAAGGCGAAATGTGTTGCTGAGTTTTTATATCTTGAAAATACTCAGCAACAGCTTGGAGTCAGGAAGTAGGTGGTGATGCCACCCCCGTGCCTCGGAGAGAACGTTAAGCCGTTGGTCCTGTGCCTGATCTCTCGCCGGTCATGTCGAATTTGCCGTTTAATCGAATAGTACCTACGAGTAAAGGAACAGAGAGTGTTCCTGTGTATTGCGTACACACTTGGACACTAAAAAAAATGGCCCGTGCCGATGGTCAATAAATAAATAAATAAAATCTTTATTTTCTCATCACAAACATACATTTACAGTTGGACAACAAATGAGATACATAAAAGAAATGTTTGTGTGAGACTGGTGCCTATGCTAGGTATAAAATACCTGTGTTACAGGTCACCAGCCTCTCACCTCCTCGGACTGTTGTACAATTAATTATGTAGACAAATGATGGAAAAAATAAAAAATATATACTGTGTAACATTCTAACTTATCTAGTAAATGTGTGTGTGTGTGTGTGTGTATGTGTGTGTGTGTATGTGTGTGTGTGTGTGTGTGTGTGTGTGTGTGTATGTGTGTGTATGTGTGTATGTGTGTGTGTGATATAGTAAGTAATATATCAATATCAGCTGAGATTGACCGCATCGTCGTCGAGTCAATAAATCAAACTGGATTTCGATCGACGTATTTGAGTAACTGGGGAAACAAAGTACCTACTTGAGTTGAGTCTTTCTTTGAGTCAATCTTTTTTGCGATAAAATAATCAACTAACCGAAAGAACTTGTCTGGAATACCTTCGTTTTAAATGCAGTATTTAACATTTGAATAAGACACCGTCCTTGCAAGTTCCTTGGAAGATATTTGCGACCGAAATTGCAATGCGAGTCGTGTTCCGGCCGTGCCGTGCGAAACAACTGAATTGTGACAATAATCAAATTCTTTTGTTTTTCCTTGAATGGGGTCAAAATTAGTTAGGTATTTTTAGGCTCTCATACCTTCAATGTCCGGCCGCCTGTTCTGTTGGTCCTTCTGATATAGACTTTTTTCACACGAGATGCAAAACGGGTTTCTTTTACTCTGCGCTCTTATCGGTGAAAAAAACATAATTTGTTCATTAATAATGTTATTGTATGTCATGTCACATATTTACACATAAGTAGTAGCAATTTCACACGTGTGTCAAAAGGGCAAAATCATGACAATAAGCAATATACCTCTAAAACTTATAGAACATGTAAAGGAAGAAACCGGCCAAATTTAAGTCTGACTCGCGCAGGAAGGGTTCCGTACCATTGACTAGGTAAAGAAAAGTAGGCAGGTACTCCTATTTCATCTTATTTTATTTTTATTTATTTATTTATTTATTTTTTATTTATCTTTATTTGGAAAACAAACAGCTATAAATAACACATTTGGCTTAATATTCATGCATTGTTCTTAAGCAAAACAGTTTTCACAATTATTTAATGCAATGATTATGTTGACGAGATTAAAGTGTTGTAGTCTAAGGAAAGTTACACATTTATAATTTGAATTAATAAATTATATAAAAACAAGTATTGACATAAGGATAAGTTACTTTCTTACTAAAAATATTCCAACATATCCTTATGCTAGCTATGGAAGATGTCTTACACTGGAAAAACTACAAGGGTGCACCTACATTAGGTGGTTTTTCTTCAACAAATTTCGAAAACCTCTAAGTTTTTCGTGAAATATGTCGATGTAATTATAAGTGGTATTATACTTATTGCAAGCTCTATTTATGAAACTATTACTTTTGTAATAGTTTCATAAATAGAGTAATTTGTAGTATTTTATGTAAATAAGTGAAAATAGGCAAAATTATGCGTTTTTTGTATGAGCACTGAGAGCCCCCCTTGAATATTTATTTTATTTTGTTATAGAGCGGCAACAGAAATACATAATTTGTGAAAATTTCAACTGTCTAGCCATAGTGGTTCTTGAGATACAACCTGGCGACAGACATCCAAGTAATAGCATCCCGTTTTGGGTACCCATTGGGTGTGGAACCGTAAACATTGTGGTAAATAGTATTAAATCTTACAAAATATCATTTTTTGTAAATTATTAGCAAATAACTTCTGGTAATTTACCTACATGTACGCATTCTCTCTCAGCTATTTAAGACAAAGCTCTCAATTTCACTGCAAGACTAAACGGTCTTCAACCATGACTTCACAAGCGGCAATCAGCAGAACCTTGCCATGCTCCAGTTTAGTTTCCCTTGCCCGCGGCTCTATTTTTGAATCACTCGCCTCACTATGCCATGTGATTTTCGTTGATAAATGTTTCATTACCGAATGAAAACCGCATAAAATCTACACAAGAGTTATTTTAAAAGAGATAACACGTTTTGTGAGTTCTTGCGTCAATATTTTGTGTTTTTCATTGATTTTCAATCGATTTTCGAACGGAAATCACTCGAAATATTGATGCGAGTGATTCAAAAATAGAGCTCTAGATCTCGCAGTAGGAAGTGAGCATTACTGATTCACTGTGACCGAGAGCGGCTCGTTACTGCCCGATAACAGGTGCGTGCGAACCTAGATGTACATTTCTACGGCTGGAAAAGACACGATTAAATGACACAGACTAAGACAATACTTGGTACCCAGATTGAAAATGTGAACTTGCTTACTTACAGGTTTTACGAGAGCGATCAATTAAGTTACATCATACTTAAGTACTACTTACCTACATATAAATAGTGCCATCAACAAAGGCGCGCGCCATCTTTCGTTCTAATCGTTTATTTATTTATTTTTTTATTTTTATTTTATTGGTAACATAAACAGACATTAATCATAAAAAATAGTACAAAGGATTTAAAAAACTAAGAGAAACTGGACTAATGTCCTAAGATGTTACACCTGTGCTGTGTGTTTATAGTACATTTGTGTAAGCTTTGCGAATATTTGATGATATAATATCAATTTTTTTTTTTTTTTTACCGTTCGGAAGTGATTTATTTACACATAAACTACATAGCTAAATAACAGAATAACAGAAAAAAAGAAGAAAATAAATTTATAAAATATAAAAAACATCACCCCCAGCGCTGCTATATGGAATGGTGCCCAAAATGCTGGCAGCGTTACCCCTCTGGATAGCTAAACTAATCCGCTGTCCGAGGTAGCTGCCAGCCTTTTGGTCACCTGTTGATTCAGTAAACCTTTGGCGGAGATCTTTAAAAAGGGAACGTGCACAAGGGCCCCAAGTGCCCAAGGTCTCGACGCCAAAAGGCACAAATATGTAGTTATCAGTGATAGCTGCATATTTGCGCCTTTTCAAACACTCGGCAGAGGCTGCCGCCGCGCCAGCAGCAGTAGAAGTGCTGCTTATATGGGATGCCACATGCGTATCTACGCATGTGGCATCCCACACAAGAGCACGACCCTGCTTCCAAGGAATGAGCGTCATGCCGTCAGGTCTCTTGCCGTCGTCACGAAAAATGCCGGGGGGCTCCAGCACCGCTGGCACGTTGGCGGCAACAAGAGCCCTGCGGATGACGTCATTGATGCTGGCATGGCGGGAGACCCTACCAGCACTCAAGTGGCAGGAAAGACCATGATGTCCTAACTCGGTCACGTGATCTCCGCACCGGCAGCGATGGGGTTGATTAGTCCTGGCGCCGATTCTTAAACTAGCCGCTAAAGAAAAAGTAGTCTTGTCAAGCAGAGTCCCGACATTGGCTGAAGGAAGAGCCTGCAACCAATAACCGGACTCCGGTTGAAAGACGGCCAGTAGGCGAGCACGCTCTGTTGTGTTCTCTGCGTGATCTAATAGTTCATTTTGAACACACAAACAGAGCGGCTCATCCCACTTTTTTTGAGAGGAAGTTAGGTTGGAAGGATCGATCAACGGGCAAGCCACTGACCAGGCATTTCTTGCCTCTGTCAAGTAAGCCACCTCCACTACACCTAAAGAAGGGTAGAGTATTTTATTAAAGAGGTCGGACGTACTGTGAGCAGAAGATAGAAAACCTGGCAGGGCAATGCTAGAGATTTTTCTTGTACCCAAACCACCATAACGAATTGGAAGGGTGGCTTGAGTCCAAGAAAAATCCGTAAAATCACAATTTAGAATTTTGCTGAGTGTTAATTTCAAAAGGTTGTCGATTTTGGACAGAAGATTTGAGAATTTCCAAAAATGTGTAGATCGTAAATAGTAAGTAAATTTTGGAGCAAAAGTGCAGAAACGTATAATAAAAAAGGCCATATGAGGGTTAATTTGGAAAAGTTTTTCGGAAGATTGTTCGAATTTTTGGATTTGATCCTCAATGAAAAAGGGAAAGGCATCCTCATAAATTGGAGCACCAAGTAAGCGGAGAGATTGCCTATTAACAATTTTGATGCACGGAGCCAGAGTCATGAAATCAGAAATCAAGTTTTGATACTCAATAGGCGAGAATTTGGAATCAGGTATGTACAGTTCACATTTGGAAAAATTAAGTTCTAGGCCAATCTCTCTAAATTTATGAATTAGTATTTTTAGGTCGGAAAGAACAGATTGAGCGTCACCAGCAATGGTTCCGTCATCCAAGTACCAAATATTTAATTTAGAATTAAGAGTCGAAATAATGGGATGTAAAACTAAACTAAAAATTGCAGGCCCGAGGGGATCACCTTGTTGGCATCCAACAGAAGAATAAAGGAGCTTGCTCTTATAGAGAAGGTTGGAAGGTCGACAATAGCACTGCCATAAGTATTTATAAATTTCGGAAGCTTTATCTCGTACCTGCGACAGCATAGCTCCTCTATCCACTGAGTTGAATGCATTTTTTACATCCACCTTCAACAACACTTCACCGGCGTCATGGCAAAGAAAGGTGCGAACGGCATGGACAGCCGCTTCGCAACCGCCCTTGACGCCAAAACCAAGCTGGATCGGCTGGAAATCATTTGATAAATGAGGTTTAACGGATGTACAGCATAATTTTGAGGCGAGCCGGCGAAAAGTGGACCCAACTGCGATGGGACGGATTCCGCCATCTTTCTTCTTCAGGGCCACAAGGTTTGCACCGTATAATATGCTGCTAATTTCGTCAATGACGCCACCAGACAGCATCAAATTAATTAATTTGGTCAAATTTCGTAGCAGAATTGTACCTGCATCTCCTACAGAGGAGGCCAGTAAGTCCTTTAAATGTTGCGGTGATAATCCGTCTAAGCCACTGGCAGAACCGCTCTTAAAAGAATAAACGGCTGCCCGAACATCATCTTCTTTGACCACGAGATGGGAATCGTCAAGAGTAGGAGGTGCAGGCAAATTTAGAGAGGTTGAGGAAGGTGGATGTTTGTTTGATAAGGTTTCAAAAGTCTCCTGGCAGTAAGGAGCGATAACGTCATTGCTAAAAAGCAAATTAGAGGCGCCTCTTAGATCACCGTCGCTTATTTTCGATTCAATCAATTTCAATGAACGATTAGTGTTGGAAGGCCGAAAGTTAGGTATTGTTATGTCGTGAATATTCTTTACAGAACGGCAATTATCTTTAATTTTTTGAGAGAGGGACCTGTTATCGCCATTGTTTTGATATTTAACACTAAGTTTAATATCAATTATAATTATTAAATGTTTATTATTTCATATTTTAATATTTGCCACACACCCCGCACCCCGCGCTTTTCTCAATCAAAAATGAACGGCGCGCGCCTTCGTGGATGGCTCTATCTATAGAAAATGTATCATCATCAACCTAAGCACTCGTATATTTGGTTCTTCTAGGAATATAAAGCATGGGTGCTATATCAGTTAGGTGTAATGAGGCCTTATGGCCACAGGCTGTGATTTTTGAAGCCCCGACGTTAATCACGGCTTGTTACTTAGCCGTAAGTAGGTGTACTTCAAGTACAGTACTTTCCTGTACTATGGAAGGTTAATACTTTGTATAAAAAATATTTATTAAAGCGCCTTCAAAAACTGAATAAAACGCTTAAAACAGCATATTTTTCTTGATGATTTTCTGCATGATATCAAGCTTACGTAGGATTCAGAACAGTCTAACTCAAATCATGCACCAACTTCGAATTATTATTGTATTATTTTATTTCAAAGTAGTAAGTACTATACTTCGTAGTAGGTACTCATACTTTATATGTATAGATTAGGCTTATGTACCTACGTCACATTATGTGAAATAATGATGGCCAATACCTACCCCAATAGTGCCAAGAATGCCCCATTGATCCTAATACTTCTAAATTATCTATAATAATTCCGCTCTCGTCGCTAGAACTAGTACTTGAATCTTAATGTGTGGTAACGGAGCTGCTTTTCAATCCAATCACGAGTTTCGGTATCATTTGGTAAGGACCACCAGTAAGCACTACATTAGCATAGTAATTTGTTAAATGCGGACCGTGATCTGTTTTATTAATAGGAAAATTAAATTTGTTGGAACATAAAAAACTCTATAAAAAAATAGAGTTTTAATAGGTACTTACTACTACCTCCCAAAATATAAACATTTAGCACAAACACAATAAACTTGTACCTAACCTAAATATTTAATTTATAGATCGGGGAAAAGTTTATGTGCTTGAACAAACAAGCCACCTAAACTTTTCCGGAATACATACAAATGTATCCTATTTACTCTAAAACCTTCAAGAAATGATAACATGAATAAATTTGTTGCATGCTCATGATTTAAAATAAATATTTGTAAGTGAGTATCCATTTATTGTTGTAGAGTTGTAATTTTAACATTTAAACGTAACGCGTTTACGCAACACTTCGTTTACTGGACTGTACCCGCCATCTAGCGTCGAGTAGTGGAACAAATGTAGCCTCATAATCCGCTAGATGTCAGTACTGGTAACTGATAATATTGGTTGTTGTTGTAACCTTACGCACAGGTTCATAGCACGCGTATTATTGTTCAGCTTAGAGGTTTTTTTACCAGCTGCAACAGTTGTTTTTGTTTATAGAAATACGATTTGTCTACAAATGTAATACATCTTAATTTCGATTTCAATAAAGTTTCGACGATGGCACAAAACGTTGCACGGCATCTGTCATTCATTGGTTCTGTCACGTTGACAGGCAGCCATTTCTTTTTTGACGTGCTGTGAAACAACAAACACGCACGTGTAGAAAATGCGTATTGAAACATGTTATTTCTGCTCGTCCAGGATATATCCTGGACATGGCATTCAATTTGTGAGGAACGATTGCAAGGTAAAGTAGGAAAACATCATACCTCAGTGATTTTTATCTATTTCGTAACCTATAGGCAACTCACCAAGATAGTAATTAGATTTTCAGATTCTGCCGTTCGAAATGCCATGCGGCGTTCAAAAAGAAGAAGAACCCGCGTAAAACCAAATGGACCAAAGCCTACCGTAAAACAGCGGGCAAGGAATTGGCTATTGACCCGTCATTTGAGTTTGAAAAGCGTCGTCATACTCCACTGAAGTACAACAGAGAACTATGGACAAAGACAATTGAGGCGATGAAGAGAGTCGAAGAGATTAGACAGAGGAGATCTAACAACTACATTATGCAGAGATTGAGGAAGGGACGTGAAGTAGAGTGGCAGAGAGATGTCAGAGAAGTTCAACGTGATATTTCTCTTATCAGGTAAATAGATCACAAATTTTCACCATTTGATTACTCATTAATGATTTTTTAAGTATATTAGAGGTGCCATAATGTTTATTTATTCAGAGGCTAACTAATGCTAAGGCACGGTACACAATAATCAATAACAGTGTGTTTATTATTTTAAAAAGTTGACAACAGACTGTTAATGTACTTATTTTGATAAACAAATAACATAAATTGTACCTAATACCTTTTTAGGCAAATTCAGATGATGAAAAGTTTCATTACAATATTTCATCAATTAATCAAAAACCCATTATTATTTTTCTTTTATCTTATTACTTGAGTAAATTTGAAGGTGACCTTTCTTATCTCCCATTTACAGATCACCAGCAGCCGGGCTCAAACAAAGACTAGCAGAGGAAGACACCGAAATGGATGTGGAGCCGGAGACTATTGAAGTGGTTGACGCTAAGGGCCGTAAGAAAGTTATTGAGGCACCGGTCATGGTGCCTGCCACTGGAGAAATGATCGAAGACGGTGGAAATGTTGAATTATAAATACAGTTTTAGATAACTAAAGAAATGTAAAAAGCCAGTGTCAAGATGAACAAATGTTTCCTACAAGACAAATAGTTAAAAATTCAAGAAATGGTGTGGATTTTTTATGTACTAAAGTTTGTAATTCAGTGGATTTCATCAATAAATTATTTTCTGCAATAATATTTATTTATATAAATTTACTACCCTTGTTAAATAGAAAATTAATAAGCAAAACGAATGGTTCCATAGACTGAATGCTATTTTACAATCGCCAATTATTTCTTCTACTACTTCCCTGGTACAGTGTTAAAATTTACTTATTAAGTAGGGCTTTTAGTTTGCGAAAAAGACTAGTATCTAGAATTAATACAGTAGTACTGGATAGACAGCCTGAATTCCCATAAAGTCAAGGTGATGCAATCAAATTGATCATTGCTATCCATGTCACATGCAAGCCTATAATAATATATCAATAGGTATCATGTCATAATAAAAGTATTGATTTCCGTCGTACTAGAGCTAGCGACTAACGTAATCTGCTTATGCTTTCGAGCAGGGAAGGCAAACATTTCAGCAATACTTATAAATATCGAAATTATTTATTATAGTAATATGTTATGAATAAGTTTCATTATAAGAATGATACCTCTACTTAATCGTTTGCTACTTAATTATCCCAAAACTGTCCTAGGCCATCCTATATTTTTAATTCGAAGATACCTTTTTAGTTTTAAGTTATTAATTTAGAACTCAGTAACATAAATAACATATTTTTAATTAACTCTCTTTATACAAAGTAATGGTGTGCGATATTTTAGTTGGAAAAGGTTGCGCACTCCCTCATAATTCAATTAGTGGTGGTTCAGTTTAGTAACAATACAAAAATCACTTTGTATACGACTTGCAAAGAGTGACATCCGTCGATTTCTTTCTTTTTTTCTTCCTTTTCTGTAGCACAGTTAGATTAGATTTATTTGTGTAAAGTAATGGGTGTGTATTCGTACCTACTCAGTGTTATTGTGGTATTTATTTCATATCTTATGTATCAAAGATATGCTCACCAGCATTATAGCATAATAGTGAAGCCTGAAAAGCGATATGATTACATAATTGGTGAGTTTTAAAGACAATGAAACTTATACATTTGTAACGCCTCGTAAAATCCAATAGCAATTTCACTCGACGTGGAATTGCAAGGGGTATGTTCATATCTCTGCTAAAGTAAGTAAGTACTTAACAAAAAGCCAAAATCAGATCTTATTTTGATTTCAAATACCATTTTGCAGTAAGTAGGTAATGCGTCTTGTTTTAAAATTATTGCTTTGGAAAACCGTGAGGGAGGAGGCCTCCCCACGGTTCAACAGTGGACGTCCTTTGGGTGATAATGATGATGTTTTTTTTGTGCGATACTAATACTAAAACATCTTCACTAAATTGTACCTGGTTTACTTATAGTACTTAGGAATAAACTCATAAGTCTGTTACAAAGAAGTTTAATAAATATTTTAAAGACGAGCGACAGTAAGCGCCTCAGTAGTGTTTATCTAGCACAGTTGCCGCTGGCATTTCCTTAATTACTTTTAACTTTCAACTCCAACCTTATAACATCATAGCTCGGGGTCAAAAAAGTCTCAAATGTTATATGTAGATCTTATGCACGATAAGGTTTGATCACACTGTTAAAAATAAATTTGGGTAGTAAGTAGGATGGAAATGGATGGTTTGCATATAAGTAGGTATTCGTTTGATGACGTCTCAATGATGACTTGTCATTGCCCTTATGTTTTTTAAACGATCCCAGTAGTTGTGTCGTCCGTAATACTCCGAAATAATGATATCATGATAGTCCAGAAGTATTCTATCCCGAAGTAGTCAGGTGTACTCTAGAGGAGGAGCTAAGAGCGTCCTATGTTATGGTAGGTTCAATTTCGACAGGTTAATTTAGCATAGCAAGATTAGACCGTGCCGAAGGTTCTTAGTGCGATTTTGCATTTTGTACCAGTCATATTTTTAGTAACTGACCTCAGTTACTAAAAAGTGTAATATGTATGCGTAGGTATAGCAAATGACCTTATGTATTTACGAATAAAATAAATTCTAACAATCGTCGCTTACGACGCAAACTTACATGGAGGACCAAAATGAGGCTCATCTAAAGTAAAGTAAAGTTGTAGGAGGGTTCCTACATGTCATCATCATTATCAGCCAAAGGACGTCCACTGCTAAACATAGGCCACGGTTTTCCACAGCGACTTGTGAGCGGTCTGCATCCAGTGTGATCCTGTGATCTTTACAAGGTCGTCTGTCCATCTTGGCGGTGGACGTCCTACGCTGCGCTCGTATTTCAAAAAAGATAATACCATGTGAAACGCGCATTATTCCCGCCCAGTGTGGATGTGGCTTTACTCATCTCACGGTTGCGTGTGCGTACGCAGACACTAATGTTGCTTTCTAATACAAAAATTGCACCGCGTTGTGAAACTAGTAAATATTTGCATTAATGCTGGTATTTCTTGCAATGCACAGTTATGTTTAATTCGATAGGAACTAATTGCAATATGAGGCTAATAACGTCGGTTTGTAATGAATGAGATGAAGTCTAACTTAAAAGATTATAAGACATACCTAACTGAATGAACGAATGAACACTCGGAGCAGGCAACAACATCCAGGGCCGTATTATACACGAAAGAAGTTCACCAATCCAATTTTTTTTGCAAAGAAAGATCATTTTCTTTAATAGGGTCACGATTTCTATGCATTTCGCGCGGCAGTTTATTGCGTTTACTCGTAATCGAATAACCACACGGAAAAAGATCTATTGACGCGAGAATCGATGCCCAGGGCTCCGAATGCGAACTGCATGAGAATTGGCGCCCCGAGCATAATGACGCCTATCTACTAGCTATCATTATCAGTCGCCACATCATGTATCTACTTAAACAGCAATATCTAAAATGACCTACTTAGAAATAGTCTAAGCTCTATTTTTGATGCTGTGAAATCATTGTCGTTAACGGCCTAAGAACGTCCACTGTTGAATATACCCACCACCCCCAGGTTTTCCACAGTGACTGGTTGCAAGCGGTCTGCATCCAGTGCGCCCTGCGATCTTTACAAGGTCGTGCTGGGACACGTCGAAGTACTAATATGACGGCATTCCAGCTCCACAAGAACATACAATAGGTATAGGTACAGTAAGAAGACGATCTGTGCAGAATCTGCAATACAAAAGAAGAAACAGCCATGCATATTCTCTGCTCACGCGGTACACTCATGAGCAAAATAAAGTATCCATCTCGGGCGACACATTATGCACCCGGATGAGATAGCAGATATCACGCTCCAAAGAATCTGGCAATGTATAGACTCAACGGGACCAAGCAGTGAACTTTGAACACAAGGGCTGCTACAATTGATCAATATCTGGTCGAGTTGGTAACAATAGGGACCAACAACCAATAATACCTTATAAAAAATACAATCTCCTCAAATCAATACTAATTTCAAATTTATTTCAATTGTAACCATTTTTATTTTCAGTGGGTGCCGGTACAGCAGGATGCGTGCTGGCCGCGCGCCTCACCGAAGACCCGCGAACAAAAGTGCTGCTGGTGGAAGCAGGGGACCACATGGGTTACTTCACAAAGATCCCCCTCACACCGACAGCAGCGCAACAGAGCCCAAACGACTGGTCGGTGAGGACCACGCCGCAGAAGTACTCGTCTTTTGGGCTTTGGGGACAGGTGAGACAGGTTTTGAATGTTTTGCCTTTGTGCTCTATTTATTTGTTCATGATCTTCGCCACGTAAAGCTTTAGCAACAGTTGCTGTACAGATACTTTTAAATGGTGACATATGAGTGCAGGCACCATGTGGTAAAAAAAGATGGCAGGCGATCAGAAATGGTCAAGCTGTCCTTTATATGCAGAGGAAAATGTCCATGAGAAAGAATAGGTTATTTATATGGCAGGGGACACAGCCATCCATTCTCTGTATAGATACGGTACGGGGTATGGTCAGTGGCATAAAAATACTGAACACTTATGTACCATGTCAAAGTAGCAAAATCTATTCTAAATCTAGTATTTTGCAAAAAAATAAACTTATAATCTTAACGTGGTACATCGTTCAGCGACTTATGCAGCCAACTGTCCATAGTAAATCAGCAGGCAACAGCTCGCTTTTCTTCTATTTCCAGTCCCAAATCCTACCACGAGGGAAGGGTCTCGGAGGGTCAGGCCAGATCAACTTCCTCCTCCACGGCTTCGGTCTCCCAGACGAGTTCCAGCGCTGGGCCAGGCTAGGCTTTCGAGGATGGACTGTTGAGGATTTAAAGCCTTACTTCGTGAAGGCCTTTGGAACTGTTAAGAGCGAGTTTGATTCGATCTACTGCGCTGTTGATGGTGTGTGTCCTGGAGATAAGGTACCTAACCAATGGTTCTTACATGGCCTTATATTTTAGGTTTATTAGAGTAGGGACCAATCCCTACTCCTCCTGTTGCTGCTGTTATATCAACTGTTATGGAAAGCATCAAGAATTTTATTTTCATTGCTTGCTAGCAGATGAATTTGCTTAATACTTATTTAAAATCTAAACATGAATTTGTTGTTCAGTGCTTAAACTTGTATTTTTCAGGCACCAATGAAACTCAAGATGCTAGACGATTCTGATGAGCTAATGTCAACATTCAGACAAGCCTCCAGATCTCTTAAGGACCAGCATACGGTGTTCAGAAAGCCTGCTGCAACAGTAAAGGATGGAGCCCGGCATATGAGCTTGGACGCCTATCTGAAACCAGTGATGAGGAGGAGAAATCTTCATATCTTATTGAAGACTCAAGCTGTTTCAGTAAGTATGTTGGCAGTTTTACTACTACAATTTTATCATTTCTCATTTATCGTGAGATCGTAACATTAAACTTCCTACTTTTTACTATAATTCAGTCGCTCAGAGAATGCTCTTTTTACATTTTCAATTTTTAAACAAAATGTATGGAAAAATATGACAAATTTCCTAAGTTATAGATTTTTGTTACACATCACATCACATCACATTTTTCTTATAGATTTTTGTCAATATTAAAAACGTCATCATCATAATAGTGAGTGGTTAAGTTGTAATTAATAAACACTATAAGTCATAATAAACTATGTTTCTAAGTGTCTATAATAGTGAGGTTTCCTGGTGTTGCCTTTTAGTTAATTTGTGATTGTATCCTTGTTCCGTAGGTGCGGTTCGAAAATAGAACAGCAACGTCACTATACATCCTACAAGACCACAGGAATCTGGATAATATTTTTGTAAATAAAGAAATCATTTTATCAGCTGGTGCTATAAAAACGCCTCAAATTTTGATGCTTTCTGGCATCGGACCGAAATACCTAATTCAAAGGTGTGAACTCTTTTAATAACATTTACGAACTTTGATTATTGAGATATCATAATAATAAAGAGCCACCATATTTCTTCCATGGTTAAGTCAAGCAAAAGAAACAAACTTTCTATACAGTTCCATTTCATCCTTTCCAGACTAAAAATCAAACTGACCATAGAAAACGACCACGTTGGCAAGAACTTCCACGACAACATGAACATGCCTATCTTCGTCAGCATCAGGAATCCCATCAGTATTACACTAGCTAAGGTCTTCGCGTTCAGCACAGTGTGGCAATACTACTGGGCAAACTCGGGTAAGAGGGAAGTTCTTCATTAATTTCATATATAAGTATTTGGTACCATGTGTTTCAATGCAGTCAGGGACTTTTTGCGCGCATAGTTTATAAAAAAAAACTAGTACACTCATAAATTATATAAAGCGTGGCTAGTTCAGTTCTGAAATCGAGGGCAAAATTATTGTTATCCTCTTAATTAATACTTTCAATATTTCATATTCCGTAATCAGGTTACCTAGCATTTCCACCAGTGGCTGGATTAGAGATACGAAATTCATCAGCATTGCTTCTTTTTTCAATGGGGACGGCTAGCGAAAGATTGCTCAGAGATCTTTCCAATTACAAACCCAAGGTAAGATAAGATAAATTTATGTAGATGGTTAGCAACAAAACTTTTATGTTGAAACCAGGAACAGGAACTGTTAATAAGAACTAAGAAGTGCATCAAAGTAAGAAAAACTATGTTATGTGCTATTCTAATTCTAAAGATAAAAATTCTCAAACAAAATTATAAGCATGTAAAATGACATTCTCGTCATCAAAAACCATAGCAGCTGACTGCTATAAATAGCAATAGATACTCGCAAAAGATAGCAATAGATACTTCTGCGAGTATCACCTGTAGACAAGGTAAACTCCTAAAAAGGAGTGGACATTTCCAGGTATTCCGTTCCACGTTCCCTTTCTACAACGACTCGAGCAAGGAAGGCTTCATGTTCCTGGCCACCTGTATCCAGCCAAAGAGTAGAGGATCAGTCACCGTGAAGGACCCCAGCACGCACATCCCGCCTGCCGTAGATCCTAATTATCTGTACCGGTTTGAAGATGTCAAGTGCATGATCAAAGGTTTTTAAAAAATATTTTGTTTGTAGTTGATATTCTTTCCTACCAGTATGTGTACAGCTTTGATCACTTTGCTGAAAATCAGAGCCTAAAGGCTGAGCTATAAAATCCAGCAGAAAGTATAATGATTTTGGACCCCACAACAGGACTGATTAGAAAGTATACATAAGTCAATGATATTTATATGTGTTCTTTGGACGACCGCAGTAAATCTCAGAATTCACTTTACCCAATTCGTAGCTATAGGACACCAATTTGTGTTTATTTTTGTTATATTCATAGTTTGATAACACCATTGGGTACTTTTCAGCGATTCGTCGAGCGGAACAGCTGGTGACGACGAAGGCTTTCCAGGAGATCGGCACGAGGATCCATTGGCCCCGCTCTGAGCGGTGTCTATCTTTCTGGAATTACTCCAAGGAACAGCAGTTGGGACCAGGGTTGAGGAGGAAAAGAAAGTAAGCATCTTTTCGTGTCAATAATTACAATAAATTGACAACTAAACGGAGATCCTTGAAAAGCATGATAGCCAGATAAAAAGTATTGCATGTATAGATTCAAATCATCACCAGAGCCGAAACAAAAACAGCCAGCTTCACCAGGCAGTCCACCAGATGAGTACCTGGAGTGCATCATCAGGGAGGTGGCGGTGACGGGCCATCACGCGGCTGGGACCTGCGCAGGCGGCGCCGTCGTTGACGACGAGCTGAGGTTTGGGTTATTTACTTAAACTTATTTAGGAAGCTTTATTTATGGCTATGTAGAGGGCTTGTTAATACGAAACCTCAATCAGATCACACAGACTATAGGTAGACCGCTAAATTGAGACCTGGGCCTTATAAAGTTGTAAGTTATAGTAATTTTATTTTTATTTACAGGGTAAAATCGGTATCAGGTTTAAGAATAATGGACGCCAGCGTGTTCCCATCACCAGTGTCGATGTATCCGAACTCAGTTCTCATAGCCATGGCAGAAAGAGCTGCTGATCTCATCAGGAAAGTGGACTAATGTCAATAAAGGCTTCTGCCTACTAAACCGTAGCATACTATGACCGTGCTAAGGAAAGAATGTGTAAGGCAAA
Source organism: Pyrausta aurata (assembly GCA_963584085.1). Lineage (NCBI taxonomy): Eukaryota > Metazoa > Arthropoda > Insecta > Lepidoptera > Crambidae > Pyrausta > Pyrausta aurata. Next base: position 1,002,878 of record OY757268.1, on the reverse strand, counting down.
AAAAACATTATTTGCATTGAAAACTGTGACACTGTTCCCACTAGACCGTTCCGTCACCGACCAACGCTGTCGCGTGACATACACGGAGCGTGTCAGCACCGGCAAAATTATGTTCTTGCTCGTTCTCGGTCTCGTGAGACAGAACGATGTAGATCCGTTCAGTGGGCAAAGTAGAGCGTATCGTGTTGCTTTCCATGCCAGAAACGCTCCTAACACGGTCATGGTAGGACCAGAAGGCCTACCACGACCAACGAAATCCGTCAATACGATAATCGTTTTGTGATCCGAAGCATTTCGTAGTAAGCATTCCATACTACAAAGTCTTTCGGATCCGAAAAACGATAATTGTATTGACGGATGTCGTTTTTCGTAGTAGACCTCCAGACCTTGAAACTTAACTTAATTGATTTAATATAAGAATTTGCCAAACTTGCCCGATACAATCTAAGTGTATTTAATTAAACTGATGAGTTAAAAAATGTTTTGTATTCTTACGACCAACCTATTTACTCACGAATTCGGCAGAAATAAAGGAAAAACCCTGATTTGTTAACAAATCTACTATATAAAAATAAGTCGGGTTTTCCTTCCTGTCCTGACGCTATAACTTCAGATCGCACGAACCGATTTCCACGGTTTTGCATTCGTTAGAAAATTCCCATAAAACGGGGCCGGGGCGGGACGGGGCTGGGGGCGAAACGGATTTCGCTGGGACCGCTAGTACAAGTATAAAATTGCCTTAAAAAGTCAATTTTTGCTTACATAAGAAGAGCTGTGTGTCTTGATTGCGTCGCTTATATATTTTTTAAATGCAGTCAAAAGGAATCTATCCGCATTATTAATAAAACACTTATTTATTGTTTCCATCCCACATTTACTAATTCCTGACACGAATAGTACCTCTGGTATGCAGAAGTGTGTGGTGGTCTTTCTTCAGTACAGTGCCTATGTAATGCTCTCCTGCAGGCAAGGAAAACGGGAAGTTCTTTTCATGCAGCTCCAAGTTAACAAAATGATACTCCTTCTGAAGAAAAATAAAGATCAGCTGTTTTTTATTTGTGTAATTGCATTCATATATCGGTGCGAAATTACCGCTGACAATGAGTATGGGGAAAAGTGGAGCATAAAATTAAAGACTTACCACGCAAGCAAAGAGTAAGTAACACTAAAACCTTATTTTACCTTCGACCAATAAGCACTAACTATTAAATAATTCAAATATGGAACGTTATTTCGTATATAAAGTATTGGAGAGATAACGCTTACCAGAACTTATTTGGACATTGTGAAACAGGCCGTTATTCCATCACCGAAAACTTCGAAAGATCTTGTTCATTAGTTAGTAATAGATAGATAAGATAGATAAGAGTAAATTACACGAGGTAGTAGGTATATAGCATATAACATAGATACGTGCACAATTGAATCAATAGAAGCCTTCAGAAAAAATGCACATGCTTAGTACCACAACTGTTTTTCAAATACCTACGAGTATATTAAACTTAAAAGACCCCGTTTCCAAGCTCTCCTTGAGCAGCCATTCATCCAGTTCCAGCTAGCAAGAAGTTTGTCCAATAATATAATAATGCCACCACTTCGCACACATTAGTAGCCTGATAGTTACTTACGGCTGCCACAGGACATATCGGTGGTATATCGGTGTATTTTTTAACTATTCCCATGATCCATGGATGGTTGACAAAATTACAGACGGGTTCTGCGAATATGTTGTGTTGGAGACCATTCCCGGCACTCTTGTAATATATATTGAACTGTGGATAAGTCGTTTATCTAATTATTTCTCGGTTTTAGGGATAGCAGTTTTAATGCAGAGGGTATTATGTGTCTGAATTGTTTTAAATAAAACTTTGAGCATTTCAGATTCCGACCGTTTACCTATTAAATCCTATACCTAATAAATTATGATATCACGTAAAAAATCATCACGTAAAAAAAATACCGCACGGAAGAATTCTTAAAGCGTAGAAAATGTGATCCAGAGTGTAATGACAAATACAGACACAGAGTAATCAAAAAAATATTTTTCTTCGACAAAGAAAATTCGATTAGTAAACTTTTTTCGAATTTCATAAGAATTGGCACCCTGGCTAATTAAAGTGGATGCAAAGTACTATGAAGTTAGGTCAAAGTTGTGTAATATCTTTCGGTGCAATGAACTTTATACGAATGAAAATTTATAAGCCATCCACCCAATAACTGGTGAAACGCATCCTACAGTCATTTAGTATCAGCAGGATATTAAACTAGTAAAATATAAAATAAAATATTGCTTGCGCTTACCGTGACGTTGTTGGCCAGGGGCTGTAAGACGGTGATGGTCGCGTTGGTCTTGTACGAATCGCCTCGGTTGGAGCGGTAGGTGAATGTGGCAGCCTTGATAGCAACAGGGTCTTGCTCAAGGATGGTTGCTCGCTCCAGAGTTATAGATTGCTGAAAAACAAAATATATTTTTTTACCAACAGTGTGTCTACTAGCTAACTAACACTATAAATTATTAGTATTCGTATAGTATTCGTTTTCTGGGCAACTTAACTGACATAAAATGGATGAGGTTGAATGAAACAGGCTTGCGATAACGATGGCTACTGATATGGTAGGAATGTAACAGGGTCTAGAAGTAAATGTTTGTTTGTCGTTTGTTGTTTAATCGTAGCAGCATTCAGTTTTATTTCACTGTAGATAGGTGCTTGTATGCTTGAAGTCACAACTAGGATGCTTCGAAATGCCTTCAGTAGTCATCCACTTCTGAATCCATTCTCTTGAAATAGCTTGACATCTCTAGCCTATTCAGTTTTTGGAAATTAAAGAAAGAAAGAAAGAAAGAAAAAACGTTTATTCAGCACCAAAATATTTTTACAAAATGTTTCCTTTAAGTAACACTTAAAACTAAACTAAACATTTTGCTCTTACTTTTATGATAACAATTTTTGGCACTGAAATGGCCTTCGCTCAGTATGTGTCAGTGACGGCAAAAGTACGTCACGACTACTGGTATTCTGCGAAGACCGTTTAGGATTAGCCCCAGGCGAGACCACCAGCTATCACAATAGATATCTATATTTAAACACATCTCTTCTCATAAGTGGCGGTCAAAGTACGGGGGTACTAGTAAAATAAAACAATCAAGTTTGGTTTGTAAACATTTTTATTTGGTGCTTTACTATGACGCTAATTAAGAACATGTATGGCGCCCTTAACAATGAATATAGTGTGACGCGTTTTGGTGAGATCGAATATTAATCCAACGTAGTGCTCTCCTGAGGGCAAGGGCAGAGGGAAGTTCTGCGGCTTCAGTTCCATATTTATTGCATGATAATCTGCCTAAAAATATGAAAAACAAAATCAAATGATAAAACATAAAGAGCCATGCTTTTGCTCGAATATGTACAATATTGCTGCTGTGTTTATTTATACTTTGAATATGTTTTAATGTACATTAATGCATCTCTGTTGTGTTTTTCGCACAAAATAAATAAATAAAACAACTATAAATTGTATTTAAGTATAATACCTACATAGTAACATGTGAAACTTACAGCCAATGACGGATTCAATTAAAAAAAGCATGAGGAGCAATGATAGTTTGTGTGTGTGTGTGTGTGTGTGTGTGTGTGTGTGTGTGTGTGTGTGCGTGTGTGTGTGTGTGTGTGTATGTGTGAAAATAGTCTATACGAGTATTATTGAAACTTACTGCGGGAAAATGGCATGACACTGGTATATTGCTGTACTTCAGAGTTAAACTGGCAATCCAATCTATCTTTAACGCTTCGCAGATTGGCGCAGTAATCAATACATGCTCTACGTTGTTTTCTGCATTTTTGTAGTATATGATTCCCTTAAATTATACAATAAAAGCATTTTTTAAGTGTACAATTATTTAAAAACGTACAAAGCTTGAACTGGCAAATACCTTCAAGGTCATATATATTTAGATTTCTTTTTTTCTCGGTTTTTCTATCATGAAATTAACTCAATATCAAATCGAAGTCAGGAAAATGGGGGCATTTACACCCCTTGACACTTTCGTGCCTCAGTGTCTTATCTCTCAACGGTCATGTCAAAGCTATCACAAAACTATTAAAGTGAAGAAACAACATTGCACTATATTATATTACACTATGTAATACTGCACTATAATTTCTCCTGCCCACTTGATCTTTATTGATATTGGCCACAATCTCACCTATGTGATGATATGATAATAATGATAATCTCCAAGATGTGTGCGCAATACACAAGTGCACTCTCTGTTCCTTCACTCTCATTAATTTGGTGAGACGGCTGCCCGATATGACAGATGAGAGATCAGGCGCTGGACCAACGCGACGGCTTAATGTGCTTTCCGAGGCACCGTGTCATCGGAAGCATAATATGCACCATTCAAGACCTCATCTACACCTGAACACCGGGTGCGATCGAGGTCAAATATCTGCTTAGCCAAAAATAAAAACAAAAAGACCAGCAACTTCCTGACTCCGAGCAGTTCCCGAGTATTTTCAAGACAGAAAAAGCCAGACACAAATTACGCTCCGACCCAGAGTACGAACCCGGGACCACTTGAGCACCAGCGAGCTAACCGCTACACCAACGAGGGAGTCAGTCAGTCCGATATATATTATTTAATTGTTAACCTGTAGTTTATTTTTTCATTTATTTATACTTAATTGCACAACCAAAATTTGTGCAAAAGATGGACTTAACGCCATATTGCATTCCCTACCAATTATACCTTTGGGCTAAGCAGAAATTACTGTAGGCGGTGCGACAAAGAAATGAAATTAATCGTTTAAGCGTCATATTCCTTAGAGAAACTTCTTCTTCTTCTTCTTAGCGTGTCGATGGAAACCCATATGGAGGAATTATAATGGAGAAATTACAACGCAGCAGCCCAGAATTCAGCCACTTGTATTGCGGATCGACTGCATTTCATTAAATCCGCTGGCGTGCAGGTGTTAGGGCACGCCGGGCACGATGTTAAGTGTGCCATAGTTTGCACTACACCGCAAACATAGTCCACATCGGAGCTTGCCAAAAATCCCCACCTGGCCATGTTCTCCTTACTTCGGCCAACCTGAGTCCGAAGCCTGTTTAAGGACTTCCAGATCGGCCATGGTAGATCATGTCCAGGAGGGAGATTCTCGGCAAGTGCGACAAAGGGAGTAGGCAGAGAAGCTTTTTCGCGCCAAAGATCACGTCTGGCCTGTGCGGGTTCGGTAGAAAGTGGGGCGGCACACTTAATAAAACTGCGACGACTTTTTAGCCTTTGCGGCACTGAGACGTAGCCGTGCATAGGGTGCCGTGAGTCGCGATCTGCGTTTGCCCTTTCAGTAGAGCTAGCTACAGCCCTGCGGACTTACAAATACAAACTTAACAATATGACGATATTTGCAGTAAAAAAAACAGTGGAAATCCACTTTGGGGTGGCATACGTTGATTTAGGAAATTTAAACTAAGTTTACTCACCAAAAGTTCAACTTTTAAAAATTGATGTACACTTACCAAATATTAATCGAGCAAACATGAGCTTTGGAATTTTAAAACCATTTCGTTCAAAAAAAGCGCAAAGCAAAGCTGGGATGAACTGCTATGTTGTTGAGAACTAGACAGCACCATTTGTACAGCACGTGAATAGGAACAATAACAAAATGTCCATGTAACTACGGATATCGTTATAGTTATTATTAAAAATCATATATTTACAAGGTCAGTTTAATTTTCCGTGTATCTGTTTAAAACATAATGCGAATTTAACTTTAGAATACATTTATTTTATAATGCAAAACAAACTTGGCTGAACGGCTTATGTATCCATTATAATATTCATCATCATTATCATTATCCGTCAAAGGACGTTCACTGCTGAACATAGGCCTCCCCCATCATTATAATATTACATTAATATAAGATAGAATTGATTCAGAAAATCATCCTCCAAATGGAACTAAGAGTTTTTACAGAATATTAAATCAGGGCGCTAACAAGGGGCGCTCAAATGAATCGACAAAACCGTTGTTCGGTTGATTTGGCTATACAGTTAAAAAGTTTGAAAATACAGAAGAGCTGTCTTGAAAACAACACTTTACAGTAATCTACAACTCTTACAACTTTTTTCGGTGTCGTGAAAATTTACAATATACTCAATTTTATGTACTTAGACTGTAAATGATATCGGTAAATCTGCAAAGATGTTTTGTTTGTTGTAAGTACTATTTATTTATGCACGTTGGATAGTCCACTTATAAATGTAGATGATAAATAAAAACTAATAGAAGAAAAATCTATAAAAAATATCTATAAACGAACGGACAAAGGCAGGAGGAAAAATCAACGTAAATCTCTTACCTTTTTCAATGATCCTAGCACGGCTCCACAAAAGCATCCTGTCAAAATTAATATGCTGTCCATTCTCATCACTGAAAACGTACACTTGTACATAGGGCCAGTTACAATCATAACTAGACCATTTCATTTTAAATCAAACAAAATTGGAGTAATAACAACAAAGTCAACACATTCTGTTATTATACTATTGTTGATCATCAAAACTAAGTATTGTGCCACTAATAATGTTATTAAAATCGGACGATGATAATTCAATGTCTCGTCATTATGTATGTTGCACGAGCATTACAAAAATACAATACGGAGGAAAAACATCTGAGTACATCTATACGCAACTTTTTTCAATCTGCAGCCACAATAGGTATGTCTTTGAATATTATTATTAAAAAAATACTTAGACGTACCACGTTCTGTTAGAAACATCGCTTAAAGTAGATAATATTACCGTACTAAGAGTTTATATGCTGTCGAAACTTTTTACTGTAAAAATCAGGCATTATAAACATACTAATCGTCATTAAACATTTCTTCAAGACAGCTTTTTTTACGAAAAAATGGAGAGTCATAGGTCCTCACACAACCTTTTGGAATTGTCTTACCAAAATTTTTAGAACACCATTATGGGGATGACCCTTTTTTTACAAAAAACCTTATTTTTTTAAATGTGTGCTATGTAACTTTTCATTAATTTCTAGTTGTTTGGTTAGTTATAAAATAAAATGTAGGAGTACGACGACCACAGCTCCTTAGTCTTCTATACATATAATCTATATTACATATAATAAGACTGTAAATGTTCGATTTCTGTACATTGAAGATTATTATGAAAAATTGTTACAGGGGGTCTTAATTACCGTAATAGAAGCCAAAACAACAATTTTTAAAATTTTTGTCTGTCTGTCTGTCTGTCTGTCTGTCTGTTTGTCCGGGCTAATCTCAGAATCTACTGGACCGATTTTGATGGGGCTTTTTTTATTTGACTCAGCATCACTTGGAGAGTAAACTAGGATAGAAATAATCACGCCAATAGACTTAGGGGGTAGGCAGAAAATATATATATATAAAAGAAAGTCGTGTTTGTTACAACACTTATAACTTGAGAACGGCTGAACCGATTTGGCTGAAAGTTGGTGGGGTGGTAGCTTAGAATCAGGAAAAGCATATAGGATACTTTTTGTCCCGCTAGACGGGGCCGGGGCTGGGGTAGCACGGGACCGGGACGAAACGGTGGGGAGGTAGCTTAGTACCAGGAGAAGGACATAAGATACTGCATATAGGATACTTTTTGTCCCGCTAGACGGGGCCGGGGCTGGGGTAGCACGGGACCGGGACGAAACGGTGGGGAGGTAGCTTAGTACCAGGAGAAGGACATAGGATACTTTTTATCCCGTTCGATGGGGCCGGGGCTAAGGCGGGACGGGGCCGAGGTGAAACAATTTAAAATAAATGTGGGTGGAAATGAATCTGTAAAGTGTTTTAATTCAATGTGTAGTGTTTCCTCCATATTGGTTTGTATAAATTAAATGAATATTTGGTACTTTATGGTACTTGCCAAAGTATAACAAAACAGTGCCATGAAAAAATTTATATTTAGATCCATTTTTTCCACACAACAAAGTAAAATGTTAGTAAAGTAGTAGTTTTTTTTGTGGCAAAGTAGTAGTTAAAAGTAAAGTAACCATATTATCCTATCAAACAAAGGAATTCCTAATCTAAATACAAATTGTGAACGTCCAAATAATCGGTATGGTCATAATAATTGATCACCTTTGATGTACCTACTACTTGCTTCTTATTGTTGTAATATGGCCAATTTTAATGATAAGTGAGTACTAAAATGTACTATATAAATACTTAATATCTTGCGTACTTATAAGTACTTATACTTAAGTATCTTATTTGTAAAATCATAAGCCTATAAATTAAAAATTCTATCCAAAGTCACTATTCCACGCGGACGAAGTCGCGGGCACAGCTAGTTGTAAATAATAATAAACAATTGCATCTAAATCACCACCTCACAAATTCTATAGCAATAAATGATAACTTAGACGTTATTATATGTACGTTTTCCAAATACAAAGCAGCAGTCCGTAAAATTGCATTATTTGTATCAACGACCCTACCGTTCGGTTTGGCAAATTAAATAAATAATTTCAACCAGACACTCATCTATACTAATATTATAAAGCTGAAGAGTTTGTTTGTTTGTTTGTTTGTTTGTTTGTTTGTTTGTTTGTTTGAACGCGCTAATCTCCGAAACTACTGGTTCGAATTGAATAATTCTTTTTGTGTTGGATAGTCCAGTTATCGAGGAAGGCTATAGGCTATATAACATCACGCTACGACCAATAAGAGCAAAGATGTAGTGGTAAATGTGTAAAAAACGGAAGAAAGAAGTCACTATTCCACGCGGACGAAGTCGCTGGCAAAAGCTAGTTTTATACATAAAAAATAATTGAGGTAGGTACTCATTTTTTTGGAACTGCCCCTTTTTAAGCTAAATGTTACACAGGTAGGTATCTACTTGCTCTCAAATTTATCCGCACCAAATGGCCTAACGAGTTACCAGAATGAGTTGCATTAATATTATTCACCTGAGCTTCTGCTTAGTATGAATCCTAGAGACAGGAACTTCAGAGTACCTATTACCTATATAAAAAATATTAGTGTGATGTATTTTAAGGACTATACAGACAGGGTGACAGATAATTCGATACATTCCATTGGAGATGTAAAAGTAGAGCTTATTTGCGATTGTGTCATATAAAAAAAATACTTTAGCGAGTTCACGTGCATAACATAATTTTTTAGAGTATTACTGCATCTAATTGTTATTTGGAGCAAGTATTGAGATGTTAGGTATTAGACCATAGACAAAAATAGCATCAAAATAAGAAATTCACTTAGTAGCAGTTTAAACATACATAAAAGCACAAAAACTTGAATATCTTAAAAAGTAATCACCATCGGCTAGGTTACATCGCAAATGCAAATGAGCTATAGGTACTTTTACCCCTCCAAGGGAATGTATCGAATTACCGGTCACCCTGTATGTCTGTTTCTGTATATCTTTCGGTGGAGTTAAAATGGTTTAGCCCGCTTACAATTACAATATTTATTAATATATAATTTATTTAGCAAGTTGTTTAAAGTACGTTATCACGTTGAATGCAGAACCAGTGTGGTAAGCATAATAACTTCTTTAGTGTGCGTTACGTAGGTTGTTAAATTAATTCGAATATCGCCTTTAGGGATTGGTAAAGGAAAATTCTTTGGTGGTAGTTCCATGTTGGTAAGCTTCACTGGTCCCTGAAAGAATAAAGAAATATGCCTTAATAATAATGCAACTTTTTAAAAAATATATAATTATATATTAATATATAGAGAAAAACTTAAGAAAACAAGCAAAACTTCAGTTTCTGTTGCTAGAAACCTTTAAAAACACGAAAAGGTATTTAACAAACTTTTCACAAGTTCCGAAGAATATAAAATACTTACGGGTGGTAGAGGGCAAACTAACTTTCTAGCTGAATAAGTGTTTATAAAATCAGCCAACCATTTTGTTTTCAAAATATCACAATATTTGGTACTGATGACCAACGGCGCAGGTGAACCTTTAGCTCTATAGGATATTTCCATCTAAAAATAACGTATTTTAAATTGCTGTTTAAAAGATTTTTTCTAAAACCAAATTCTGTTACGTCCAATAATAAAGCTGGCTGGTTCCTAGATCAAAGGATCAAAACGCAGCCAGCATCGTAGCCTCTTTGCCACAAGGAAATGGTTTCGTTTTTGAATAGACAGATTTTATTTTTTATGTTGCATGTCTTTTAGTTTTAATTTTTTCTTGTTTTTTTTTAATAAAATGTTAATATGTTTTTCGATTGGCAAGTAATAATAAAGTTGACGGCCATATAGATCAGCGTAACTTTCAGAATTACACTAGAATTAACGACCTTTAGTGGTACCATAAAGCATTAATTTGTAGATGTAAAACGTACCGTAACATTGTTATGCCATGGTCTAATAATATTGGACGTAATGTTGGTCCTATAAGGCTCCCCCCTTTTCCGTCTGCCGGTGAAAGCCTGAGCATTCTGCACATATTTAGGGTTGTAATAAACGATCTTAGCCCGCTCCTGGCGGTACTGATCCTGAAATATAAAAAGAACAAAAGTGTGGCAAACCGAACACTTTTCTGTTTTTATACTCTTTTTTATGTCTCATTCTCCTTCTCTTTTTGACGTTTTTAATATTTTACCAGTTGTTTCTTTTACTTCGTACGAATTACATCAAATTTTTATAAATATTATCCAAAGTTTATATTTTTCCTCCAAAATCCCGTATAAAAAGAATACACAATCTCTTGGCCGAAGAAAGAATGAAACTGACGAGGAGAAGAAAATCGACAGGGCGTGAAGTGACATCAAACGCAAAGCTTAAGACTTCCAAGAACTAAGTCAAAGAAAGTATCCACGACTTTGGGCGGAATAGAGAGTAAAAAGATTTCACAATAAAGGACACTAAAGAATAAATACTTACAGCAATGCACAGTGTAATTGGTATGATAATCCAAATCAACAGTAAATGCATTTCAGCACACAGCTAGGCCACGCTGATCAGATGGAATATATTTTTTTCAAATAAAAATATATATTTTACTTAATTTAGGATGAAAAATGCCACTTATTCCTTTTGACAACAGTTCATCTGATATGAGCTAATGCACCAATTTCGTTAATGGAGCAAACATTACACTGGATCATAAAACTTAAAAACCGGTTAAGTGCGTGTCGGACCCGCGCACTGAGGGTTCCGTGCCACCCTTAACTGAATTCAGGGTCCACTTACTTTCACTTAACGAAAACATCACAATATATTGCGACACCAAAAATAACTTTGTTTTTCATAGTGTTTGTATGAAAGACAAAGTTATATTTGCGGTTGAAAAAAATGTGCAATATCTCAAAAACTACTGGTTCGATCTCCTTCAAACCAATTTTCGTTGCAAGTTTTTGTTGAGATCTACAACATATATTTTTTTCAAAATTTTCACTTTCTTAGTTCAAAAGTTAGATGGGGGGGACGCCCATTTTACCACTTTGGAAGCGTCTATATCTCAAACCTTACACTTTTAGAAAAAATGGTTTTAGAAACCTCAACATCATTTTAAAAGACCTATCCATAGACACCCCACACGCATAGGTTTGAGTAAAAAAAAATTTTTAGGTTTTAGTTTCATGTATGGGAGCCCCCCCTTAAATATTACTTTTTCTTACTTTTTGTATCTGAATCGGAAAGCGGTGAACAAAATACACCTACCTACCAAGTTTCAGCTATGTGATGCTTATAGTTTCAGAATAAAGTGGCTGTGACATACGGACGGACAGACAGACAGACAGACAGACAGACAGACAGACTTGACGAAACTATAAGGGTTCCGTTTTTTGCCATTCGGCTACGGAACCCTAAAAAGGGTTCTGTATAATCATACACGAATTTATAGTCTCGCATGATCAAAATTTATCAAGATTTTATTGTTTTAATGTAACAATTATCAATTTATAATCATTTAGTCCGTTAATAATCCGACACTCGTTTTACTTCACAGAGATAATATTTATTCGCAAGGATTCCTTTACCTACGTTATATTTTATAAAAAAATATAACTTTTAAATAATTACGTACAGGAAGACGTAATAACTTTAAATGGTTATAAGTTGCATAAAATAAAATAAACAAGTTAGTAAAATTGCGGTATAATAACTTAAAATTCAACGAATAAAATCAAGAAACTTATATTTTTTTTAAATATGTCAGTTTGATTACATACGAGTAGGTATATATCCTCCATTTTGAGGAAGGATAAAGATCGCCGTCTTTCACCTTACCTACCCCTTCTTATTTTTCCCGTTCTTCGGCTTGCTTTTCTTACTGTCAGCGAAGTGTATGGTGAAGTGTATCCCCACCACTCGTTTTTTGCTGACTGTGGTGTACATTTCCCCCTCCAAATGGTAGGTACCTGGCAGCATCGGCAATGGTATGTGTGGAGGGGGTATCTGCATATTTGAAGCTTGGTACGTACCCTACAAATAATGAAAAATTATCACGATCATCATCTTTCTATAGGCTTGTTCCATTGACTTCTACCAAGTCGCTTAAAAGCTTGATTAGCACCCAGCCCAATTTTGATATTTTCTGCATAAAATGGCTGTGAAGCCAGCCCTCGCAAAATAAGAAGCCTTCGTTGCAGCTTCCCCACTTTATAATCTTATATGCATGTAATCTTTCTGGTCTGATCTTACAGAACAATTCCTATTGAAACATCGAGACCAATTTTGATGAATTTGTACATAGAGGTATTGGACCATGTGTTGTTGGCACAAGATAGTTTTGAGCCTAAAAAACATCTTTTTCGTTGTTGTAAATGAATACGCCATGTATCTAACGAAAGTTCTGGTGTTTTAATGACTAAAATTCCAAGCGTTAAGGAGTTGATTATAACATGACACATTTGAAATACAGCAAAATTACTATACGTCCTTATAAGATTTTAGGGTTTTCCTCGATTACACCAATATCCCATCATAAGATCCCGACCTGGCGAAAATAGGATCAACTTGGGAGTATACCCTCTATGTAAACAAAAAAAACAAATCGGTCCACATATATATCTTATATTTATATACATTATATTTATATATTTTTTTATATACATATAATAAGACTGTAAAAGATCGATTTCTGTACATTGAAGATTTTTATGAAAAATTGTTACAGGGGGTCTTAATTACCGTAATAGAAGCCAAAACAACAATTTTTAAAATTTTTGTCTGTCTGTCTGTCTGTCTGTCTGTCTGTCTGTCTGTCTGTTTGTCCGGGCTAATCTCAGAATCTACTGGACCGATTTTGATGGGGCTTTTTTTATTTGACTCGGCATCACTTGGAGAGTAAACTAGGATAGAAATAATCACGCCAATAGACTTAGGGGGTAGGCAGAAAATATATATATATATAAAAGGAAGTCGTGTTTGTTACAACACTTATAACTTGAGAACGGCTCAACCGATTTGGCTGAAAGTTGGTGGGGTGGTAGCTTAGAATCAGGAAAAGCATATAGGATACTTTTTGTCCCGCTAGACGGGGCCGGGGCTGGGGTAGCACGGGACCGGGACGAAACGGTGGGGAGGTAGCTTAGTACCAGGAGAAGGACATAAGATACTGCATATAGGATACTTTTTGTCCCGCTAGACGGGGCCGGGGCTGGGGTAGCACGGGACCGGGACGAAACGGTGGGGAGGTAGCTTAGTACCAGGAGAAGGACATAGGATACTTTTTATCCCGTTCGATGGGGCCGGGGCTAAGGCGGGACGGGGCCGAGGCGAAACAATTTAAAATAAATGTGGGTGGAAATGAATCTGTAAAGTGTTTTAATTCAATGTGTAGTGTTTCCTCCATATTGGTTTGTATAAATTAAATGAATATTTGGTACTTTATGGTACTTGCCAAAGTATAACAAAACAGTGCCATGAAAAAATTTATATTTAGATCAATTTTTTCCACACAACAAAGTAAAATGTTAGTAAAGTAGTAGTTTTTTTTGTGGCAAAGTAGTAGTTAAAAGTAAAGTAACCATATTATCCTATCAAACAAAGGAATTCCTAATCGAAATACAAATTGTGAACGTCCAAATAATCGGTATGGTCATAATAATTGATCACCTTTGATGTACCTACTACTTGCTTCTTATTGTTGTAATATGGCCAATTTTAATGATAAGTGAGTACTAAAATGTACTATATAAATACTTTATATCTTGCGTACTTATAAGTACTTATACTTAAGTATCTTATTTGTAATCTATCCAAAGTCACTATTCCACGCGGACGAAGTCGCGGGCACAGCTAGTCTAAAATATGAGGCAACAAATATACAAAAAAAAAACATATTGTCGAATTGAGATCCTTCTCCTTGAAAAGTCAGTTTAAAAGTACTGCTATTTTGAAAGGGGTTTCAAGGGGGTACAACTAAAGGTTTGTACAAGGAACTCGATTTTACGTGGAGAAAGTCCCAGGGCTTCGTTCCTAGGAACAGCTAGAGTGGTATGTATTTACCGGAGGACTAGGGCACGGTAGCTTGACGTGAGCAACTGATTTGAAGTACGTATTGATCCAATTTTGCTTGATGTAGTCACAGAACTTGTGTTCCACCTTATAGCGAACTCCTTTTTGAGATATAAATACTCCAGTCTGTAAATAATGAGCTTCGTCATTATAACAATCAAAAATATCAGCACAGTATAAGAAAATGCTAACTATATTAATACAATGTAGAAATATAATATGTCTTAATGTGTGTGTGCGCATGTTACGTGTATGGTAGGGTAGGTATTCTTTATTTCTACAATTTCATAGATAATACAAAAGTCCAACATTGAGGTTGAGAAATTAGAGCCTCAGTTTAAATGCTTTTCAGAACTTGGTGGCATCGGCCCCCTTTTTAGCTTGATGAAGGCCAAAGCGAGAGTGTCTCTAAGCAAGTCCAAATTAATTAACACGAGCAACAAATGTTTATGGTTGTCAAAGTATGTAATACAAAGGTATATTATACTAACCACAGTGAAATTATTTCCAACAGAGACAATATTGGTGAAGGTAAAGTTGGTGAACAATCTCTCTTCCCCATCTACTAGTCTTGGAGCGGTCACAACATTGCAATACGAAAAATATTTGCGGTCGCAGTACAAAAGCTTGGCTACTCCATAGCTCTGGGAGTCCTACGAACAGGGGCATTTGAAAATTTTAGAATTATAACGATTACATTTAAAATATTTGTGGTCTTGAACTTACCTTCACGACACAAAACACTGTAGATAATGCACTTAAAAATAAGAATACACCTAAAACACTAGGTGCCTCCATGGTCAATGATTAAAAAGTAGTCTGGTCTAAACATTTCACCCGAATTCTGCAGTCAGTAGACATTACTAAACCATTATCACTGGAGATATTACCTACCCAGTCATAATTATATTCGCATTATGACTATTAATGACCTTTTTGATATCATCATCGAATACATTTGAAACGCACTTTTTTAATATTTTTTGAACAAGTAAACTTTTTATTAAATTAGTTGATACCATAATTTCTAAAGCTTTTTTTAAGTAGATTTGTGGAGTAAAGTGTGGTACATGATATTTTCTGAGTAGCAGCCTTATAGAAACCCAGGTTTTTAAGGAAGAAATCAGAAAACAGCGAGTTCTACTCTCTGTAAGGTTTAAAAAGTTGTAGGTTTTGTGATTAATCTATAGCAATTTGTTAGATTTCATTTATCATTAGTCTATCAATATAACAGAGTCAATTAAATTATTACACTACACAGCCACAATTTAAAATAGAATATTATGGAAATTATTACTCATTACATTATTTATTATTGCATGTAAAAAAATATTTATTTGATTATAATATTATGGCAATTAACATTGATTTATACATTCTTTATTATTTTATGTCAAAATTTTATCGTTAACACGTTCCGGGACACTATTTCAGACACAATAGATGTTTTATTGTTTTCACGCCTGTAGACGTTCACTGTCCCGAAACGTGTTAAGGAAGTCAAACAACCAGTATTTCCACGTAGCAAAGGAATATATTTAGTTCCTCAACAACAGTACTTAGTTCTTTCTCTTCTTGTTATTGCGTGTGTTCTTCCCATAGACGATCGTATAGTTTATCGCGAGGATCCTTTCCTTTTTCTTTGTGGTATACAACTCAGACATGAGGTGGTAGAGGCCAGGTATCATTGGCACTGGATTCGGTAGAGGAAGCTCCACACTTGGAAGAATTGAGGTTCTCTGCAAACATATGTTAGTGTTAATGTAGGCCGGGGCAAAAGCACGAGCTGATAGCATGGTGATATAACATTATTATTGGAACTAGTGGTCTGGTCTCTCCAGTAATTTAAAGGTTGCATTGGGCCACATTATGCCATTTAACCTCAAAATGTATTGTTCTTGAAATTTTACAATCCATACATTCATTCCACTATAACCCCATAATTGTAAATTATAATCCTTCATTTGAAACGTTTTGGGGTTAAAGTGTTTTTTTTTTTGGGGTTTGGTAACATAAGCCGTGTGTTCGTCAAGATTTTGATGTTTCTTTTTTTATATCATGTGTTCCTCTTTTGTTTCTTTAAATGACTTTTTAATAATAAAAATTATCAATGCACTCGGCATTACCTGTACCTATTTCACTAAGTAATCTACTAACTACTAACGTCGTTAAAAGTGGTCAAGGGGCGGCGGTGAACGCGATAGTTCCTTACACACAATAATAGAGCATACGAGGTATTGGGGGTATGAGTGCGTACTGTGTAGAGAGAGTTGGTGGTACTTACCGGAGGCGCAGGACATGGCAAAGTGATATATTTTGTTAACCAGGGCTGGCTGAGGTACATACAGAGCTTGTGTTCAACCTTATACAAAGTACCTTTTTCAGATATAAAAACTCCGGCCTATGGACACACATATATTTTTTTTTAAAGTTCATTAAAAGAAAAGAGTTTGTGATCTCGATATTGGATTTACGCAAAAATAAAAATTTTGATCTCTTCGATCATTTAAAATAAAACCACCTTCAAAATTGATTTCTCATGGGGAGTATGGAATTTGATATATATTTTACAATATTGCTGATAAAATAAGACTGTGCGGTTACTTTTACGTTTACGGATCAGTACCTAAAGTATTTACAATTAAAGTACAAGAAAGTTAAGTAAAGTTAGCCTGTAAACAACCCACTGCTGGGCAAAGGTCTTAACTCAAGTTTGAGGTAGTATGTCTCAGTGCGGATTGGTGGAGTCAGATTTTATCGAGCCGCCCAAAGGGCGTCTGACTGGGCTTAACGATTAATATCGACCCAATATCAGCTGAGACCATCTCCGAAGCACGGAGATGCGCGTGATTTACGTCACTTATATTGTCGGAATGGTCACCCATCCAAACACGACCGCGCCGCAAGTTTCACAACCAAAGCGCTGGCACCACTGCGATACGAGCACAATATTACAATAAAAATTATAACATTAAATTAAAAAAAAAACGCGTCTCAATAAAAATTCATAAATATTCATAAAAATAGAGGAGATAAAGAATATCTTCTGGCTGCTTCAATTTCCACCATACACATCTAGAAACCCTCTTATATAAACAAGATTTCAAATAAAAAAGTCACGTCCTAATCGGATCACCCGTTTAGGAACTACGGTGCCACAGACAAACACACACACACAAAGACAAACAGACAGACACACACATAATGGTCAAACATAAGTTTATAAAATAACCCTTTTTTGCGTCGTGGGTTAAAAACCGGCCAAGTGCGAGTCGGACTCGCACACTGAGGGTTCCGTGCCAACTTTAACTGAATTAGGGATTCTTACTTCCACTTAGCCAAAATACCACAATATTTTGTTGACCGCAAACATAACTTTGTTTTTCATAGTGTTTGTATAAGAGACAAAGTTATATTTGCGGTTAGTAAAAATGTGCTATATCTCAAAAACTACTAGTTCGATTTCGCTCAAACCAATTTTCGTTGAAAGTTTATGTTGAGATCTACAACACATATCTTTTTCAAAATTTTCACTTCCTTAGTTCAAAAGTTAGATGGGGGGGGACGCCGATTTTACCACTTTGGAAGCGTCTATATCTCAAACGTAAGACTTTTAGAAAAAATGGTTTTAGAAACCTCAATGTCATTTTAAAAGACCTATCCATAGATATCCCACTCGTATGGGTTTGAGTAAAAAAATTTTTTTTGGTTTTAGTTTCATGTCATGTATGGGAGCCCCCCCTATATTATTATTTTTTTAATTTTTTGTACCTGAATCGAAAAGCGGTAAAGAAGATACACTTACTTACCAAGTTTCAGCGGTGTGATGCTAATAGTTTCAGAATAAAGTGGCTGTGACATACGGACGGACAGACAGACAGACAGACAGACAGACTTGACGAAACTATAAGGGTTCCGTTTTTTGCCATTCGGCTACGGAACCCTAAAAATTTAACTATTCTTACCGCAGTAATGTTGTTCCCAAGTGTGACAATAGTCCTGAATTCATGGGTAATGAAGTATCGGTTCACTCCATTGATATTCGTTTTGTTTATCGTCACATTACAGTACGAAAAATACTTCTGGTGGCAAAACAATAGTTTGGCAGATGCATAATTCTCTGAATTCTAGAAATAGAGCCGAAAGTTTTTTTTAGAAAAACTAAGATAAGGACATGTTTACGTTTGTATGGGGAAAATGCCAACACTTTGTATATGACAGTAAAAAATAGCTGATTTAAAGCTTAATCGTTTTTAGAATGATTTCCGTTCGTACAATATTTCATTTATAAGTAATAAGTAGATGTAGACGGGTAGATGGCGCTAACGACACGCAATGACGTATAATAAGAGACCAAAAATTTCGCGCGGTCGGACCGACAGCACGGTAGCTCAATTGGAAGAGCAGTTGCCCCGGTAAGCCAGAAAGATGCTGGTTCGAATCCCGCCCGTGCGCAATTTTGGGTTTCTTATTTCATCTTTAAGAATATAAATATGACACTGTGAGTGTTTAAAAACATTCGAACCCATTGTATAGCGAAGCGTCATCATTTCCAAGTTGAATTTATTCTGTAAAGAATAACTACTTGGCCCGCTGTTGCATAAACAGACGGGTAGATGGCGCTAACGTCACGCAATGACGTATACTAAGAGACCAAGAATTTCGCGCGGTCGGACCGACAGCACGGTAGCTCAATTGGAAGAGCAGTTGGCCCGGTAAGCCAGAAAGATGCTGGTTCGAATCCCGCCCTGCGCAAGTTTTGGTTTCTTATTTCAACTTTAAGAAATAAAAGGAGTATCTGACCTTACCTTTAAGACTGAAGCTGCAATAGATAAAACAGACAAGAAAATAAAAACAGACAAAATTGCGGCCTTCTTGATCATGATGACATCAATCACTATGTGAGCTACGAGCACCTACGAGTATAGTAGCTATCCCTTGGTATGAAGATAACATTACTAAATCATTAGCAGGGGAAATCATTTGATGTGATTATATTGTCATTATCATAGCAAATACTTTTATGCCCTTTAGTGTTTTGACTGTGTTAAAGGGCCTTCTATAGTAGCACATGGTTTTTATTGATCACAAATACAGTCAGTGGTTTATTGTACCAAATAGAATAAAATGCCTGTATTTTATTTTATCCTTTTGAGTGAGTGAGCTCTATTGTCGTTACTGCCACGTCTACCTTAAGTAGGAGTCAGGAGCAAACCCATTATCAATAGTAATACATTATCGCTATACCTACACATATGGCCTATAGATTTATTCTGGTAGGATTTCCACGACTATTAACCAGCTTCAGGATAAGTTATTGGTGACACAACGCAGACCTAAGTTAAAACACTTTTTCAATAGCAAATCAAACTGTAACTTAATCTTTTACAATCGTGAAAAAGCTTTTTAAAAATGAGGGTAAATAGCCCGACTAGGGTAACTGAAAAAGAAACAACACTCTTTGGAAATACAAAACATGCCTTCAATATATCTAGTAAAAATTTTCACATTCAAAACACTCTCATACTTAGTACGTTTAGTTATAATATTTTAGTCCTACTAAAGTAGGTATATTGATGTTACATAAACGTGTCCTGTAACACAAACCTTTGACCAAACAGGCACTATCACTTTGTAAACTATACTTTCACTGACACCATTCATGTAGGCTGTGAATCTTCGCTCATTAGTGCTTTACTACTAAAATTACAAAAATAAGGAGAGTAAATAATTCATTTCATTTCTTTGTCGCACCGCCCACAATAATTTCTGCTTAGCCCAAAGGTATGACTGGTAGAGAATGCCATATGGCGTTAAGTCCACCTTTTGTTCAAACTGTGGTTGTGCAATAAAGTATAAAATAAATAAATAAATAAATCTTACATTCATATTGCTTAACTTTGGCACCCATTTTCAAACTGAAGTTAAGTTACATGTCAATCGAAGGTTGCTAGTAACCTTACGAGTTAATCGAACCTTTTAAGTAATCTTGTTTTTAAAATTTACCTTAAACAGGAGGTCAACTAACCGGCTCATATTTCACAACCGGCTTGCTTTATTGATTGCACCGAAGATGAAAATCCTCGAAAACTAAATCAGTATCATTACCACCATTATCAGCCAAAGGACGAACATAGGCCACCCCTACGATTTTCTACACCGACCGGTTGTGAGTGGACAGACAATCTTGTAAAGATCGCTGGATCATACTGGGATTGTCTGTCCATCTTGTCGATGGATGTCCTACGCTGCGCGTCCTTGGTCAAAGGATCCAATCTAGAACTTTGCTGTCCCAACGGCCATCATTTCTTCGCGTTATGTGCCATACGCATTGCCACTTGAGCTTACTGATTCTCAGGGCTAGAAATCTCGTAGAGAACATCGATCATAGCCCTCGCCGTCATGCGTTATATAATTTTAAGCTTTATGAGACCCATAGTTAAAAGTAGATATTTACTTATATTATTTATTTATTGAAATACTTTAATGCACAAATAATGGTGTACAAAGGTGGACTTAATGCTAAAAGCATTCTCTGCTAGTAAAACCTTTAGGTCATTTTAATAATAGGTCTTATTATTTTGGCACTGGAATCGCAGATCTAATGAATGACCCTCAACTCTTACATTAATTAGAAACCGTATGCGGATTTTAAAATACCTCTAAACTTTTATTAAACTTAGGTATCGAATGACGCACAACAAAAAGGATTCACGTTATTAATAAAAGATTAATACGAGTACAAAACCAATTAGGTAACATCGACGTACTATAGGTATAGATGACAAGTCGGAAGTCTGCGAGACAAAGCAGAATTTATTGCATGCTCGTAATGTGCGCAAGTCGTTTGTAAACAGTTCTTGTAGGGCTGATTCATCGCGAGCTACCACGGATTCACGATTCTTCTTTTATCGGTTTAATGGTTACTTTAACTAGAATGAACACAAATACTCTAAGTTGTATAGGTACTTTATGGTATATCACTTAAAGATTGCTAGGTACGTGTCTCCATTTTAGCTCTACATGCCAGATATTTTGTAATAATATTATCTTCTGTTTCTTTCCTTATATTTTTGTATTTTTTGGATACGTGGTCATAATCTGTTGATAAAAAAATATGATAATGATACGAGATACAATGGTATCGATTGTCCTTTTTGCCTTGAAATAAAAAATGAAACAGGTCGATGCATTAATTTTATTTGTTCTCCCGGATCAGTGCCTGCGCAGTGCCACCTTTGTCATGTTGTGTTTAAGAAGTAATAAGATAACTTAGTAAAATGTGTGACACCAAAGCTAGGATGGATGGCAAAGTGGTCATCGTGACTGGAGGAAGCTCAGGAGTGGGTTACGAAGCGGCCAAGGACCTAGCCTATCGCGGTGCAAAAGTTATCATTGCCAGTAGAAATGAAGATAAACTCAAAAAATCCAGAGACGAAATACAAGAAGCAACGGGCAACAAGAAGGTTACATATGGCATCCTTGATTTGGCATCTTTAAAATCAGTGCGAAGTTTTGTTAGTGAAACTGTGGTTGCTGAAGAACAATTAGACGTTTTAGTCAACAACGCTGGTGCCATTGGACTAGAAGATAGATTGACAGAAGACGGACTAAATCTGACAATGCAAGTTAATTATTTTGGTGCGTTTCTACTGACTTACCTATTGCTGCCTCTATTGAAGAAATCATCACCTAGTCGAATTATCATCGGTTCAGCCTCGTCGATGTATTTGGGAACCATCGATTTTGACCATTGGAATGACGTCGGAAGGTACAGCTGGGTAGAGAGTCTTTCAAATTCGAAGCTTGCTGATGCATTAATCGCAGTTGAATTGACCAGACGGTTGAAAGGTACTGGAGTTACTGCAAACAGTTTTGATCCGTTCGTGGTTCGTGATACGGATATTCTTGCAAACGCTCCCGAGTGGGTTGGAAACCTTTCTAAACACTTTATAGACATTATTGGCCAGTCTAAAGAAGATGCTGGGCAGCAGATCGCTTATCTAGCGGCAGATCCTGATATGGAGGAAGTGAGTGGAGAACATTTCAAGTTTTGTCGGAAGTGGTTCAGTCATTGGCTAGCTGGTGACGTCAATTTGGGAAAAAAGTTATGGCAGGCTTCGAAAAATCTCACAAAAATAACCGAAAAGGAAGACTGGGAAACCTAATGATTATTTATTTATGGGTAAACTATAAAGCGTAGATATTCAGTCATATGACCTTAAGTTCAGACCACATAATAGTCACTATTTTTAGGCATCTTTATCTATCAGGATATTTACTGTGAATACTTATAAGTATTTTGGCGTTGGTCCTACTATGATTTACCATTCCAATTGAATTTTTATTATTTACACTACCCAAATTACCCAATCAAATATATTTTTTTGCATATTTTCCTTCAACACTTTTTGTAAAGTAGTCCAATTTATATACCAACGCGTGGCACAACGTCAAGTATCAATGTCATTATGCTCATAATGACGTTATAGAGGCTGGCCGTGGACTTGGCTGACTCTGTACCATTCCGGTTGACGCAACGACGCAACATAATATTATGCCTATGGGTCGAAAACTCCAATATTGATAGTTAAATATTTTTACTTTTAACACTTTGTAGCCTTCACTGGTTTAGTTCCGGTAAAGATTCACAATAAACAGGAGTCGCAATAGTGGGAAAATCAAAATCAATCAAATACGCGTAATTTGGTAGGTGCTAGAGTTTATTAGTTTGGAGTTTGTACATGTACCAACTTTATTTATATCGTGTAAGTATTTAATATATCACCATATGTGTGAAAATACTAATATCAAGATACTAAAACTTTCGTGGAATATCCAGTATCATTACTGGATTGTTGCGTAACAAGATGGATAGTAAATTTTGTGGCACAAACTCGACAAAGATTTGTAATCCAAACGCAGGTACATCTAAATTGTAAAGGCTGACTCTGTAAGACTTCGCCCTTATTAACGACTATTGTCATCTCTTTCATACGTCAAGTTATGCTGGTACGAGTGACAGAGGTAGCTAGAGTCGAAAATACAGACTCAAAAGATACATAGTAAAGTCTTAGATTCCCTTAAGGAATCTTGTTCTGAGTTATAACGACAGTTAGGCAATGGTAAGGTCGAAAGTTCAATTATCTGCATGTTCCGGTATTGGCTTTAGAATTCATACACGCTTCTTAGTACCTCCGTATAATGCACTTAACGCAAGGTGTAGTAAAACGTTAAATTGTTTTCACCAGTAAATCATTTAACTGAAGAGTTGTATCTTTGTCAAAATCTCGATCGTCCATTTGATGTGATGATTATAATTCATGTCATTTTCCGCTCTACCTCACAACAAAAGCACAGGTTGAATGACTACTATGTGATTTAAAAGCGGACAGTAGGTATGCAAACGCTTTACCTACCAAATTTTCTCAACCGATTTTCATCTAAATGTTTGTTACAAAAGAGATCAATTTCAGTTTCTATGTTATATGGTAGTTTTAATGTTGGTCTTAAAAAAACTGTATGTCCCACGATCCGTTTCTCAGCATTGTCCGTGCCTAGTTGTTCTAGGACATTAGGCAACTTTCCTTATCCACACTATTTCCATCCCATCGTTTCACAATAAATTAAATAACTGAACACGTAACCAACTATAGAATCATGAGATTTTTATAATACCTAATAACAAAATCTAATCTGAAACTATGTCAATGAAGATACATGAGTGGGTGCTTTACTTAGGAGTAGCCTCAAAATATCTTGACGCGTTTTTGGTTAGCATTAATTTGAAATATACACACGTATAATTAAAGTAAAAAAGTAGCTTGGTAATTTTTAAGGTCACCGACAAGGTTCTTATGCAACCTTGCGCTTGATAATATCTTGCTCAGTCGCAAACCTACTCTGTAGCATAACACACACGGTTTTTTTTCTAAACCATGATCTTAAGAGACGAGTTTAAAAATTGTGAAACTGATGTCCCGCTCCACGGCAAAGTGGCACTGATAACTGGAGCCACATCAGGAACCGGACTGGAAGTTGCAAAAAACTTGGCAAAAAGGGGAGCCAAAGTAATCATCGCAAGCCGAAATCCAGCTAAACTTCAAAATGCTAAAAACACGATCGTCGAATCATCTGGTAACAATAACGTTACCACCAGACAGATGGATTTCGAATCTCTAGCGTCAATCAGGAGCTTTGTCCAAGAAACGGTGTTAACAGAGTCAAAACTAGATATACTGATCAACAATATTGGGAGCATCGGTTTGGGGGACAAACTCACTCAAGACAACCTACACTTAATGATGCAAGTTAACTACTTCGGTGCTTTCCTGCTGACGTTTCTATTATTCCCTCTTCTGAAAGCATCAGCTCCGAGCAGGATAGTCAACGTTTCCTCATTAGCACTAATCCTTGGTGATGTAAACTTGGAGCATTTGAACGATGTTGGTAGATATTCAAATTTCGGATACTATTGCAACGCGAAACTGGCTGATGTCTTGTTCACAGTTGAAATGGATAGACGGATCAAAGGCTCGGGAGTGAACGTTTACAGCATGGACCCTGGGTTAGGCAAGTCGGAGTTCTTTAGGAATTTTGACAACGAAGGAATCAAAAATTTCTTTAATTCTGCTCTTCAGAAGTTTGGTCGGCCTTTAGACAGAGTTGCGACCATGCCAGTGTATTTGGCAGTGGATCCTAAGCTGGAAAATTCAAGTGGAAAACATTTCCGAGACTGTGCAGAGTTCTATAGTACTTGGCTCGCCAATGACACAGTGTTAACTAGTGGCTTGTGGGAAAAATCTAAAAGACTTGTACGAATCAGTAGTGAAGAAGATTGGGAAGGCGATACGTGATACTCGTATAAATTGTAAAGCTGTAAATCATCATTATTTGGAGGTATTTAAATTGCTAATGTGTCTATGTCGCGAAGTTATACAATTGTTTTATTTACAAATAATAAAAAGTTATGATGCTATTAAATTTTGGAAATCTTTTTATTGCTACTTCGTGAAGTGACACATCTTATTTGAATCGGTTTCTATTATTTGTTTACGATTGACCGTTAGTAATATTTAATGATCATTTTATCAGTCAAAGCTTATTTCACTGCAAATTAATTACGTTTCTATTATTTTTTGATGCAAATGGATTGCTTCAACATAAACTGACAGACAATTTATGTTATTTATTTAGTTTTGAAAGTAACATTTAAATGTATTCTCATGAGGCTTGCTTGTCATGTCTTTGGCCTTGAAATTCTTAATTGATTATTTTAATTATGAATAAAGTGTATAACTCGCCATATGTTGTTCATCGTATAGTTTAAAAATGCAGATAAATTTCTTTCAGACTGACTGTTTTCAATAGGTTATAGTAACGTAAAGTAATGCAAAAGTATTTTTTAAGTCAGTTAACTTGGTGCAACGCGTCAATGCTGTAGTCCTGTCACCATAGCGCATCTCTACATCATGGAATGTGCAAATTATTATGTCATTCACATGCGAAGCGATGCTTCCGCGTGATTTGCGCAAATATCGTGCTATTGTGCTCCAAGTCAAGGGATCAACAGTCAATAGTTTAAATAGATAATTGTAACCAATACCTAGTGTGTAATATAATTTGATTCGTGAGTGGATTACGCTGAAGTAGATCGCCTTACATGAGTTGATATTAATCTTCGACAACTACACGAGTTGCGCACTAGTACTCCTACTTTTTATTGGAGTTTCAATTAGGTAAGGCCAAGCTTTAGGCCTCGGCTTATCATTATCCATCCCATAACTTCAAACCTCTTTCAAATCACAGTACCCCAATCACAAAAAACTATCGTCTGAATTGTCAAAATTCATAATAATAAAGTAATTTCTTTACGCACCGCCAGGGGTAATTTCCATACGAATTGACATTAATTTCTCGACACGCTTACGCAGTCGATAGTTTTTCGTGATTGGGGTACAGTTTTCAAACGAGTAGAGTTGCAACCACATCAGGTTACACAACCTTCCTATTCGGGCTTTTTTATTCAAAATTATCAGCATTTTTGTAATCTATCAAACAATTGTTTTATACCTCAATCAGGAAAATGAACGTCACGTTACAACATCAAGAGTCCTGGTTTTACTTGTCTTCTAAACTTATCCTAATTAGAACTGCATAGGATACCACAGTGTTTACCTAAACGTGCTGTTGTACGTACCTACGTTTCAAATTATTTCGCACCTAAAAGTCCTCCCATAGTGTTGCGTAGTAAAGGTGTCGAGTTCGTACAAAAATATCTTGGAGTTGTACTATCACTGGAGTTTGTTTATGGGACAAGATAGAATGTTCCAATTGATCCATGAAAAATAATCTCCTTATCGCTTTGAGCTTTAAACTTAGGCCAGGACTCTTAAAGGATTCTGTGGTCAACCAAGAAAGTGCCCACGCATCGACACCTGTCGCATTTCTAATATTCCTTACGAACACAACCACGTTTCTAAGCAAATATTGTGTATTGTCTTTAGTTATATTTACTATAGCATCTGAACGGCAACTGAATAGTAGCTCACTCCTGACTTGCAAAGAGAGTGTTTTACTAATTGAACTTGTTTAATTTATAAGACTCAAGAATAAGATATCCTGGGTTCCGATCGAAATTCTGTGTTTTACGTCATTAAAATAGTAAGAAGTAAGATAGTTGTATTATTTCCCATACCTTTAAATGTTGTCGAGAATTCAGAGTCATTTTCACTACCTGCAAGTGATCACTGACCAAAAACACCATGTTTAAACTTTCATGCCTCTAAAAGAATTTTTCGTCATAGTGATCCACTTCATATGCCGACGGTGCATTCAAATTACAGGCGAAATAGTTTCTTTTGGTGTGCTTGTAGCGATTTGAATAAAGTTGTCAAAGCTAAGTACCGGCGTCGACATACCAGTATCACAGCGGTAAGGCGGCTGTTAAGTGAACTTTTTTCAATGATTAACAATTCCATAAATATCACATTGTAGTTAGATTTTTATCTATATGACTTCTTAAGCTACCTTAGTGTGTT
Organism: Pyrausta aurata; assembly: GCA_963584085.1. NCBI lineage: Eukaryota > Metazoa > Arthropoda > Insecta > Lepidoptera > Crambidae > Pyrausta > Pyrausta aurata. The sequence goes on along the minus strand of OY757268.1, from coordinate 975,348 downwards.
ATTCCTTAATAAGGCATAATGTTTCTAATATGTTTTCGTGTAACTTGGATTGTGTTCGATTTGTGCGTTCGTTTTCTTTAAGTTGTTACTTACTGCTTGTGATTATTACCAATAAGTAGTTTAAAAATTGTATAACTTGTAGCTTAATAATTTGTGAACTTGTACACCCTATCTATACTAATATTATCTATACTAATATTATAAAGCTGATGAGTTTGTTTGTTTGTTTGAACGCGCTAATCTCCGAAACTACTGGTTCGAATTGAATAATTCTTTTTGTGTTGGATAGTCCAGTTATCGAGGAAGGCTATAGGCTATATAACATCACGCTACGACCAATAGGAGCAAAGATATAGTGGTAAATGTGTAAAAAACGGGAGAAAGAAGTCACTATTCCACGCGGACGAAGTCGCGGGCAAAAGCTAGTAAACTCTAGTTATCCTAACAAATAAAGTTAAAAAATAAATAAACCTATCTTATAGCCATTTTAACTTTACACGCATGACTGCAAAAGCCATATAAGTATCATTTCTGGTTGGGAAATGTCAACGGTCAACATAAGCCTAACAAAAACGATAAACATGATAGTAAATAATATTATATAACATCTAATACTCTGCCAAAATAACATAACAAAGAATAAGAAAACAAACAATCTTAATGTTCCGTTGAAAATTATCGATTACCAAGTAATATGCTCAACGAGATTTGTACTCTTATGTTATGTAGAAGATATTGATTTTCAAATAACAAATGAATAATAAGAACGAAAATTATGAAGAGTTGGTAAGCTTGATGTTAAGTATAAATAACGTCCTCAGATTTGTTTTTATTGCATTTTAAAATGAAGGACGAACAGAGTCCCATACTCTATTGTTCAAACGAAGCAAAGAAGAGCAAATATTTTACATAATTTAGACACATAAATCATGATTATTATAGAAGTTACGAACAAGTTCTATCTAGGTAAGCACACATCTTTAAATATCGAAACCTTTTGGCCAAATTAAAATTCAATGCAAAGTGATGGATGAGATGAGAACGCAAAGTATGCTTGAGTAATGCGCAATATAATATTGTAATAGTTACCAGTCGCATAGAAAGAGAATACAGTGGGTCCATTCAGGTTAACGATACTAAATTGAAACAAAATAATAGTAAATAAGCTCGTTACATGAATGGCCGACTAGTTTCATTTATTTTATTTGTCACGCATGATAAAATTAATATGGCTGACTATGTTCTCATTATTGTAAAAGTTATTGCCTAAGACTAGACAGTGGCAGGTTGCTTATACCTACTCTAAACATTTTCCAAACACAAAATCCTTCCTTTTTATTTAATTAATAAATTATAAATTAAACTTAATCGATCAAACATCACAACTTATGTCATTTTACCCAATTTAAAATGCGTCCGATAACTGAATAAAATAATGTGTTCAAAACGAATAGAAGCACTGAATAGATAAAGAATAAGGTAACCAAAGTCGCTAGCAGAGCCTAGTTTCCTAGGCTTTGAAAGCTCCATTATCTGAAATCGATTGAATTCGTGACCGACGTAAATTATAAGGTGGACAGTCAATGATATAAATATTAATACATTCAATCCGTCTCGTCAAATTATCTGTAGACGATCAAGCTCTGATAGGCTAAACTTAAACGAAATATATGTGATAATATCACAAATATAATAGTGCATAATAATTATCTCCATAGTCCTTTTTGCTTCATCATTTTATCTGCACATAACTAAAAAACTACGTATAACTTTTCAGCGTTCCCGCAATTACTCAGAGCGCATACTTTTTGGAATCAAATCTAGGTATAATTTACAGGTGGATCCAAACAACATATCAAAAATACTATTAGTATTTCATCGCAAAAATCCAGACTCCGGAAAAGTTTCAGCAAGTTTTTGACGCTGACTGTACTTGGGCCACCGGAAGTGTTCGCATCATCAGAATTACAGTAATTGCTTATTGAAGCTCATAATCTATCGATCTTTGGATAAAGTCATGTGAGTGCATGGTAAGACCGGGACTAAAACTACATAGAATAGACTAGAACTAAAACTACATAGGAGTATACAACAAAAAAAGCAATCCTAATAAGGTTTTAATAATAATCATGTGTTGTTACAAATTCAAAATCTTTATTTCAATTTAGGTCATAAAATGACACTAATGAACGTCAAATATACAGTGAAAAAAATAAAAATAAATGTGCCCTGAAAGGGCCGAATCATGACTCTCTTTTGGGCCCTACTAACTTCGCTCTTTAGTACCTATTCATGCTTAATTATTTTTCACTTATTTTACTACTATAGAAATACTGACATATTTTGGAAATTATTTCATCTAAAGTGGTGTAGTCATACTCACTCATATTCATTTAGTTATCTAAACGTAATATTCAATTGGCTCTTTTCAACACTCATCTAACACTGGAAATTCAACAGTACCTAATTAATAACAATTGATATTGCATAACACACAGCATATGCAGGATTCTAATGGTTAAAGCATTTTTCAAATTCAGTAGTTTGGGAGCCTATTCGATGCAATTAAATAAACAAACAATCAAAAAAGTATAGATTAACATTATGAACTTAGTATTTATTTTCCCTGTGTTCATGATTATGAATAATTTGTTCATTGATCATTTATTTATTAATTATTTAAAGACTTTATTGCACAAATTTAGTGTACAAAAGTAGAATTAATGCTAAAATTATTTGGTGAACACATTCACCTTAATGTCAAATGTAGGTCTTTTAATAATTTAGCAATACTCCCCATTCACTTCAGCTTCAAATCTGCATAACGATATTTCAGTTTACGTGTTGAATAAAAATGTAAGTACCATAAACCACATCATACGTTTACTATTATAACGTGTTCAGCGCCGACATGAAAATGACATAATAATCATCTGACAAGCCAGTGTTGTGCCGTCGATTAAAAAATGGTCAAGATCAAGATAAACCATTGTGTTTTTAGTAGATGGATAGAATTAGGTAACCATCATCTCAGTCTAAATAAAGTGTTTCTTTTAAGTTACGATATTTACGATTGATATTGAACTCATGCATAAATTAATTACTATTTTTCAAGTCAATAAATGATAATAAGAGCGATGGAGAGGATAGCCCTCTCTCGGTGTTTCTCTACGAGATCGAATCAGAAACGAGGAGATACGTAGAAGAACTAAGGTAACGGACATATCCCTGCGAATCAGTAAGCTCAAGTGGCAGTGGGCAGGGCACATAGCGCGTAGAAATGATGGCCGTTGGGACAGAAAAGTCTTAGATTGGAGACCCTTCGACCAAAGGCGCAGCGTAGGACGTCCACCGACAAGATGGACAGACGACCTTGTGAAGATCGCAGGATCGCACTGGATGCAGACCGCTCACAACCGGTCGCTGTGGAATTTCATGGGGGAGGCCTATGTTCAGCAGTGGACGTCCTTTGGCTGATAATGATGATGATGAAGTCAATAAAAGCATCATAAAAATATTTATGCATATAGATAAAAACACTCAAACTCAATATTTCAATGTAACCTTCACTCTGCAAATGGTTTGTGTGGCGTAACTTATCAAACTATAATTAATTTGAAGGTATGTTTTACTTAATACAGTAAAGCTGCATAATTTATACTTTAACTACCCATATTTTATGTTCAAATACCGGTTAACTAGCACACAGTGATGAGATGAAGGGACCGTTGATGATGCTATTTAGTGTGTCGTTTAAAAGTTGCAATAATTAATTACTTACCACCACATCATTAAAAGTCAATAAAAAATATTTGTGTGTTTTAAAAGAGTCTGATATAATTAGAGGTCCACTTCGAATAATCCTACATATTTTTACCGTACATATACATATTATTATAAACAATTAGATTCCCATCGATTCCGTGATGCAAGCAATTTAGTAAAGCCTCTTTTCATTTAAACAGATATGAAAAAAGTACATTTTGGCGGGCACATAAAATATGTATAATTTTATCGATATATCGATGTAGCCATAATTCACGAGCGTCCCACCACTGATCGCAATTCGCGGGTCAATGGAAAGTAAAAGTCAGGGGTTACGGCGAGTCGCACAATTATTTAGTCGGCCCCGCTCGCCGAGACATCTCTGGGTCACAGAATAACGCCTCCGTGGTCTACTAGTTGTTACAAACTTTGGCTATAATCTTTGGCATAAAACAGTAAAGTTGTTAGTAAAAATAGTGGGTATGTAGGCTCTGCAAACTTATTTAGGAGGATCGTGTGCAGGCATAACGCAGCGCGAGTTTTTTTTTTCGTTTTCCTACCCGTAAACCTTTATGGAATAAGACAAATTTGGTCCTAATCGTTTTCATACATCCTGAACTACGCTTGTAATTCTTCGATTTTTTGTATAAAGGCTTGATTATTTAAAAATGGGGGAAATTCCGCAGACATTGTTTAGTCAAAAGAGTGAATGTTTATCTATACTAATATTATAAAGCTGAAGAGTTTGTTTGTTTGTTTGTTTGAACGCGCTAATCTCCGAAACTACTGGTTCGAATTGAATAATTCTTTTTATGTTGGATAGTCCAGTTATCGAGGAAGGCTATAGGTTATATAACATCACGCTACGACCAAAAGGAGCAAAGATATAGTGGTAAATGTGTAAAAAACGGGAGAAAGAAGTCACTATTCCACGCGGACGAAGTCGCGGGCAAAAGCTAGTGTTCTTATATTTTCTGAAACATGCAATATTTGAAAAAAATAAAAACGTACGAGCATAGTTTTTCAAACAATAAAAAAAAATATATTAATAATATATTTTAGTTATTTTATTTATTAATAATATATTTTAGTTTTTAGGTTTTTTTTTCAGTCTTTAATGTTACATGTCATCTATCTTCTTCGTTTCCAAATATATTTTTTAATTTTTCAAAATATCTCTAGTATGTAAAAAAATTGACAAAATCAGACAACGTTCAAGGGGTGGAAAACGTTTTCCCTTTTCGCATGGAAGCTTGCGCGCACACAATCCTCTTAATGGCACATTATCTTATTTCAATACAAAAGATATCAACGAAAGTCAAAAATTATAAGATAATGTTTAATCATATTTCAGAAAAAAAACCGCGAAAAAACGATGGAGCATCGGCAAATATGTTGCAAGATTACCTTTTATCGTTGAAGCAAAATTATAGTTGATCTTTCTTATTTTGAAAACGCGACGTCGTTGATGTCTTTTCTATGGAAGAAAGTAAATAATCGTCAATACGGTTCCAACTTAATTAGTTAGTTTATTACTTTGTTATTTTTTATCATCTTAAATTATACATCAGCACATTACGACGCCTGAAATAATCTAAGGTTCACATGCTGTGCCTGATAATATATACTGCCTACACAGCTCACAGTCACCTAGGTGAGTTAAATAACCTCTTTTATTTAAGTCGGCTAAAAAAATGAACGGCATCTATGGAGGTCAATATTTTAAAGGTCAACGTTAAATAGAGACACATACGAGTATCTGCTCTTTCGCAAATGATATTATAGATTACAATAATTATGACTTATTATTTAGTTAAACGCAGAAAAATATTTTTGAAAAATGTATAGTGATATTGATATTGACATGGATATAAATTTGAATCAAGATCATACCGAGATCATCTCAACACGTTTCTACAGATTATTTCCTTTTTTCATATATTTCAGAGAAGTAAATAAAATCTAAGCTAATTCTTTAGTTACCGAAAAAGTTTTCTCGCTTTTGATGACAATCAACAAAAATACGGAATTTTCATATATATATATTTTTATTTAAATACATAATTTGTCGACCAACTAAAAGTTAAAAATTCATCAGTGTACTGTATACCTGACAATATATTCTTAAAAAATATATGTACCACTTTTATTTCTTTAGCTCTTTGTTACTGCAATATAACACTTATTTTGTTGAGTAATATAGAAAAACAAAAACTTCGATTGCATTTAGACATTTCTCAAAGCTTTTACGCATTACAAAATAGCTAAATAATGCGGTGGCATGATAATTGGGACTAGTATCGTTGGCCAACTGTACTCGGTCGACAGTAGGCACAGATGCGCAGTGTACATAAGAAATTGTTATAACAGTAGCTCATCTTTTTTATTTAGGTTTTAAAAATAATATATCTACTAGTCTTCTAAAACTAAACTACTATCACGTAGTAGCGTGCAGCAATCAGTCTATGGAAACGTCGTCCTTGCCGCTACAGAATTGAGCATAATAATTGAAAGATCACCCGCTAAAGAGCGAGCGAACCTATTCTAAATTTAGAATAGGTTTGCTCGCTCTTGTTTCCAATCCAAGCCAAGGGCGGCTAAGACAGAGACGAAGATGGAACGAACTCACCCAGACAATAGCCTGTTCACTCTGACTTTAAATAACTTTTTTTTAACCATAAATAAAATTTTATTTTATAATAATAGGTAAAGTAAGTAAGTAAATGTTAAGTGTATGTACTTTAATCAGTGTAAACACCGACGCAGACATCAAGTTCTACTTCCTTGCTGTGCGAATTATGAATGTTGATTAAAAGCGGGTTCTTATCAGCGGGACATCAACGAGGTTACGATGGTATCTTAAGATTTCAATGAATCCTGCTGTTTGCATTTTTGAACATTTGTGTCAAAATAAATGTCGTTCTAAATAAAAGAAAAAAAGAAAAAGCAAAAAAACTTTTATTTCAGACCAATAGTGTCCATACGGGTTAGTAACAAAAAAATACTTAAAAGCTATGTTAGTAAGGAGGTACATTAACAACAATCAATTAAGACCAGACCATATATAAACCGCCTTTTCGCGTAAATTAATAAATAGCAAGATGCAAGCCCATCGACCGAACTGTCTTGGAAGATCCGTAATACTCACCAAAAAACTAGTACGCGAATCATTCGTGAAACTACCGTATATAAGTTACTTCTTTGTCTGGTCCATGTATATATGATAGTATATGATATGTCATACATCTACTGCTACTGCTTATGTAAATATGAACTTTAATTTTATCTCATTTATAATAGGCACTTGTTAGATAAATGTTTGTTGCCCTACTGTGTGTCATAAGTTGACTGTGTCCGATGCGTTAGCCTAATACTTGACCCGACAGGTTAATACTAGGCTGTAGTAAACGGTAATCGCCACGCTGCGTACGCGCACAGTACCAGATTTTAAAGCTCTTCAAATATTGCGACATTAAAACTTATATTTAGCACTTACCCACATAACGAAATCTGAAACAAAATAGGTTTATTTAAGTTTGCATGGAATTATTCTTATTATATGATTGTATTAAACCTAAACATTAATTAATATTCATATTATTATTACCTGGGGGCAAAAGTATCAAAGTTCTGTAACACACTTTGCAATAAGTAGTAGCTTATATCCTAACAAACTTTGGGTATTATAAAGTCTTTAAAAAAGCTTGACTTTGTACTTTAAAAATAATCTTTCAACACGATTCCATATTTGTTCAAAAAATACCCATTACAAAGTCGAATTTTACACTATGACATCTCTATAATTATGTCATCTTCGTTAATGGCATTGTAATTTTGCTAAAACACAGTTATTATAATAAAATAGCTAGAATACTAATGTAAAACATCAGCCTACTCAAAATTAGCAAATCCTATTAGTCCGCATTCTTGCATTTTAATACTGTGTCTAGAACTTCCGGTGATCTCTTTAGCATTGTTACGAGTCGGAGGCTTTACGGCGAGAAAGCCGATCGAAGCCTCATCTGCATACAGATCATCTGCATACTATAGAGTACTACTATAGGCCGACAACTTGGTCAACAACAACGATGGTCATGGGTAGAGGTAGTTTGAGAAAAACCGGCCAAGTGCAACTCGGACTCACGCACTGAAGGTTTCGTGACAACTTTAACTAAGTAAATAAAAGGTTCAATTACTTCCACTTAGCCAAAATGTGCATTAATATATTGTTGACAACAAAAATAGCTTTGTTTAAAATAATATTTGTATGAAGGACAAAATAATATTTACGCTTGTTGAAAATGTGCCATATCTCAAAAACTATCAGTTCGATCTCGTTTAAACAATTTTTTGTTGAAAGTATTTGTGAAGATCTACAATGTGTATTTTTTCCAAAATTTTCACTTGGTTAGATCAAAAGTAATAGGGGAGGGACGCCTATTAAAGGGGAACCACTTTGAAAGCGTGTATCTTATAAATGTTTGACGTTTAGAAAAAATAGTTTCAGGACTCAAAGAGTAATTTTAAAAGACCTATCCATATGATGATTGTCAGAAGCACAACAAAACACTCTCGACATCTTCCAACATGTGCTGTAAAATAAGTTACTTAGTCAAATAGCAAACATATGTCTTCTCGCATAAAGCTGTCGAACTAGATAAGTATAGCTAGAGAGAGGGGCTCGTAGCGCAGTGGTGGCAGCAGCGTTTTGGTAGTGATACCGAGGTTAAGCAACCTACGGCGCGGTCGTATTTGGATGGGTGACCATTCCGCAATATAAGTGACGTAGACCACGAGCATCTTTGTGCTTCAGAAGGCACGTTAAGTAGTTGGTCCCGGCTAATAGCCATGTCAGAGGCATTGGGCCTCTGACATGGCTTAACGATTAACGGGCGGCTTGATAAAATCTGACAGAAAGGCTAGTCGCTTGCCATGCAAACACCCCTCCGCCAATCCGCACTGAGCCTAGGCGTGGTGGAGTATGGCTCATACTACCTCATACTTGAGGTAAGGCCTTTGCCCAGCAGTGGGATGCCTACAGGCTAACTTAACTTAACTAAATGCTAGAGAGCAAATAATACAGGTCGTTGTGATCTTGGTAATTCAAATAGAGTCTGTGTCCAATAAAAAGAGACTTAATAAAAATAATATAATCGTTTTAAAGTTGTAGTAAGTATTGTTGTAGTTTGATCTCATTTACATTGTTACGAGTCGGAGGTTTTACGATGAGAAAGTCCTTTGAAGCCATATCTGCATACAGAATGAGCAGGTCATCGTTGTACGCGGGATACTATAGTGCTCACTATAGTACTGTTGAGATAATAATATTCTCCTACCGTTTTTCGGTAATGGCGGCCCCCAGGCCAGGTACGCAGGAGATAATATAGTGCCCAGATGTGTGCGCAATACACAAGTGCAGTTTCTGTTTCTTTACTCTCAAGAATTCGGTGAGACGGCAGTCCGACATGACCGATGAGAGATCAGACTTGCAGGATCGCCTCGTTGTGTAGTGGTTAATTCGCTGGTCACCTACCAAGAGGTCCTGGGTTCGAATCCAGGGTCGGGCCGAAATTTGTTTCTGGGTTTTTCTGTCTTGAAAAAGCTCGGAGTCAGGAAGTTGGTGATGATGACTACCCCGTACCTCGAAAAGCTCGTTAAGCCGTTGGTCCTGCACCTGAACAAGTGAGGTAATAAATAATTCTATATTGACTCGACCGGGAATCCAACCTGGGACTTCAGAACGGCGACGTCTTCAAAACCCAGCGTACTTATACACCACGGATTGTAACAAATAATTTTCAATTTAAGACTCGACCCTATTTAAGGCTCAACCTACCTTCAATAGTCTAAGAAACTGCAAGAAACTTGGGACGATAATGATACTTACTCGCAGGCTCCGTTACGTGTAGTAAGAAATATAGCATTTTATTTTAGTTGTTTATGTACGTACAAAATCAATGTCTTGAGTTATGTACGAAATCAGATGGAAATTAAATTATGTCATAGTAGTAGTTCTTCCCTGGTTCTAAAACTCCATTTGGTTATTCTGAAAAAGATCTTATAAAACAACTTGACCGCAACATAGGTACATGCACATTAAATATACATACATACATGCATAATATTAACATTATACAAGGTTCCGACCTTGCGGGTCGCCTCGAACTCTGGCGAACTTAGATGATCGCGATTCAGTAATTTTTAGGGTTCCGTAGCCGAATGGCAAAAAAGAACCCATAGTTTCGTCAAGTCTGTCTGTCTGTCTGTCCGTCCGTATGTCACAGCCACTTTATTCTGAAACTATTAGCATCACACCGCTGAAACTTGGTAGGTAGATGTATCTTCTTTACCGCTTTCCGATTCAGGTACAAAAAACTTGAAAAAATTATATTATACTCCCATACATGAAACTAAAACAAAAAAAATTTTTACTCAAACCTGTACGTGTGGGGTGTCTATGGATAAGACTTTTAAAATGACATTGAGGTTCTTAAAACCATTTTTTCTAAAAGTCTAACGTTTGAGATATAGACGCTTCCAAAGTGGTGAAATGGGCGTCCCCCCCCCATCTAACTTTTGAACTAAGGAAGTAAACATTTTGAAAAAAATATGTAATGTAGATCTCAACATAAACTTTCAACGAAAATTGGTTTGAGCGGAATCGAACTAGCAGTTTTTGAGATACAGCACATTTTTATCAACCGCAAATATAACTTTGTCTTTCATACAAACACTATGAAAAACAAAATTATATTTGCGGTCAACAAAATATTGTAGTATTTTGGCTAAGTGGAAGTAAGAATCCCTAATTCAGTTAAAGTTGGCACGGAACCCTCAGTGCGCGAGTCCGACTCGCACTTGGCCGGTTTTTTTGTAATATAATATTTAACATAATACATATTCAACTTTTAAAAATGTATAATCTTTCAATCGGTAATCGATCTCATTCAAACGATAGGTTTATTAATGAGATTCAGTTCATCCTTTTTTGTGCCCTTAAAACTAAAAATATAGTAAATCAGCTAGGTTTAGAATCATGAAATATTTCATTGAAGTTCTGGTCTTAAACTTGTTGCGATAATCTGAAAATAATTTGCAATTTATTTAAAACACGACTTAAATAAGTAATATCAAGTGGTGCATTACCTAGTACTTAAAGTAAGTGCTGAGAACGCAATATTAGTTCAACCTTGGGCTGTTCACACTTCAGTGGAAGTTGATGATCGGATGACATTGCGCCTATTGCATAGCCCTTTTGGTATTGCAATATATCATACTAAAACATAAATCGGTTAGTAACTCTGACTGCCTATAATTGTATACATTGTATTTGTATTTTTTTTTGTGGGTGCGTATTGCGATGCAGTTTTGACAGATAAACAGCTCTGCTTTACTGTCAAATTAGCAATTCCTATTGAAATTTCGCATTAAATATTGATAATAGTACTATAATATAACTATAAACACGAGTTTATAGGTTTAAGAGTTTTATTGACAAATGCACACATGAAAATACGGTACAGTCGTTTTTTAACATAAAGTCACAAAAATAGTAAGTACAGCGAGAGTGGTGGCGATGCGTGCGCAGTGCGTGAGCGCTTGTGACGCGGGCTTACCCAGACTAACCGACTCTTGTTGCCGAGCGCGCGCGGCGGCCACGCGGGGTCTGCGGGGATGCGCGGGAGACGAGGTCTCGCTCGTTGCTATGGTTACGGGTGGCGTGATCGTCGTGCGATGCGACGACTGCGCTCTCGCACCCGATTTTGCCTATCGCGCGTTATAGCCTCCCCCTCTAACCTGACCGTCCCGTCCCCGGGGTCGGGTTAGCCTTTCGAGGGCGGCCTCGCCTACGCTTCTCCCTAACTGGTGATTGAGCGCGACCTACAAACGGGGTTAGCTGCGAAGCATGGTACTTCCCCAGAGCTACCCCATCGCTTACGCGTCCCAGGTTGTATGTAGTAGGGCTTATTACGGCCAGAACTCTATATGGTCCGTCACGACGCGGTATGAACTTGGGGGTTTGACCCTTACCTGCGTCATTAGACCCTTGCGTCTTCAAAAGAACTAAGTCTCCCACCTGGTAATCGGGAGCTGGCCGACGGTGTTCATCGGCATATTTCTGTTGGACTGCTTGGGCTTTCTCATAAATGTCGCGTGCATCCACTAGGGCCGCAGACAGTTTCTTAAGATACGGTGTTATACTCACCACAAAATTGTCATTATCGATAATGGCTCGCATGTCAGACATGACATCGGCGGGCGCGCGGATCTCGCGCGCAAAGTTCAAATAAGCTGGAGAGTGACCTGTGCCAAAAGTGACCGCCGAGTTCATAGCGAAACGTATGGCAGGAAGATGTACATCCCAGGTTTCGTGGTCATTACCTACGAGGATTGCAAGCTGGGGTTTAAGATCCCTATTCTTTCGCTCCACCGGGTTGGCCTCGGGGTGGTAGTAAGAGGTAAGGGTCTGCGTTATACCCATAACGTGACACGTCTGCTGCATGACCTCACTGATGAACTGCACGCCATTGTCACTCACTAACCTTCTAGGTACGCCAAATCGCAGGAAAACCTCTGCTACCAAAACTTTGGCGCACTCCTCACTCGTGGCAACGGTGAGGGCGAACAACTCCACCCAGCGCGTGCAGGTATCTTCCACCACCAGGATCCAACGCTTACCAGAAGCAGTCTCCGGGAGCGGGCCGAACAGGTCCACAGACAGCACTTCAAATCTACGAGCAGTGGGAGGAGTCTGCAACAGCCCCGCCGGTTTCCTCGTGTCAACCTTATATCGCTGACAAGGTACGCACTTCTTAACGTATTCGTTGATGAATTGTCTCATTCCAGGCCAATAGTACTTACCGCTTATGCGATGCAAAGTTCGCTCGGCCCCGAAATGACCGGCGGTCGGAGCGTCGTGGTAGTCAGCTAAGACTTTCTCACGCTCGTGTGCGGGCACAACTAGACAGGCGGATTCGTCGCCGCCTTCCGGGCCATAGCGATAGAGAACCCCATCAGACATGACATAACCACGATCCGCCCAGGGCCTCCCCCTAAAGGGTTCGTCATCGCCAGCCTCCAGCGCCTCGATGATCTTGCGTAGCTCGAGGTCCTTCACCTGATTCTCACGGACGTCAGCATGACTCCGGGCCGGGAGGTTCGCCTCAGCGTAGCACAGATCACAGTCTTGTTCCTCATCGCACGGTGGGCGCGAGAGTGTGTCGGCAATGACGTTCGACCGGCCTGGCGTATATTCGATCCGCAGGTTGTACTCCTGTAAGATAAGAGCCCACCGGGCCAGTCGGCCACTAGGTGATTTAATGCTCATGAGCCAGCGTAACGGCTGGTGGTCTGACTTGACAACGACCTCAGCCCCTTCGATGTAACCGCGAAACTTACCTACAGCCCACACGACGGCGAGCGCCTCCCGCTCCGTCGTGGTGTAGTTCCGTTCGGCGCTATTCAGAAGGCGGCTGGCGTACTCCACGGGACGCTCGTCGGTGCCCTCCCCCTGCATCAAAACTGCCCCCAGACAGTACCCACTGCTGTCTGTCCTCAAGACGAACGGCTTACCTTCGTCCGCTTGGCGTAATATAGGCGCTGATGTGAGGAGTACCTTGATCTTGTCGAAGGCATTTTGTTGCTCCGAGTCCCACGTCCACGTACTCCCTTTCTTGAGCAAAGACGTCAACGGCCGGGCGATCTCAGCGTAGTTCGGGATAAAACGCCGGAACCAGCTGGACGTCTGCAGGAAAGTCTTAAGATGCTTTATGTTTTTAGGAGCCGGCATGGCTGAAACTGCTGCCGTTTTATCGAGATCGGCTTTGATCCCGCCGGGAACAATGATATGGCCTAGAAATTTCACCGACTCACGGGCGAAATGGCTTTTCTGCCGATTGACGCGCAGGTTGAACATGGCGAGACGGTCAAAAACAGCTTCTAGGTCTGCCAGGTGTTTCTGAAAGGATTCACCAGATAGTACGAGGATATCATCCAGGTAAGCAACGAGAGTACAGCCAGGTAAGTTTGACCTAAAGCGATCTGTCAATCGTTGAAACGTAGCCCCAGAATTTCTCAAGCCCATCGGCATACGTTTGAATCGAAACGTACCGAGGGGTGTCGTGAAAGCAGTTTTATCACGATCCTCAGGGCATACGCTAACCTGAAAATACCCGGATTTGAGGTCCAGGGACGTCATGTATCTCGAGGTCTTCGCGGCGTGCAGCACGTCCTCGATGCGCGGGAGCGGGTACCGGTCGGGCTCGGTGACCGCATTCAACTTGCGGTAGTCGATACAGAGCCTGTACGACCCGTCCTTCTTCTTCACGAGCACCGCGTTAGAAGCCCACGGATATTCGCACTCTTCTATTACGTCATCAGCCAAAAGCACTTGCAGCTCCTTCTCAAGGGCTTCCTTCTTAGGCGGAGACAACCTATAAGGAGGTGAGGCTAATGGCTCTTGGGTTTCACTTGCCTTAATCTTGTGTATGGCGAACTCAGTGGCTGGTCCCTCCGATGCAAACTGGGCTGCACGGTCCTCCAAAAACTTGTTAAGCGTGGCCCGCTGCTGTGGGGTTAACGTAGTACCTTCGTCATCGCGCAGAGAAACACCACCGACGTCAGCCGTCAACACCTCAGAACTGTTAAGCGTGTATGATTGCACAAAAGAAAATTTTGCACTAGGGTCATCAGAAAAGTACCATGTCTCTTGGCCTATGTCTAAAACAATGCCAGCGTTGGCTATGAAGTCGCGACCTAATAAAGTTTTCGTATTATGTCTCGGAAACATCATTAATTCCGTCTCTATACATCGCCCCAATAAAACAATAGGTACCGGCGCGGACATAACTACTTTTGAAACGCGCGACCCGTCCGCGAGTCCGATATTATATTCTACATCGCGAAACTGTATCCCGGCTTGCACTAAAATCGCGTATAAACTCGCGCTAGCGACACTATGTGTAGCCCCGGTATCGACAAGAGCCACACCCTCCTTGCCTAGGATACCTACACTAACCATGGGTGACGACGACGCTGATAACACGGACGGCTCATCGGACGTCAAAACGTTAAAGTCCGACGGCTTCGCAGACGCGCGTTTTACGGAACAATTCTCGCACTTAGACCGCACGACGCCGGGTTTTCCGCAACCATAGCAACGAATAGTATTCTGAACACTATCATTCGTATTTGTATTTTGCGTTACGGACGTACTAATATTATTATTACGCGCGCGGCGAGAAGATGCGCCGCCGCCGCTATGGTCGTTCGGCGACGCCGCGTTCGGATACGCGCTCTTGTTACCGGCCGCAGACGCGGGCGCGCTCGGATTCAGAGTCGGACCCGTATTACTATACGAGGTATGAACTCGTGTCGGAGAACTAGTGTTATTATTACAGATTGACTCACCCGGTGCTAATTCTAGTATAGCTTCCTCCGCCGCTCTCGCTTTATCTATCAGTATATCTAAACTAAACACACATTCGCGTGGTACGCGTTTACGGACGCGTTTCTGTAGAAGCCCGTACACAATATCGATTTTCATCGGTTCCGGCACTTCATACGGCACTCTTACTAGCGATGCTCGCACTCGGTTTATGAATACGTCCGCGCGTTCGTCTTCCTTCTGCACGGTCGAGTAGATCGCGCGGAGAATTTTGTATGCCGGCTGTGGCGCGCCGTACATGGCACGCAGCCGCTCCATGGCGTCGCTCCAGCTGACGGCGCCGGCTCGGGCGCCACGCCACCAGACGGCGGCGTCGCCGCTCAGCAACATGGGGAGTCCTCGCACGGCGTGCTCGTCGGACACGCCCGTGCACTCCTTAAAAACTTCGACGGCATCGATGAACGCCTCGACCACCTCAGGGTCGCGCGATGCGCCGTCGAACCTCGCGGTGCATCCGGCGAGGTTGCCTCCACCGCCAGGCGCCGCCGTCGCGGTCACATTCGCGACGGGCGCGGGCGCGGGTGAAGTGGGCGTCGATGTGACGCCGGGATGATGCGACCATGGGCTTCCGTACCCAATAGTCCGCAGAGTCTCGATAATCCTTCTGTTCGCCGCCTCCTGCGACTGCGCAAACGACTCAGCCATCGCCGCTATCAGTCGTTCAGTGTCGTACGAGTGCTGCAGCCGGCCGCTGCGGTCCTCACCGCGGGCGGGGGTGCCCGACGCGGCGGGAGCGGAGGCGCCATCGCAGGCGCGGGGCTCCACCGACGCGTCGTCCTCGGCCGTGGGATCAACATCTCCACGGGCTGCTGCTGCTCGTGTCAGCATTGCGGGAATGAAGTTTATTCCGTCACAACTACACGCACGCGTTATACGCTAATTTTGAGTAGGTACTGCCACTAATAACGTCTTCGGTAGAAGCGCGTAGATCTCGGCCCCACGTTGGGCGCCACTATAAACACGAGTTTATAGGTTTAAGAGTTTTATTGACAAATGCACACATGAAAATACGGTACAGTCGTTTTTTAACATAAAGTCACAAAAATAGTAAGTACAGCGAGAGTGGTGGCGATGCGTGCGCAGTGCGTGAGCGCTTGTGACGCGGGCTTACCCAGACTAACCGACTCTTGTTGCCGAGCGCGCGCGGCGGCCACGCGGGGTCTGCGGGGATGCGCGGGAGACGAGGTCTCGCTCGTTGCTATGGTTACGGGTGGCGTGATCGTCGTGCGATGCGACGACTGCGCTCTCGCACCCGATTTTGCCTATCGCGCGTTATATAACTATATAAATATTAATATTCATACCACTGTAGTAAGAAAGAAAGAAAGAAAGAAAAAACGTTTATTCAGCACCAAAATATTTTTACAAAAATTTTCCTTTAAGTTACACTTAAAACTAAACTAAACATTTTGCTCTTACTTTAATGATAACAATTTTTGGCACTGAAATGGCCTTCGCTCAGTATGTGTCAATGACGGCAAAAGCACGTCACGACTACTGGTATTCTGCGAAGACCATTTAGTACTATTATTAAATTGATAATATTCGATTACACTGCGGGAATTGAACTGCCTCGGAATTGAACTTATTAAATTCGATCGCAATACGCCCCCAGATCTGTAGGCACCCACTTACCACAATATAAACTGAAAAGTAGTTCTGTGCATGCTGTTAACTTTTACGATAAAACCATTGATATAAACAAAAAGGTTTTAAGTTTTGGTATGTGAACTTCGTGAATGATATAACATTTGGATAAAACATTATCATGAGATTGTAGAAAGAAATCAAATCCCGCCACATGCTATCATAATCAGAAGCACACACAGTTTAATATTTACACAAGACTTCTACAAACCTCGTCTTGGTTGAATTATTTTTAACGCTTTAACGCTAATATGCTATGTTTAGGGTCCAGTGTAATGGAGGAATTATAAAACATTAGTTTGTAAAAACAGATTAAATTAAAAATAAGTTTTAATAAATTTTCCAGGATTATCTAAATTACATCCATTAAAATATCATTGCATCCAGCTATAGGTATATACGAGTATTGACATCTATACAAACCTGTTATACCCACCAATCTTATCGGCAACATTGTGTGAACTGGCAAATAATATAGGTACATACGGAACCATAAAATATTCATACTGAGGTACTATTCGCATGGCAAGTAAAAATACAACATGTGTGAAATGTCACATAGAAAACTTGATTTCACGTCGTAAATTCTAAAAATAGAATGGCAGGGCTACGGTAGGCTTTGTCGTGTAAAAGAGACTTTGGTATTAATTTATTCAATTAACACATATGTGCTATAGTGTGCGCACATTATTACTTTATGCCCATGTGCTTGAATTTAATTAATACTAACCTATTAAAGACTTCCAAAATACGAGAAATTAACTTGATAACGTGTTTTTCGCATTCCTAATAAAATAAAAAGGTTTTATAAAACATACCCATAACCAACCATACAATTGTTATTGCAAATATAGTCTAGTAAAATTATCTGGTGACGTATTGACGCCTTGCGCTAAATCCGGTAAATCTGATTTGTTGGACACTCGTTCATGACGATAATATACCTACTCCTATATGGCCCAATGTTAACGGCACTAAAATTTTCGCGGGATTTTCGATTTTTTATTTAGTCCCAGTTGGAGCTCGAGGTCACAAACTTGCAGTAATCATTAGGCTATCATCATCAACGCGTGTGCAAAAAAATCAGATCTACCGGATATAACGCAAGCTGAAATTTTATTTTACTGGACTGTTAAAGTATTCATCATCATCAATAGCTTTTGTATCTATTACAGAAGATTTATGGTCCAAAAAAAAAGTATACAGAAGCAGAATTTCAATGTTTTTCCTTCTCATTTGTTGTATGATACAAGTGGCATCATAAAGTTAGATTGAAAGTACCAAAATAAAGACTGAAGTACTACAATAATTACTGGATCTACATATTTTTCATTATGGCCTTCGTACTTGCAATTATGAATTCATGAGCACTGCAACGTGGCAGCGCGTGTGCTGAATCAGTATTTTGACAAAATGTCCACATCAAGGTCGTATTTGGTAACGGCATTTGATACTATTTGTATTCTATCAGTACGGGGTTAAAATACCGTACACTTTATAGATATTCCGATAACGTCTGACCATTGCGAAAGATGCTTTAAAACTAAACTCTTTTTTATTCTAATCAGTCCGAATGACCTGTGTACATTACTTATAAGACCAGCTATGTAGATAGATAACTCTTTATTGCACATTACAAGTATACCTAAATGTCAGTAACAAATGTTAACAGAAAATGAACAATTTAGTCGTTCTTATCGCTGATAGCGAGCTCTTTAAGACAACCTTATAAATTTCTAAATAAATTGTCAACATCATGTGCATGAAATTAGCTCCAAATATATTTGTAAACATCCATGATTATTGTACATTAAAGTTTCGGTGTCATTTTTTTATTCTTTGCACCATTGTGATGCAATAAAAATTGTAGAAACAATTTATTAAAATTCAAATGTTACCAGTTTAGAATTTGGAATTCAGACACTAGATTTCTAAAGCTGGCCGGTATTGCATAAATGCTTCCTCCGTAATAGAAATCGAGAGAAAAAATAACAGATAATTACATAGCGATAGAATCATCTGAGAGCCTGTCTTTCATAAGCTCAAGTGCAAAATAACTGTGTGGTCTTGGTGGAATGTCTTGTCCGGTTATTGTATATTCGTCATAAAGTAAATTCGTCACATTTGTGTACTCTCCATACATTCAAAGTAAATTCGTCACATCCGTTAAAAATTAAATAATAATTTGACATAGGCAGGAAAGGGTTACTGTAAATTCGTCACATTTAACAAGGCTAATCAGCCACTGTAAACCTGTGATTTTTACGTAGATGAAAGGTAAAATTTAAGACATGTGATGAAAACTGTAATTTAATTATCTTTTTTGTTTCTTTTATACATATAATGTGGGAAAATCGGCTACTTGAGAACTATGGTTGAAATAGATGATGTTGATGATAAATAACTTTTTTCTATGTATTGATTGATTTTTTCCGCTGTCTATACTGAAAATAACGATGTGACGAACTAACAATACTCAAAATGTATATAATGCAGAATTAACTATAAAAATTAGAACTGTGACGAAATTACACATACTATTTTCCGTGACGAATTAACTTTGTGACGAATTAACTTTGTGATGAATATACAATAACCCGTCTTGTCTATGTCCCATTTCAATCAAATAGCGGGCTTAATAATTATTCCAACACTTATATTATGAACTAGTGAATTTATGCACTTATATTATAAAAAGGCAGCAATTTTTTTTCGTCTCAAAAAATTGGGTAAGATGGCTTTTCAACGACCTTAGATTAATCAATTCAAGGTAAATAAGTGTATTTGATATTAATTAATTACTTTTAATGTAGGTACGAGATAAGCAGGACCTTTGCATTGTAAAATACTTTATACATATATCTTGATATTAGCAAAAATATAATTACTTACAAATATCGCTATTCTCCTATACCAGTACCACAACAAAATACGGAATGTCAAATAATTTTAAAAGGCTCATTTTTAGTTAGCCGTAAAATGGTAATGAAACGTGCAATTTGATCGTCCATGAGTGCTGGCTCATCTTTGAGGTCACGAAGACTTTTAGAGGTCCACTTTACTTTTACCAAATTAATAACTCTGTAAAAAAAGTCTTGATGGAGTTTGTCCGAAACAAGGCTCTGAGAATAAGTACTTTATTTACCAAAATACAATATGTAAAATGCAATATTATAATGGCTTTTCCAATGTTGGAAGAAGCCAAAAACCTGTAAATTAGCCGGATGGTGATTTGGTAGAATATTTTGTAAATCAAGCAACAATGAGGGTGACATGATCACTCAGTGATTAAACCCTCTCAAAAATAAATAGATAATAAAACAGATTTAAAATGTTTAATGAAGTTTATTCACTCCTATCACCCCACAGTTTAATTAAAACTTTAGCCCAGCAGTGGGATTTTCTTTTTAGGAAACTTTCGTAGCTAACTAGAGTGAAATGAGATACTTAGATTTTACCTTGTTATTGACCTAACGCAGAGATATTCATTAACTTTATGATTACTTAAGAAAAAATCGGGACATTTATTACATAACGAGATAATACTCAAGCTAAACAAAAGGTAATAAGGTAATTCCTATGCTTTGGTATATTATAATAACTTAAAGAACCAATATGCGTGTCCTTCGAGAGCCCGCTGTGGAAAACGCAGGTTTCGTTTACATAAAGATTTAGCAGAGCCTCTAAAACAATTATAGCCAGAATGATAAATTTATAGCTGTTGTAAGTTGTCCGCTATAACTTGCCGAATGTGGGCCCTCAGATGAACTGTGCCAAACACCAAATTACTGAAACGGACCAAATAAGATGATTTTAAAGAGTGGTCATATTTAGCAGGTAAATTATAGGGCAACATACGAAAGTAAGAGCTCTATAGGATTTTAAACTTTCGCGTTGCATTGCAATAACTATTAGACTTATTATTATTATTGTTAGGACTTCACTCATCAACAGAGCGCATAGACTATGTGACCCTGAGCACCTGCAGTCGGAGCTGACACATGTTCAGGAGGTACTCAGTCATAACGGATACGCTGTACCGAGACAAGGAAGACGAAGAAAGGAAAGGGTAAAATGTCCTGAAGTTAGTCGTCAGGCAACGTTCTTGCCGTATATCAAAGGTGTAACGGATAAAGTTGGAACAGTTCTCAGAAACTTCTCAATTAAAACTGTATATACTCCGTTATCCAAAGTGTCAAGATTTCTGCGAACTCCTAAGGATATTGTGCCCTTCCAAACACCAGGCGTCTACAAGATTGATTGCAGTTGTGGCAGTTCTTACATCGGGCAAACTAAGCGGTCAATAGCTGAAAGAGTAAAAGAACATATCACAGCTGTCAAAAATCTTCAGGTTAATAAATCAGCGGTGGCGGAGCACATCATAGAGGAAGGAGTTAACCACTGGATGGAGTTACATAATCCTAAAATCCTCTCCACCGATCGTCATTATTATACTAGGATAATACGTGAAGCGGTTGAAATTCGAAAATACAGAAATTTCAACCGGGATGATGGATATAAGTTATCACCATTATGGAATCCAGTGATTAATAAGTGTAAACCGCGTGTAAAGCCGTCAAAACCAAACCGCGATACCGTGAGTGTTGTTTGTCGAGGTGACTGTACTGACAATAATTTATCGAGTGTAGTGAAGGTGGCGGAAGAATCTTCAAGCCGCTATACTGACAATTTATCTAGTGTTGTGAGGGTGGCAGAAGAAACTTCGGGCCGCTCGCGCAGGCGATGTCGCAATCCACCAGTTGACTCGTGACCACGGCAGTTGCAATACCGCCGAAACGTCGAGCAGTGAGTAATAGCAACTCATAAGTTTTTATTCGCGTTTAGACCCGTCATGTCTAATAGTAAGAGCTCTGCCTAGCTATTGCAAATAAAGAAAATCCAATAAAATGATGGGCCCTCAGTTCTTAAGTGCAAAAATTTTACTTTGATGCTACAAAGTTTAACTTACACTTAATGTCTTTGGTAAGGTTTTAATTTTAGCAGAAGTAGCCACAATGCTAACCTGAGAGTACTGGGATTATATATTCATCTAGTATAGAATAAAAGCTCTAGCAAAGTGAGCTCTCGTACCACACGCTAAAAACCAACTCCATAAGAAATCTCTCTCCCTGGTCATTGTTTGATAAAAATAGTTTACAGCATTTTTTATACAAAATTTATAGTTTCAAATTGTATTAAAATATTATTGCTATATAAAGTATTTGAAGAAATATCTAGCTTTTTATATTCTCCATACTGATTTTGTGTATGTTAACCACATTATCAATTTTTTTAGGAAACTCGAAACAAAAGTATATATGCTGTACGATTGCTTAAGAGGTATTCTGAGAAAAATATATGATAAAAAAATACTTAAACAATGATGAGGATATTTTATGACTCCTGGAAGTCTCAAGCAATTTTTTTTACATTTTGCGTAGACAATTGATTCAAATCAATATTCTGATTTTCTACTGCATCGATTCTACTGCATCCTTTTAACTTACGTAGCTAAATCTTTAAAAAAAATTTAGAGGTTGAATCAATTTCATTTATCAATTTTTCTCAATCAATAAATACACGAAAATTTCAATTTCGTTTTGGACAAAAAAATAAATTTGCATTTATCGAGCGCCACCTGGTGGTTTACCGAGACTTCCGCTCCTGAGCAACGTTTGACAAATACAAAAATACAACATAGTAGGTAATAATGGATTTCGTCATTTATTTGTTAATGATAGTGGATAAATAATAAATCTGGTTAAACACCAGTTGTTCTGTTGTATGGGTATAACGATTTTTTTCAGTTTGAGTTTCTGACGAATACACACTCTAAAGAAGTTAATTCGATCTAATATGATCGCTGAGACGTTGTCATTTTGAAAATTTTAGTGATAATCCAGTAAAATTGAATCGACGTTTTTCATACGAAGTAATGGTTACTTCTCGGTACAAATCGGCAGAAAGAAAACGGAAGAATATGTCATATCAAGAAATGTCTCAGCGATCATCATAAAAAATGTACTTATAGATCAAACGCGCATCGGCAGAACTGTGATCTTGCATTGCACATAAGATGCATTTGTTATCAACGCTGTTTATTTTACAGTTGAAAAACGTGAATCTCAACGTTTACATGTACAAGGTTGAAAATTAAGAACAATCTTACCAAAAATAACCATAAATAATTGCAGTTGCTATATTTTATTTATTTTTTATTTAAAGACTTTATTGCACAAATCATAGTGTACAAAGGTGGACTTAATGTAAAAGCATTATCTGTCAGTCAAACCTTTAGGTCATGCAGAGAGATGGTAGCTGTTGGTAGCAACTTCTATCTATGGGCTTGGTCTATTTTTAACACAATGTGGCTCAATTAACTTTGACCCCGTATGAAAAAGCAATTTTCCATACATGAAAAGTCAACTTTCCTAACAGGAGTGATAAAAAACTAATTAACGAATAATGTAACTATTCAGATGTAACAGATTAGATTAATACGAATAAATAAAATGTGTACTTATTTATTTTTTCCATTACTTTCCACTAATCTTCTGATTTGTGGTTACCCTAATACGAACATTTTGTTCACATATAAATGAATTAGTTTTTTTTCAAGAAAGGAAATATTTACACGCCACACAGATACATAAGTTTGTACTATGACATGACTACGTTTTTTTACTAATAAGTGTAAATTAATACACCTTCCACCTTGACTCTAAATATGATAACTTTCTTCTAAAACGTGTGGTCTGAGGGCTCACTTTGCTAGAGCTTTTATTCCATACTAGTTGAATATATAAACCCAGTACTCTCAGGTTAGCATTGTGGCTACTTCTGCTAAAATTAAAACCTTACCAAAGACATTAAGTTGTAAGTTAAACTTTGTAGCATCAAAGTAAAATTTTTGCACTTAAGAACTGAGGGCCCATCATTTTATTGGATTTTCTTTATTTGCAATAACTAGGCAGAGCTCTTACTTTCGTATGTTGCCCTATAATTTACCTGCTAAATATGAACACTCTTTAAAATCATCTTATTTGGTCCGTTTCAGTAATTTGGTGTTTGGCACAGTTCATCTGAGGGCCCACATTCGGCGAGTTATAGCGGACAACTTACAACAGCTATAAATTTATCATTCTGGCTATAATTGTTTTAGAGGCTCTGCTAAATCTTTATGTAAACGAAACCTGCGTTTACAGCGGGCTCTCGAAGGGCACGCACATAAGAACCAATGGTAACATGAGTATGTGCATACGTGTCTTATAGGTTTTCAATAAAGACGCAGCGTAGGGCGTCTACCAACGACGATCGACCAACAAGATGGACAGACGACCTTGTAAAGATCGCAGGATCACACTGGATGCAGACCGCTTGCCATCGGTGGCTGTAGAAAACCGTGGGGGAAGCCTATTTTCCTTTGTTTGGATGATAATGATGAAGGTTTTTACTCGTATAACTATGATCAAAATTAATTGTGATAATTCGGTCTTAATTAATCTTCATAATTGAAAGAATGTAATTGTCTCAGTAAAGATGTTACAAAGTTATTGTGATAATTGACATAATGTGCAAGCAACATACATTTGCCAACATAGACTAAGCGTGAATATGAGGGTTCTTTATAAAAATATTGAATCCTGTTGTAATTTTCAACTTGTTTATTTATGAATTTAAACAAAAAAGGGGGTAAATTGAACAATTACAATGCATGCTACAAAATTAAGCGTTTCTCTAGAAGATAAAATCTGATGGGAAAGCTTTCAGCATGAAACACATTTTGGAGGTAAAATTAGAAAGATAAAAAAAATCCGTGTCCTTACTTGTTGCCTTTGATAAAAATGGTTGTACAGGAACTGTTATTCATTAAAGAACCGTGTAGAAAACTTGTCACGAACTAGCCCCGATAAGCTCTGAGCATCGGCGAAAGATGCCCTTTGTTTTCTAGAGAGCATTCTTATTTTCATCCTACATTATGTAAGCAGAAACGCTATTAGATCTGCAGCAGTAAGCTTTAAAAATTAAATCTAATCTCTTTGATGATCTTTGTTTCTAGTCTAAATTAAACTTTTTAATGCACTATGAACTTATATTCTGATAAACTGCGTCACACCTATTTGATTGAAAAGCTTTAAAATGTTCCTATTGCCTAAACAACTTTTTGTCTTAGTATCAGCCCAGCTGCTATTACGCAATATGGTATTTAATTCATGTTTATTATTAGTAATTAGTTCGAAACCTACTTTACCCAATGGTTTTGACCTAAGCCATCACTCAAACTTGGCCTCTCATTGTAATCGATATGGATCCACCTACTTTATTGTCTAAAGATGCAACAATTTCTGTTAACTGCTAAGTTAATTATTTATAACCATACAGTCTGCTTTGTAGATCATAGAATGAGATGAAATTATTGGTGCGAATCCACCAAAAGAGTTTTTTTAGGGTTCCGTACCTCAAAAGGAAAAAACGGAACCCTTATAGGATCACTTTGTTGTTCGTCTGTCCGTCCGTCCGTCTGTCAAGACCCTTTTTCTCAGGAACGCGTGGAGGTATGAAGCTGAAATTTATATCAATTACTCAGGTCTACTGTCCCTTGAAGCTGTGAAAAAATCAAACTTCTAAGCCAACGCAATCAAAAGATACAGCCGTTTATGCCGCAAATTTTCGACACTTGCAAGGGAATCAAAACCTACAGGGTGCTTCCCGTGAACTCAGAATCTTGAAATTTGGTACGGAGCAACGTCTTATAGCATAGATAAAGGAAAAATTACGAAAACTATAAATTTTTAATTACATCACATAATATATATTTTTTTAATAATTTTAAACTTACTACCCATTTCCTCATAAACGCGTAGAGATATTAAATTGAAATTCATACCAAATACTCAAGTCTATAATACCTTTAAGCTGTAACAAAATCAAACTTCTATGTCAACGCAATCAAAAGAAACAGCAATTTAAGCTGCATATTTTGAAACTCGCAAGTACTCGCAAGGGAATCAAAACCTAAAGGGTACTTCCAGTCGACCTAGAATCTTGAAATTTGGCATGAAGTAACGTTTTATAGCACACATAAAGGAAAAATTCCGAAAACCTTAAATTTTTTGTTACATTACAAAATATATATTTTTTAATAAATATAAACTTATTACTTTTTTCCTCATGAACGCGTAGAGCTATCAAGTTGAAATTCATATCAAATACCAAAAAATACCATAGTTATGACTCGATTGTCGTAATGAACGAACTTTTTAAACCTTGCAGGTTTGTACGGAACCCTCGGTGCGCGAGTCCGACTCGCACTTGGCCGGTTTTTTTTATATGATAGCTAGTTTGATAGAGCCAAAACTTTGTTACTTTTTGACTTACTCTTGCTATATTTTCCCATGCTCCTCCTAGCATAGACAGTTTGATAGACAGTGTCATCTTATTTATTTTAATTTCAGGGATTCGAGACTACATAAAGTAACATATATTTAACAGTATGCCCAGTTGCGTGATCAATAGTTTACTCAACTGATAGATAAAAGTCGTTACCGACGGTTAAATTACGACTGTGCAACAGTAAACAAAAGATACCTTAATCAATTGATATAATGGTGATTTTAATGACCATTGGTTAAGATAATTTGTTCAAAGCACACACAATCGTAATTATTCAACCCTAGGTAATAACTTTTAACAATTAATTCAGTGAACTATCGATCACGAAATCGGCGCTTAGAAAGACTCAACACACGAAATCAATCAAACGATGTTTTATGAAAATATTAATACGAACGTTGCTTATTAATATTCTCGGATGTTCAAATTAAAATTGGTGACTTACTTCAGTCGTCATTTTTAATTTTTGAATGTGCTTTTAATGTGCTCAGACGTCGCATTATAATGATGACCTTGGGTTTTTGCAAGCTTTTTAATTAATACACCACAAACACTATCTATAGAGATGTCTGTATGTCAGTAACTTTTTGTGATATGAAATTATGTGAATTTTAACACTGCTTTTGGTGAGTTTAAGGGCTGAAAATATCCAACTCAAAGCATTATCAATATAGGACAAAAACAAAAATATACTCTATATACATTTAGCTTAAGGAAGAGTGCGGCTTACTATTCCTTCATGACGATTTAATATCATTGTCTGAAGTTATGGTTAGTAAAATGATATTCACAATAAAGCTTATGATTGCTTAGCAATTATAATGTGATGCTTCTTTTACTGCCGTGAAGACAATAGTTCGTAAAAGAGATAAGAGCATCAGTAATGTCACTCTTCATCGCTGCTACATTAGCATTAGCATAATTCACACAAAAATATGTTACATAACTAGAACAAAATCAGACTACAAATAGCTTGATTAATAAAATCAATCCAGTTTAACAATTGGCAATTGCCAAGTGACCTTTAGCTGCACAATCAATCACCGTAAAAATTAGAAAAAAAAACGCATGATGCCCTCCAATTAGGCAAACTTCCTATTCTTCACATCTCCCTTGCTTGCACAACCTAAGTCATCCTTTCGCCGCCCCCCCTCGACCTCTGTTCAGGTATATAGCGTCAGATACCTCTGCAGACACCACATTACTCCTCAACGACCCGCAGTGACCCATCACTAAGCATCATGAAAGCCTTCGTAGCGGTAAGTCCGGTGATAGTGAGTGCCAGTGCAGTGACCAGTGAACAGTTGTGACGTTCCGAAATCAAATGAAGAGGCAGTGAAGTGATGTTCCATTTTCGAAAAGTTGCAGTTCCATGCACTTCAATTGATTTCTGAATGTGCTTTGGGGACTCGGATTGTGATTTCAAAGTTAACGGATTTTGTGGACCGAATGATAGAAATTCAGATTAGGTCGAAGTGATTTATGCAGCGAGCTACAGTTAACATAATCTTATGCTTCTCACGCCTTTGTTCTTGTTACATTCAGATTTTCAAAGAACTTTTTTAAGCCACAAAAATAGACGTGACTACACATCTTAATAAATTGGAATGTAATTCCCAGTCTTGTTAACGTTTTTATAAGAGACTAGCTTTTGCCCGCGACTTCGTTCGCGTGGACTTCAGGTTCGTCCCGTCTAGTAGCGCAAAAAATGTGTTTTTTTACGACCTCACATTAGAAACCTCAAAAATTGTAGCCTATATGTTATTCTGATGTATAAGCTATATTGTGGTAAAGTTTCATTCAAATCCATTCAGTAGTTTTTACGTGAAAGAGTAACAAACATCCATACATCCATACAAACTTTCGCCTTTATAATAGTAGTAAGATTGCATGTCGTTATCAGAATACGCATCTTCAATTTATCGCTAGTACCTATACAATGGGCAATTCTCATTTTCGCTGATATCAAGATCGGAAGAGATCTATCAGCTTATTCAAATGTCGAGAAGTTAAAGCAATAGTCACACGTTTTTATTACACTTATTTAACGAAATCACGATATGCAATAAGAATTCCCACAAAAGTGATTAATTGGTTTTACATAAATAAGAAAAACAATGAAATACTTGTTCCCTACTTCATAGACCTACCTACGATATATCTACATACATTTATGAACTCACTTAGGAGATACCAAAAAAATATGTATTTTATATTATTTTATTTATTTCATAGGTAAATCGATCAAGATAACGTCATAAAAATGTGTTTTAGGATTGAAGTTGTAAGCACGGAAAAATTCATTTCAGCAAAAGCTGCGCTGCGATTTGATTTGGTTGTTATTGCATTATGATTTTTCAAGCCTCACGAAGTTTTTTAAACAGTAGAGAAGTAAATATACTTAAAATAGTTCTTTAGATATCCTATATTTTTTTTTTTTAATTATTTCCCTTAACAAAAATCCTGAAACAACACAAATGTCGATAAGACGAAGCTATAAAATTATGTAGAGTTCTTGTTTGGACAAATTTAATGAATCTCGTAACAAACTGGTGAATATTCATAGACACAAATTAAAACCTATGTCTGTATACTGTTTTGTTCATCTCATGATGTAAATTACATTCTTTATCCAAAAATTATAGGTATAAATAGTGTGTACACCTGTATCAATATTGGCTAAAATATCGAGTATTTTCGCTTTAAACTTGCAGATCTCACAAACTTTTACTTCAAATCATTTTCCATAACGAATACAAGCTTTATGATTTTTCAGAAGTGCACAGTAACTTATCGTCACAAAGCTACCTCAGTAAAGTCAATCATACTTAACTACCTAAAGCTAAGCAAGTAAATGGTGGTTAGGTAATAACTATAAAGTATCATCTGCAACCAGTGGATCATAGTGCGCGTGCATCGGCAATACATCGCGGCGCCTGTGGCTACAGCCGATAGAAGCGCTAGTAGGCAAAATGGCGGACTTTATCCATTTTAGGTATTGAAATTGAACTAAGGGAGTTGTTATATCAGATGAGCAATTGATTTTTTATTTTTTTAAAGAAAAATACAATAATCTAAAGCTGTATAATAATATGGCTTTTCTGCAAAAAAAAACATAGCTGAAATATAAATATTGCCAGGTAAAGAAAATTAAGTACCTGGGTAGGCATATAATTCTGGTCGACTGTCAGCACTCGTCAGCGCTGCATAGTGAAAGCAAGCGCTTTGCTCTACGCTCCCAATTATTGCGCGTACGGTATTGGCCAACGGTCACAGGTCAGTCGGGAAATATTGCGCGCCGCTTCGTTATGAAAATTACATTTTCATCACAAATAATTATTAGTAGCTAAGATATCTTACTAACATTTACAACAAGCAAGGAAATATTATGATGTGTGCTTATAATAGCTTACCAAATCATTTTCGTTTTACTTATCAAAGTGAATAAATTATCCAATAATAAAATAAATTTAAAAAATATAATTTAAGTAATCGGAGATGAATTACTTAGGTGCTATATTCGAAATCAAAACAAAAAGAGAGCATAATGACCATAAATAATGCTAACAAAAGCAGAATGCGCAAGAATATTGTTATCAATAGAAAAACACAGCATTGTATAAATACTTTCTAACGCTTTTGTTACTCAAATTAAACAAAATCTGCATAGGTTAACACCTATTAATTAATTTAGAGATTTCACTCGAGTTCGCAAATTTTTATTAGCATAATATTTCCATAAACCGATTGCTGATATTCACTTTCTAAATTCATGCACTTTACGACCTCGTGTTATCATAATTCGTTATTTTTTAGATAAAAAGTAACTGAACTCAATTAATTAATTGTAGTAAAATAGATGGACAAGAGCAAACCCATATCGTATGAAAAAAAACATGTAACTTATTGATTGGTTTAAGTTCACTTAGCTTTTTATTTATACAAACTAGCTCGTCATACAAAGTAATGATAATTTTATGATAAGCCCGTAAAAAGATACTAAAAACATCACCTTACAAAATGAGTTACATATTTGAACATTAATCAGTCAGGTATCAAACGACTGCCGGGAGTCGCATAATAATGGAATTTCTATTGTGTCTCGTTCACACATACTTGACGAGTCAAGTCATGTAGGTAGATTGACTACCAGTATACAAAATTTGAAAATTATACCATAATTACTCGTAATTGAGACTTAACAAACAGTTGCACTAACTAAAAAAAAACATCACACTATGAAAAAATATTATCCATAATCTAAATCGTGATGTGATCTTTCCAAACTATGTCAAGTGGTGACCATTTGAACTCCTGCGCTCATACGATCTATAATGATGTAGCAACCACTTACCAAAGCAAACGTAATACAAGTTTATAGCAATATAAATACGTGGTACGGCTACTTCACTACCATAAAAGGTCATAAAGAACAGCAGCTGTGACCTACATGCGGAATCTTCAATCGATAAACAAATAATCGATATTCCGCATCAGTACCTTGACGCAATCGATGCTATTGTATCGAGGAAAATATCTAATGCACTCCGGTAACAGTTACATCACTTTTACTGTCTCAAAACAAGGCTACTCGAGTTTAGTTAAAGTATGATGTGTCTAACGAGTTGATTCAAGACAATAAGTCATTACATTGCTAGTTGCCAGAAATAACGTTGCTCATATAAACAAAAGCTCGTTAATTTCAAGCACCAAGTCATGGTTAAATACTGACTTACGATAAATATGCATGTTCATGGTAGCAGTTACGTTTCAAGACAATCTACATAAATCAAGTTGATGTTTTGTTTTTATAAAACAAGCTCATAAAATCTCTTATCAGGACCCTTCATCTACAAATCGTTTAGATTCAAATCTGGGCAAATTACACGAACTCTTACAACAAACATTTTTCATCGTAACCATAGATAATTCGTGTGTGTCATAATGGCCATAGAGATCGAAAGCTCGTGACTTCCGGAGAGAACGGATGCGGCGCCATTTTGTGACGTAAGCGTAATGTCATAGTGCACGGAGGTGAACTTAGGTTACAGATGAACGTAATGCCTTTCTAGGAATCGATGTTTACCTAATATTTTGTATTCGATCTTCGTTTTTGTTTTTGTTTGGCTAAGTTTCAGTTTCATTTAAAAAGCTCTATTGTAGTTTAGACACAAGCTGCCTAGGGCCATTATTTGATCATGACTGCGTATGCTTTTTATAGGTCTACCTACATAAAAGATGGCAAACACTGTCAACGTTACTTTAGTTAAGTGTGTACATTATTTAAAGTGTTGGTGTACCTTTTTTAAAAAAAGAAAGCTCTAATTTTATCGGAAACCTTTATTAGCAATTTTAGTACTGAAGCAGACTTTAATAAGTACCGTGATAAATAAGAGAGTATTGCAGGGTTATCTTCGCGTCTAATTATTATTAGCTGCATTCCACAAACTTCAAGTTCGTATCAGTACAAACACTATTTAGTACAGTAAAAAGTACGTGGACTAAATTCTTATGTTATCGCAAGTTAGACTACTCGTAAAAAAACAAAAAATAGTATTAAAACAAGAATCTAAACTCTCCCACGCTTCCAAGTGATGTAATTGCACTCTAACCTAATCTCCTTCTTGGACCTTTGTTAAATTGTTTTATCGTGTACACAATAAACACAAAATAAAACTTAACGTTTGACCGAATGCAAATGGCATTTAGTAACTGGTTTTAAATGAACACATGAATCAAATTCACTTTACGTTGTATGTACACTCTACACTACTAACAATAAAATATTATGTAGCGTTATTATTGCATTATAATGAATCATGTTTAAATGTAATAATAACGCTACATAAAATTTTATTTATAGATTTGTGTCCTATCATTAAGTCAATAATCAGTAATTCTTTAAATACCTGTGACCTTTATCAGATATCACGAATGATTACTTAAAACCAATCATCGTAATATCAACTCTAGTAAAGCTGGTTACAATATTCACAGGCACTTAAAAGGCAAGGGCACTTTAACAACGCCCTTAAGACCACTTGAGAAAAAAACTTTTACGAAAGCTAAGCACCTAAATCGCTTGACAAATGCTTAAAATGACTTTCAATTAACAAGAGCTAGAAAAACAACCGTTCTTGCGCAAGAGTTTAGATAACACTGTTTACATATATTTTAATATGGCGATGTGAACGAATTGGCAAACGAATGGAAAGTGAAGACAATATGTCACGTAACTATTAGATAAACTATTCATAGCAAATATCCTTGTTTTAGGGAATCATGTGCAGAATTAGAGCCATGCGCAGAACTATTAGGGAAATAGCACAAAAGAAGTTCAATAAACATAACTTTAGTAACTAAAATAATTTACGCGCTTTTATTAGACCTTACTTACATGGACTGTTTTTAAAGATAATATTGTGCAAAATTGTAATTACTCATTATTTATATAAATTCCTCTTTTTAACTTATCGTTAACAACTTTACCAAATTAATTGTCGTGCTACTTTTAGAGGAAAAGCTCAATTTAAAAAGAAATTAATAGCGTAGAAAGCTCGTTAGTTACTAAGGCTAACACGTTTATTTTGCCGTCTTCTTACTAAACAGACATGTGAATAACGACTTGCGACTGTCCATTATTATAAAATTACACTGCCCTTTACTTAGTTGTATTTGTATTGCATAACCCTTAGATTGAATTCGCGGAAGCTTTCCAGTTGACCTTTGCACCAAAAAGCTAATCCTTTATGTAAGTGTGCTTGCGGGAAATAACATCGATGTAATGGATTCTTTACGTTTCATCGCGTCTATTAAATAGACGTTAGACTCTGTGTCACGATACACATGAACATAGGCTAAGTTATTAGTTAAATATCGTGACTTTCGTTTGTAAGCTTGTATGCTATTCGGTTTTTCTTAATATAAACTACAAGCATACCTACTGATGGAAATAAATAAATAAGCCATCAGATTTTTAGTTTTTCGTTTGCAGGAGGTAGTTAAACTTAACCTCTCCTTTAGTAGTATCTCATTTAGGAGTAATTTATCCCATTATATTATCTCCGGATAAAACTTGATGTTATAATTCAAGTTTAGTATAGTAGTACCTACAATAGTTTCAAGGAGCTAACTGAATACTTTGAAAAGTCACAGTGGCTTGTGATTATATTTAACAGGCATAACCTACCTACCCAAATGACTTCTAACATCATTCGGTTCACAATTACTTTCGTACATCAGGGAGTTAGTTCTTTTTACACTTGTCACTTCATCATCGGCAAATTTAATTTTTGATAAAAATTATGAGGTTTTCTTTGGACTAATAAACTTTTTTTTCTCCCACAGTGCATAGCCCTGGCTTTGGTAGCGTGCGCCCGCGGCGAGGCGCCCGGCGGCTACAACTACAACCGCCCGTCGTCCGGAGGGTTCAGCGGAGGCTTCAGCGGAGGCTTCAGCAGCGGCGGCGTCAGCGGCGGCTCCGGCGGCTACCGCGCCGTCTCCTCCGGCTTCCAGACCTCCGAGGGACAGAACGTCGACCCTCAGCTCCTTGAGCAAGTCCGCCAAATCCTCCTCAAAGAAGAATCCTCATCAGGCTCCGTCGGTGGTGGATTCGGCGGCGGCCACAGCGCTCCCTCATCTAGCTACGGCGCTCCCTCATCATCCTACGGTGCCCCCTCATCCTCCTACGGAGTCCCCTCCGCCCGCGTCGTAGGCATCAACCTTGAAGGAGTCCGCCAGGCCATCCAGGTCGCTCAGTTCGAACAGTCCGGCGGCTCCTCCGGCGGATACCCCTCTGGTCCCTCCTCCTCCTACGGCGCCCCCGCCCAGTCCCCGTCCGGAAGCTACGGCGCCCCATACTAAGTTAACCTATATTCCGGATACTGATTACTAGTAATCTCGATGTCCGGATCAGCTTTATTCGGGCGCGTCCGTCCCATCTCCGATCGGCTCGAATGTTATACCAATGTGGGCCGGCGGCCACGTACAATGTAGGTGACGCCGGCCCGGCGCCTCACCGCGGCCAACGCTTGTGACTATGCACGTTCACGGGTTTTAGACGCCCAGCGACTAGCCAGGCGTCGCGGCGCCATCGCCCGCCTGTCACGGTGACACCTGACACCGTCATCTGTCACCTGACAAGCGTGCGGTGCCGCCAAATGACGCAGTGGCTAGCCGCTGGGCTCGGCTCATGTTTTGTATAAAGTTTATCATAAGATTAGCTTAATTTATACTCTAAGTTTCTATTTTTGTTTACAAAAAAAGATAAATACATTTTGACACCGTATTCGCTACTTTCATTTCAAGCCTTTAGTTGCGTGACATAAACCTACACGCAAGTAATCATTTCGATGTTTCAACACGATTTTTCATAGCAATTTTCTCGAGTCATTATAACTTAGAGACATGAACTTTGCCGTCGCTCATGTAACGTAATCAAAAGATTCGTGGGAAAGTTCCGTACAAAAGGTTAGGAGACGAAATAGTGGCCATTGTAATATTCAATTGGGTACACTTACTTTATGAAAATATATAGAAATCTTTAACACTTATATTTAATGGTCGTAAATCACTAACCTGCGGCAGAGTGGAGAGTGCAGTAGTTCGGCAATGCAAGTTAGTGAGAAATCTCGCACCTTAGTTCCATAGTTGTTAACAACACTATTCTAACAAGCAGTCTATTTTAGGAACACCAAACATTGTCTTTAATGTTTTAACACTTTGAATCAAAAGTCGCTAACTATCGTAATTTCACTAAAACGCGCGTAAAACTTGCAAATATTTTTTTCACAATAACTTTGACAGATGCAAAAATTTGACATCTGTCCTCAACCTACTTTTTAAATGGCAAGGGAATGCAATTTCATACATCCAAACTAACAGAAATCGATACGTGATTTCCACCACCGCTGCACCACCTGTGCACCGGCAGCTCATGTGCACAAAATTCCACCTATGTTTGAATTTTAAAATTCGAATTCATGGAATCCTGCATGAGAGATATTGAAGGCAAGTGTAGTTTACGATAGTGCAGGATTTTAAAATCCCATTTCCTCATTTAACTACTGTTACTGCTACTCTCTATACTTAGTATTAACAACTCACTGATTATTCCAAATAAATTGTATAATAATTAATAAGATCTTACTCATAATCATCAGTAGTTAAGGGAACAGGGCAAGAGAATGATGAGTTAAGTGCCGTCTAAGATCTTTTGTCCAATTAATATCCCAAAAGGTTTTAACTCGGTCGACATCACAGCCCAAGACATATTACAGTGGGTCAATTTTGAAAGCTTTAGATCTATAGAGCACAGTCACATTATTTCCTAACTGCAATTGTCAATGCAGTTTGAAATCTCCTATTTTTTGCCGCGAGACAACCGCGCATCATTATTGTCGGGCCATTAAAGACGCTTTCGCAATGTTGTTGTGAATTAATAGTGTGTGGAACATTCATGCATTTGTTAACCATATATGTTGAAAGAGAAGCACTTTCGTTTTTATTGTAGGAAGATTTAGTGAACACGATTGTTAAATACATAATCGTTGTTATATTTCATAGCGTTTACTGACACACTGACGTGGGTTTTATATGGCAATCAAGTTAAAGCTTAACTTATACTTTTTTTAACTGATTCCAGTAATGCTGCTTAATGGCAAATAAGTATATGACGCAACTATAACGATTATTTATATACGAATTATATTAAGTCTCCAATGAAATTACAGAGCTCTCGACAGCCCAATTCTGTTCTGTCTTTGACTGTATAAGAATAGTTGCTTTAGCAATTACACAGTAATCTTAACTTCCCACACAAACGCTGTTTCCCTGGCTGCACGCACTGCCCCATCATCAGCTTATGAAACCGCGCTCCCACGGCTAATCTCGATTTGCGTTACATAAACTTACGTCAGACAATGGTCAATGCGCCTTGTGATTTGGGAGATGGCGAAATCGGACATGACGATGACCTGACGACCTGTAATTATAAAACTAAGATTTTGGAGGGACGGTAAATGGAGATTGGCATAATTACGAATCGTGTGTGAAGAACGGTCTGGATTACTGGTTGCATTTAGGGGCTTATAAAAACTGGGCAAGTGCGAGTCGGACTCGCGCACGAAAGGTTCCGTGCCAACTTTATACTGAATCCGGGGTCCACTTTCCACCTAGCGAAAATATCACAATATTTTAGACAGCAAGTCTCGGGATAAAATTAGATACAAGCGGAGTTCGAGGTTACCATTCTTGACTGAAATTATTATTTTTTATTTATTGACTTTATTGCACAATTCACAGTGTACAAAGGTGGACTTAATGCTAAAAGCATTCTCTGCCAGTCAAACCTTTACGTAATGTTACCGTTAGAACATGTTTGTAGGATGCCTTAAAAAAAATATCTAGGATAATTTCAAAGATATACGTTTTCCTCATACTGTATCTATAATGGTCTAAGAATAGTGCAACGGTGAGAATGTGAGTTAATGACGACATTTCGTCAATTTCGACGCATCTTGCAACTGCATTGTTCTCGGCTTGGAGAAATTGCGAAAGTACTTACTGAAACTGACGTATGCCCCCAATGTGCCATAGTTAGCACATAATGGACACTGTATCGGTCATTGTGAGATACAGCTAAATGGTACAGACAACAGCACGTCAAGGTAAACACTGCGGTATCTTATACAGTTGTAATAAGGGCTATATTGCAACAAAAGTGGGTGACCTGATATGCTGGCAACTCTGTACATAGCGCTTTTCTTAAACTTTTGAAATAATTATGCGCTCAGCAAAAGTAGATCTCGCCACTGAATGAGTTTTGTGTTTATCTATGATATTACTTATTTCTAAATATCTTAGAACACGGATCGTAAAGGAGTCTTCTGGGTGAGCACACTTCATTATCAACTTATATCTCTCAAGAATAAACAAATCCAGGTATACCAAATAAAAAATCTACTTATTTTTAGTAGTCCACATACAAATACAAGGCACGGATACTCGAATTACGGAATAAAACACAAAACGCAAAAATAAATGTTGCCAAAAATAAATTTAATTTCATTAATTTCATCACTTTCAAATCACAATGCCTTGATTTCGTACAGTAAAAAATTTAATATCATCACGAACATTAAAATTGTGTACATTTATTTAGCTACTTATCTCTAGATTGGCACTTAGTGAGCACATTAAAATACTTTACAACTTATTTACAGTTTTCAGTCAAACGGACACCTATGCTGTACGTGTCTAGCGAATTCACGATTTTAAAATATTTTATTTAAAAAGCAAATATTAAAATCTGGACAAATATTATAGCTGGCAGGTTAAAAGCTCAAACGATGGTATCTATCGCGGCAACGCAGCCAGCATCAAAGCCTTCTTGCCATAAGGAAACGGTTTCGTTTTCAATTAGGTTTTCAGCTATTTTTTATAATGCATGTCTTAGTTTTTTTCTTGGTGTAATAAATAACCATTACACACAGTACATTAAGGAGTATGGTGTACGTTTGAGTGAGTAACAACTTACAAAATTAAATATTATGACAAAAAGGTATTTTGGTTCGTATCGAGACTTAAAATGTATTTCAAGACTTTTACAGCTAGCATAGAATACATTCAAATATAAATAAATAAGCTATAAAAACTACTGAAAATGGAATTCATATTTATGGAATAAAAAGTTTAAAAGTGAAGTTATTTTTTGAACATGTGTACGTAAGAAATACGGTCTATCAATCAATTTTGTTTAAAATATTATGTTAAAACCAGTAAATATTTTGTAAGTTAAAAAAATGGTTGATAAGTAAATGGCCCCTTAAGTGGTGATCGCCTAATTTACAACTAGAATTACATGTTCATTTCACAACCTACGGAACCACCTATTTAAACAAGAGTATTGTTTGTCCTCTAAAATAAAATAAGGGATAACTGTACACTTGAAAACGATATTTTAATTAAAATATTGGGTATTAGATATGACTATCTGCTTGCATTTCTCATTTACTGCAATTCGCAATCTATTCAATAATTTACAGTTTCACTCACACAGGTAGTTACTTTAATATTTTTTTAAGTTCAGTCGTATTAAAATATAATTATTATTCAAATTACCG
Organism: Pyrausta aurata; assembly: GCA_963584085.1. Classification (NCBI taxonomy): domain Eukaryota; kingdom Metazoa; phylum Arthropoda; class Insecta; order Lepidoptera; family Crambidae; genus Pyrausta; species Pyrausta aurata. The sequence continues at coordinate 936,975 of OY757268.1, read as the reverse complement.
ACCGTTAAAACAAGAAGAATTTAAAAATTGACAGCAAATCAAATAGACGTTTGCAAAACAAATACTTAGGTAGAGTGTACAGAATAATCAAAATAACAACTTCGAGATTTAGTCAGAAATATTCACTTATCACCTAAATTGTTCTGTTTTGAGGATAAAATTAAATACTGCTCACCAGTTCTGTTAGCTTAAACTTGGCTTGACACGTTTTCGCGTTTCTAGATGATGATATATTATAGTTGTACTATTTACACAAGCAGCAGTAAGTTAGCAAGCAGTAATCCTGTGCACATTCTGCGGATTGCATAATCTTAAACTTCATCTAAAATAATTTGAGACTTTCACACATTGACTATTTTCTTTTGTATCAAGTTTGATTACAATTATTAGGAACAAATATTAATTACACAGTTAGTTTAACTTAACTATCTTGTAAAATGTAAATGCTAAGTTATTTTTTTATTATTTTACAATCTGGAAGATGAAAAATGAAGCACTTATAAAATTGATAATTTAAAATTATGCGCTGAAATTAATTAAAAATGCAAATTAATTAAATATTCATTGGAATTAGTGATCGTGAAATTCCAAATTCAATTGAAAAATATATTTAAATTAGATGTTAGTACAATTAATTCGAAGAATAATTGGGGCAAAATTAACAGCTCAAATCAGTTACAATAAAATAACTGGATATCATTTTAAGAGAGCTTCTTTGAATACAATAATACGCACATTTCTTTACATCAAAATTTGTACAAAAATAAAATACGTTTGCTTGAGTTGTCAACAAAAGCTTTTACGTGATATGTTTTGTCAAGGATTGTCGCATGTTTAAAAATCTCTTCGATATTCAATTTAATAACCTATTCTAGAACCCTGTACTAGCTAGCACCTTTCTCTTGTGGCCACAGCGTCTCTAGGTGGTTGAGCATGTAGTACACCATGTGCTTCTCGCTGCCGTAGGTAGAAGCCTTCGTTCCTAAACACATGAGGAACTGACTCCTCTCCAAGTTCTTATCACAGTCCACAGAGTGGAAAATATGCACCAAACTATCGTCCGCTACTCGATACACCGTCAAATTAGACTTTACAAACGTCTCGAACAAATGAACGTCTTCCAAACCCCACCCTTTGATACTCAAATCGAATCCGCCGACCTTCTCGAAATCACACTTGTAAATGCTTAGAATGCCAAACCCGTACTGTCTGAAATAGCCATAGTCATCATCTATGATTTTACTGTATTTCAAATTAGCTAATTCCTTATCAGATTTCACATTCTCTGAACTGACTACGTATCTTCCGAAATCAGTGATCGTTGAGGCAGTTTCACCTTTAAATTTGTTATAGTCCTCTCCGTTCACAACTTCGGGATTGTACTCACTAAACACTATAGGGAAGTAAACTTGATTGTGTTTGATCGTGTTTATCCTTATCCTCCTTAAAGTTTCATAATTAAACATCATGTCTACGTCTATGAAAAACACTAGATCGTCGCTTGAGCACACTTTTAGACCTTCAGTTAAAGCAGCACCTCTGGAAAATGTGGTTGAGCCCATAAGAATCACTTTGATTTCTTTACCATACACATTTTTATAATGTTCGATCAGTGACTCGGCGTGGCTGTAGTCTGCTGGGCTTTTTACGTCTAAATATAAAACGACTATTAGTGTCACAGCCTCGTCGCTTTTAAGGACGATATCCTCGTAATTTCTCATGAACCTTCCAAATATTTCTTGTCTTCCTGCAAGAGGAAGAATGAAGTGGATCTTTCTATCGTATACTGGGTACAGTAACTCAGTATCACTCCATTTGAGGACGTTTGGAAGGTTGTTCTGAAGTTTCATCAGGCCATTCTCCAAAGCCTCTCTGACGTTAAGTTTGCCGAAGTCCAGGAAGCTGTTCTGCTGCTGACTGGACTCGTCGAAGTCCTCGTAGTAGTTGGGATGGGTCTTTCCATTCCGTTTGCCCAGTATGGCTGGGTCTTCAAACGGCGGTGGCTCTCCCATGGGAAGTTCTCTGATTTCCATTCCTGGAAAAATAAATAAATGGTTTAAAGAAAAAGTCATAAATTAAGAAACATTCAACAAGCGACATAATAAGGCATCAAATGACTCGGTTGAAAATAAATATCATTTATTGACCCCTAATCACTAAAGTATTTAATAGCATTAATCACAAGAATGCAAGTATGCATGTAGTTAGTAACCGTCGTGAGCTACCCAGTTTTAGTAGCCAAATTACTAGCATATTCTTATCATCTCTTAAACTACCAGTTCCCTTAGTAAGCGAAGCGTATACCTATACTGACCAGTAACGACTGCTGCAAGTGTGCATGCCGCCTGACAGCCGCTGTCATCTTCTTGCCTCGATAGCGAAAGTATTTCAACAGCAGATCAAGCGCGTGGTCGACGCTGTGCAGCGGCTGCAAGCTCACGTTGCCGTACAAAGTCATTGACCTCTCACCAACTAACTGAATAATTATGTAGTTTTACTAACCAGTGAACGACTGCTGCAGGTATGCATGCCGCCTGACAGCCGCTGTCATCTTCTTGCCTCGGTAGCGCCGGTATCTCAGCAGCAGATCCAGCACGTGATCGACGCCGTGCAGTGGCTGCAAGCGCATGTAGCCGTACAGAAGCTCGTTCAGGTCGATGACCCTGCCGCGCTGGCGGGACGGCGCGTTTATTATTTCCATTACCTGGAATGAGTTAAGGGATTTTATGAGTTGATATTATAAATTGCACTTGAAAAATTCAACATTACTGAGTAGCAGTATCAAAACCGGCTGCTTTCGCTAATATGGAATTCACTATTCCATATTTCTCGAACGTTAACCCAGTTGTTCCTACTGTTCCGTAAAAGACACACCTTAGTTATATTAGAAACGACTTGTAGTTATATCAAGGAGCTGACTATTTATCAGTTTTACATGTTTGCATTTAAAATTAGTAAAAATAATATACTTTTCTATGTTCTTAATAAATTTATCAACCCTTTTATTACAAAATTGAACTTTTAAAAATATCTTTTACTAAGTTAATAACTAATTTTAAACAAACAAGTTTTGTTCATGTTTGGCACATAGTACCTTATGTATTTAAGACAGTTTTTTTCCGGAACATCTGGGTTAATTGGTTTTAAAACGTGGTTTTATCAGTTTAACAAAAAATGTGTCGCAATTATACGACGACAAGATTTTGACGTATTCCTTGAAATTTGAATTTCGAGTAAGAAACCATTTGTATGAGTTAATGACTAGTGGCGTCAATTTATGGCGCACGAGATTGGTTCGTGGCGTCCAGTTCCATACGCTAGTAATAGTAGTGAATATAACGTAGGTAGAATTACCGGATTTTAGTGGGTACACGTTACTTTTTATTCAATTCATTTAATAGGGTAGTTACAATAACATTAAGGGAGTTGTCAAAATAACACGGTACGGTGAATTCATGCTCCTCGGTTTTAATTGCATAAAAATGCTATACCGGTGTCTTTTCGAAGTGTATAATACGGAATTTTAGAGGTCATGACATTTAATATGTGTATTCAGTAAAAGTGAACTTAAAACAGTGCGTCGTGCATCATATTGGAGCGGCCCTTCTTCGACAAGCAAGACAAATCCTCAAGGTAAGCAGTTTTAAATAGTTTATCATAAGTATTTATTTAATTATTTCAATGTTACGTAAATCCGCGTATCACAGAGAAACTTTCACAGACATGATAGCCTGGCAATAGCCAGGACCCGAATTAACTTCAAAAGAAATAAAAAAGTCTTCGTTCGAGTGACATGCCTTTGAAACTCGGATTCTCCAAGTAAGTTTGTATTGTAAAAATATAGAGGACAATTTGTGATGTTTGTGTCGCGACCGGAAGGCAAGTGTACAAGTACATTCAGAAAATCAAATTAGAAGTGGATACGCCTGCCACGGCGCAAGAGCAACGTTTTGTTTTTTAGAGAATGCGGCGACGCATAATGATAGGAGCCGGAACACTAATTGCTACCTAAATCACTTTGAATACGGATATAAGAATGAAGTTCAATGTATGATGTGATCACTTGGTGCACAGGTTTGTTCACAGAACTCCCTTTTCCGTCACAAACACTCATAAATCGATGAGCCATATATTTTTTCGAAAGATATAAGAATTAATATGAGGCAAAGATTTCTCCAACTTCCTGATCCTGAACTGCTTTTGAAAACATGTGTATGCCGATGCAAACACCCCTCCGCCAATCCGCACTGATACTGGAGGTAAGGCCTATGCCCAGCAGTGGGACGCTTCAGAGTTAACTGAACTTTATTTTATTTTACTTATGTATTATATTATCTGTGCTTATACTTACTTCTCTAATGACGTCATCGAGGGCCTCCTTCAGCGGCGTCTCGATCCTTCTCTTCGGGTTGGCGTGGCCGACGGAGTAGATGGACTTGCTGATGTAGTCGTAGGTCACGATGTCTTCCACCTTGTTCGGTTTGTAGCGGTTCAGGTCGACTGGTGCGCCTGGAATGAGAACAGTTTGGGTTTAGGAGAAGTTGTTAAGAAGTTGAAGTTTGAGATCACGTCTACGTCAGACGTCTTTACAAAGTGTCTACTCTTTCTACATAACTATGTTGTTTCAGCAAGGCTTCTGATTTTTACTATAACAAACTTCGAATTGCTGTTAAACTCCATAAAAACCTACGTTAAACTACAAATTACGATTATTTTTTTAAATAAATACGGTTACTAACTATCAAATCAAATCAAAAAATCAAATATATCAAATCAAATAAAATTAAAACGACGATAGGCAATGAACAATAAGTATGAGCTTAGAATAGCTAACTAGATATTTTATAATTACAGTTTGAGACTATAAGCTAGAAAAGAAATAACAAAGACAATGCTTAAGCATTCGTGTGTGTGTGTGTGTGTGTGTGTGTGTGTGTGTGTGTGTGTGTGTGTGTGTGTGTGTGTGTGTGTGTGTGTGTGTGTGTGTGTGTGTGTGTGTGTGTGTGTGTGTGTGTGTGTGAGTGTTTGTAAGTAAGTGCGTATTGGAAATCCTATTTTATTACTATGAGCAACTTTTCAGTTTCATCGTAGTCACGATCCGATAACCACATGATCAACTTATTCCTGCAAGAGCGTCTGGTGAGTGGAAAGATGTTGAGAAGACCATTCAACTTTTTATATAGGTAATCACCCAAGAAGCAGTAAAACCTATGAGCAAAACTAGTTCTAAATAGTGTGGTACAGCATACGGAACTCTTCCTACGTCGGTTAAGAAGTAACAAGGGATCGTAAGCGAGTGAAGAGTGTTTGCGGACAGTGATAGATAGAACAAACAGCTGACGAACACTAAGTACCTTCCAATGTTTGTATACATCAGTGGTAGGGCACAAAATAGGCAGGAACGCAGCAACCTTGAGAACAGCTCTTTGAGCCCTCTCGAGTTTCATGTGATGAGTTTTGGCTGAACCACCCCAAGAGGTGATGCAGTAAGCAAGAATTGACTGGCATATGGATAAGTAGACCGTTTTAATGGTAGAGTGATCAGCAACATGTCTTAGTGTTTTAAATATAAATATAAGCTTCCTGATTCTCCCCGACACAAGATCCAAGTGTGAGTGAAAACTGAGATTAGAGTCTATCATGACTCCCAAGTACTTAACCGTGTCTGCCAGAGCCAATTCGGGGCAATGACATTGTGATTTAAACAAACATGAGCTAGAATGGGATATGAGGTTATAGCCTGATGGCTGACCACGTTTGTCGATAGAAAAAGTAATGTATTTCGTTTTGGAGACATTAAGTGACAAGGAGTTGGAAGATAGCCAGTCAGACACTTTATCTAATCCCCGCTGTGCAGAACAAAACACCTCATTCCAGCTTCCACCCTCAAACAGCAAGGCTGTGTCGTCAGCAAAAGCTATGAGTTTCCCATTAACCAGATTGGAATCACACAGTTGATTGACATATATGAGGAACAATGTGGGTCCAAGGACACTACCCTGTGGCACACCAATAGTGACCGGGAGTTCGGAACTAGTCCAGTTCCCGATCCTAACAGCCTGAGTCCGATTACTCAGGTAGCTAGCGAAAAGCTTATGGGCTATGCCCCTGACACCTAGACCATCTAACCTGTCCAGTAAGGCATCGACAGAGACAGTGTCAAATGCTTTGGCAAGATCAAGGAAGATGCCAACGACCTTACGTTTAGAATCCAGGCATTTAGTGACAAAGTCAGTCAGTGTATGGACCGCGTCTATACTATAGTTAAATTAAAGAAGGATAGTGCAAGTGAGCCAAAAAAATACCCTAGGTTCACGTATACCTACTGATTAAAGAATTAATTTTCAAATGTATCTAAGACACATTAAGCGACATATGCAATCTAATACGAGGAGTCAGCTATTCATTTCAAATCACAAAACATCTTGTCAGAATAATCCAACACAATTATAGATGGGCGGGTGGGTAGAAATCCGGTGGATATTTATCCAATTTATTCCCACCCGGTAGGTAAAAATTGATTTTTACCTAATTTACCTGGGTGTTTATTAAGAATGCTGGGTATTTATTAAATTTACGTTAAATACTTATTGTTTTGAGTATCAGTTGGCTGTGTATGAATACCGAGATCTACAATATGATTAGAAATATCGTTTATGCTACAGTCGGTCATCATATTCACTTAAAATCATAAATTATATTATTCGTTTCAACATAATCGGGTAATGTTGAGTAGTATGAACAACCGTTTTTTTTAAATGAGTATAACTTACAAAAGGACAGAGACAAAAGGAGTTATCTCAGCTTTGCAATATTTCTCTTGATGACGGGGTACTTGGTAGCGGTGACAGCACTCAATGTAAATCTGCATCTCGTCGTATTTTTTTTGTTTTGCATTAGTATTTGAGTTTAATATATTTTAAGCACGTTTTACCCTTTGACATATCATTCCTTAATTGCTAAAGCATTCTTATATTAAAAGTATTAAATAACAATAAATGCACTCTACGCGATTTTTGTAAGATTTGTAACTCAATGTTTGACGGTACTACCTTAAATCCGTCGTCGGTCGAGAAGTTGTAAAAATAGTTATTACAAAGACACTACGCGCAGTGACATTTCATTCAAAACTGGCAAGTTATAGCCAACGGCGATAGAACTGCGCACGTGGCAATCCCAGGTAGATATAAAGGTAAAGGGAAGGGTTGGTGGAAAGGTATTGTTTTTGTTTGCATTCTTATCGCTTGTGTGACTATGGCCATTGTGTGATCGTAGAGCTGACAAGTAATGAATTTACTGAGCACTTCATTTTCTTTTTAATGTGTTAGATACTCTCGTAGTGTTTTCAGAATAACTCGTTGACGTGACCTTTCGTAAAACGCTTAATGGTTTACACATCGATACGTTAGGCTGCATTATTACAGTAAATGTTGTCGATAAGCTTTCTTAAATTTCAACCACATTATTATGTATATTTATAAAATTAGTTCGTAATTAATTCATAAATCTACAAATACGCATAATGTACTGCACTAAATAAAATTTTGTCCTGTAAAACTGTTTAACCTTACACAGTCTCCCTCTTCCCCTTTGGGATTGCGAAAATGCAGGTACGCACTGTATTTGCAACTAAATGACAGTTTTTATTGGATTTAAATAAAAATGTGCCATTTTTATAGTTTAGCATTTTATACTACTTGAAAAGAAATTGAATTGTACCATAAAAGTGACAAACTTCAATAAAAAAAAATTAATTTAATTTTTAAAAACAGGCTTTAATTTATACCCGGTATCAATTGGAATCGGGTGGGTTAAAATAGCGTGGATTGGATATTAATCCAGTGGCTGGGTTTATATCCGGGTAGGCGCCCATCTATAAACACAATACATCACCTACTTGATTTAACTCGACGCGTGATCTTTAGCCTTTGACAGTCTTTTGTGCCCCGAAGGCGATTAAATCGGCGGCATTGATATATCAATACCGTGGAGAGGATATACGGCGACAACCATAACGGCTTACGTCAAAAAGCCATTGTTCGCTCAGCTGTGACTCTCCGCACCTTTGACAATTCGTCTCGTCTCGTCAAGAGTAGGTACGAGGAACGCGTGTCATTTGTTAAACAATTGAAAACAATGGCATTTCCAAACAAATGAAGTAGAAGTTTCCAAAAAAATTAAGGAGAACGGTTCTCCAATAGAAAGGTTAATGACATTTGCAGTTAAAAATATTGTTTATCAAATTCGTGAAAAAAAAGCAATAAATTCTGCACTACGTCTACTAGGCTGCAAATCATTTTTCTGCTTTACAAAAATATGGTCTTGCAAATTCCAATCATTATATTTTGGCTTAGATAATTAATTTTGGTATTGGGCTACCATCATTATTTCTCATCAACTCATTCATCTCATCCAAGTATATCAATATTCATAAATTTATTTTATAGCCAGTCATTTGGCCGCAATCTCACTTGGTAAGTAAAGATGATACTGAAGACCAATCATGTCTGAGTAGTAACAGCGTAATAAATAAAGGACACATAAATAAGGTCCCCTTACCCAAGATGCCGTTGTCCCCTAAGTACCCCGGCTCCCCGATCTTGGCAGGGAAGAGGGGTACACCCTCATTCAGCTCGTAGTCTGCCACCTCTTCAGGTGGTACTTGGAGCTCATGCATCGCTGATGAGATGTCACGGTGGAGGTCTAGAGAGCGCTCACGTAGCTCCTGGATTTGAAGGTTCTGGAATTTGGATAATGATCGAGTTAGTTATGAGATGATGCATTATTTCAGAAGGGTTCTTTATAGTAGCTGTATTTTTGGAGTATATGGTTAATCTGCTTGACCCTTCGAAGTCAATTTCGAAGTAAAAGAAGTAAATAAACTTACAATAACGAAGCGAGATTGACGTCCTTTGACTTACTCGAAATATGGATTAATAAGTAGGTATCTGTCCTTAATAATGATCACCTGTGTATGTAACGGTAGATATTATAGAAGTTGTCAGTAGCCTTATTTGACCTCAAAAGTAAAGCTATCTACTAAGTGATAATCCTATAAACTTTATTACAATAATAGTAATTGAACGTTTTCAGGTTGACCTTTAAAATGCTATCTGCCAGAATGGCCATCATAAGCTCGTAAAGATAACCGTCCAGCTAACTCGATCGTTGCCCCTGTCACTATCTGTTTGTTACTGCAAAAAACTGTATATCCAAAAACAAGCATCCATTGTATGCCATTGTCGAAGTTTTATATGGTTCTGATAAAATAACAGGGTTAAAGACGAACGGAAATTATTCTTAATGAATCATCTTAATCATTTTTTTAAACACACACATCACTTACTAACTAATAAACATTTTCACCACGACATTCATTAGGGTATTTTTTTTAGTTGCGAAAAAAATACCTACCTCTTTCATAATGTATTTTCAAATAATTGGATTACTAATCGAACATAACATCTAGATGTGGCTGATAATACAACGATCTAATCAAAAGGTCGTGTCTACCACGTGAAAAATCAATAGATACTAATTAATCGTCATCATAATATCGTGTGAAAAAAAGTATGTATAAACTATTCTTTCATATTGTAAGTAGGGTCCAATAAAGGACCCACAATTCTAATCCAGAAACATATTTTTATAGTGAACTTTACGTTCAGGCTGTCAAAAAAAGAGAATCATCTAACAAAACAGTTTAAAGCGATCCGAAAATTCGCGGAATTACAAACCCTTTGCTACAGTGCTCGTAAAAGATCAAAGTCTCCCAATGAAGTTATAAAAAAGGTTAAATAGCTTTTGCAATAATAAAGACGGTATCGGCTCCTTTTTTTAAACAAGAATGCGAGAGTCCTGAAGTTATCAAATTAATATAATTGTAGCCTTCGGTTCATAACTTTGAAGTTGAAGTAAGAACCAAAGGCTAATTAGCAGTTGTTCCATGAAAAGATGGCATCAATAGGTATCAATTAGGTACGGCGATAACTTAAAATGCGGTGTCTACATCGAACTATGATAAGATCTTAAGAATGATAAGAAGAGTGTATTATTTTGTATACTTCTATTTTTCCAGACTTACTTTACTATTAATATCAGTATTACATTATAGAGTCTAATCGCATTAAACTATGAGCATTTGTTATTATTGTCACATTTAGATCCATCATTCTAGTAACGCGATAGTTAAATAAATCGTATATATAGAGAGGGTGAACAAATTAACCGTGCGATTCTTTGTAATCCTCTTTTTGTTCTAAATTCTACTGTTGACAAACATCTTAATATACAGATATTCACATACCGCATCGATTCTCGGAACACTTTGAACATATCAAAAGGGGCGTTTGGCGTAAACAACCGGCAAATCAAGGTGAATCGCCTAAGGGAAATCCTTTGTGAGTGTTTCTAACAAAATGTACCTTTTGGTTGCTGCTAAGTACTGACTGATCGGAAAGGAGAAATACATGTCATCCCATCAAGACTGTAAGTACCTTAAAATAAGAGAGATCGGAATTCCATAAGCGTTGGAGGGTTCTACATATGAAGCAGGACTATGGATAGACCCCTGCAAAAGATTTCTTACATTGAAATAAGGATCCTGCACTAACTTACCTTAAGAGCCAAGATTGAAAGAAAGAAAGAAAGAAAGAAAATGAATTTATTAATTTAGGACATCACAAACACACACACACATTTGAACGAGTTCACAAAAAGAAAAAAAAACATACACAATCACATGACAAATTAACATATTACAAAACAACAACAGAAAAAAACAATCAAAAAACAAAAACAGACAAAAAAACAACCATGCAGTGCGTGCCACGGTGTGCCGTGTGTCCGTGTGATTGCTTGCGCCTCGACTCGTCCGACGCCCGTAATATGTGTCATGTGTGCAAGTGATTTTCTTTCAGAACTGGTGGAGCGCCCGATATTATGGTTGCCATAATATCTGTCGGTGGTCCTTGACAGAGTGGAAAGTGAGACACAATAGATATTGGAACTCTCTCTTTCTCTCTGTCTTTTTAGTCTGACTGATACCAATTATATCGCTAAATTGAACTGTCCATTACCAAAAAAAAGTACCTTGAAATACGAATGTATCCTGTACATCTGCCGATGATCTTTAACAGGATGGAGGGTGATGGCACGATGAACCTCTCTTTTCTTCAGTCTGCCGGTGTACGCCGCTGAACCGCTGCTGTTGTGGTGGAGGATCATCTGCATCTGGAATCGAAGATAACATATTTGTAAATGACTAATACGCCACTCTTGTCACCTAATTACGTCATTCTAAAAGAATTGATAAGTACTCCACAAAGAACGTTTTGCTACATGCATGATTGAATCCGCGATCACACGGTAACGTCGTTGGCAGCACCAGACATCATGCAATGCTATAATTTTTTCGAGTGTCACATCAAATCTTGAAATTGCATTGTTGATTCCATCAAAACAAAAATAATACATATCGTATCATCATCATAAGATATTGGAAATGAAAACCATTTCTCTTTTGAGGATCTTATATGAAAAGGAATTCTAGTTTCACTAAAACAAGCCACATTTATTCTTTGCAATACGATGTGAAGTCGGTATATTTTGGGACATCTGTTGTTTTGGTCAAACCGAAGTAGGTACTAGAGGTAGATTGCATTATCTACCTTTTTGTTCATTTTAAAACAAATAATAACACCTCATTGAATTTTTCCACATTGATTGATTATGCTATCTTTATTTTTTTATGTACGAACTTACTGTAAACAAAATAATTAATAATCTTTACGAATAAATAATATTGAGAGCCTACATTTTACTAAGAATTAAAAGCACGAAACCCTTTTTTTGAATTACTGAAGAAAAACACATATTGGTACATGAAAGAATATGTATTCTTGGAAAAGTGTAAATGTAAACATAGCACATTCATTATAGCCGATCGCACGTTTTATCCTTTGCAAAAGTGTAATATTAATCTCGCAGGTAATAATAATAATGTATTTCTTTAGTAAGTCGATTTTGACGCGATGCGCGAGTTAAAATCAAGTTTGCATAAAGCTTATGGTAGCTCAGTCATGAGATTTGTTGATCCTATCACAAGGCTGAGTTAGCAGATAGATGTTAAAAGACACACTTTACTACTAAAATAGCTCTACTGAGGAATTTATGAAGTTCAGATTTAAGTAAAGTACATTATGCATATGAGCAAGGCTTGTATATTTCTAGCAGTACACTAATAGTAGCCAAGAAAGAAAGACTTATGAGTATCAGATGTAGGTACGATATTGTCATGATATTTTTTAATTTTAACTACCTTTTTTGTTGACCTGTGAAAAATATGTTACGTCCCACAGACCTAATCTTGAACTAGAGGTTTCATCTGTATTTGTATGGAGTTTGACAGATTTTTGTAAAAGTAACTCAATAAATAATCAATTTATTAATCAGTGTTTCTTATCATCGTTTTGTCTGATTCAAAGTAATAAGTAGGTATCTGTTTTCAATTGCGGTTCGCTTGAACATGTCTATTAGAAGTCAAGAGTTCAGTGTTAATCTCAGGGTAATAGAATAGTCGACCCCAATCAAGCTAATTATTCGCTTGATCGTCAACTGTTTCTTGGTACACGCAACACTTATTCTGTAACTATCCTTTAAATGTATTTATATGTACTAATACACTTAGCAATCCAAAATTAAACTTATTAACTCGGGGAAATAACATCGTCTTTTGTCTAAGAATCAACATCTAAGAATATTTTTTTTATTTATATTCATTTTATAAACCCTTGAGTTTAGCTAACACTAGATCGTGCAACAGGATCTATTTATGTGTTAGAACTCCCTCTAACTAAATATTTCAGTACTTTTCAACTTGTAAGAATCATCTTCCGATATCAGGAATGGTAGCCCCGTCCCGACACACGCAGTTTATTATTTCGTACAACCAGGAGCTCTATTTTCGAATCACTCCCGTCAATATTACGAGTGATTTTTGTTCGAAAACGAGTTTTTTCTTTGACTTTTAATTCATCTTCGAACGAAAATTGTGTTCAAGTTCAAGTGATTCAAAAATAGAGCTCCCGGTGGAGACAAAATTCGTTTTTTCGTGTATTTATTGATTAAGAGTAATTTTTGAATTAAGCTTTATAATATTCATTTTTACGATTTATTAAAGCTACTTAGGTTAAAAGGAGTTGATGCAGCCGAATATCAAACAAAATAACTTATCAGAGCAAAATGTCAAAATGTTTACATTTTTTTGTACTTCAGGCTGTGGGCATAGGATGTTGGAAAAGGTTATTTTCTTCAATATTTTTTGCGTATTTAACCCAAATTAAAAAGTAACCAGTTGATCGAAGAGTTACTGAGATGCTAATAAGTACGACATTGTATCGAGTTTATAGTCAAATTAATTAGTGGGCTTATCAGGCGATAACCGCGCTCCGCTGCGGATAATTTATTAAAACGTTGATAATATGTCACTATCGTCCATTGCTGATGAGTTGACTCAGTAATGAACGGAAAAAAGTTCAAGCATTTTCTACGTATTGAACTGGCAACTGAAATAAATGACAATATTCCGAATGATTATAGTTCGAAAATCAATAAAACGCAGCCAGCATTATAGCCTCCTTGCCACAAGGAAATGGTTTCGTTTTTGAATAGGGTAGTCTTATTTTTTATAATAAAAATTTAATAAATTAAAATAAACAGTTTTCCTTATTTCAAATCACGCTTAAAACTCACTGATTTTCATTCGAAAATCAAAGAACATGACACGCCATGTTGACGCGAGTGATTTTAAAAATACGTTACCACATTAGACTTCTAGCACAGAATATTAATAGTACTCTTCTAGCTGACCCAAAAGCCTTCCCTTAAGCTTTGGAGGATTTTAGGAGAGTATTATTATGCCTAGGCTAGGTACTAAGTAGGTCAACCGTCAGTTTTAGTCTTTTTTATGCCATCACAAGACTCTTTATCATCTGTTGATAAGATAGCTAGTACAACAGTCAGAAGCAAGTGTACTAGACCGGTCGCCGGTGACCTAGGCATTGCATCGTGAAAATCTAGAAAGTGGTACACCCCGCCTACTTGTGTACGCTTTCAAAGTTACTTGCCAGTTTTCATTTCGATTGCGTTAGCTGCGAACCTAAGTATTAACTATAAAACATTCGTTGTTGTATCCTGATTTCCAGCACCTACGACTAACTTTAACATAGTACTTTCATAAAGCCTCACGGATGTGCTTATCAACATTCTTTTGTCATTCTTTTGTTTCCGCGACCACCACCGACGGCCTATCGATGAGCGTTTAAGTAGGACTTTAGGCCATAAAACTAATATTCCTTCCAAAAGGGATAATAATTCTATGCTTTAGCACAGAATATATAATTGGCTTTAGGCAATTTTGTCGTAGGTACACTCTCTCTCTCTCTCTCGCTGCAATTACAAACGCAACATAACTCTTCACACCAAAATCGAGTTGAAACTTTTGAGTCTGCGAAAGTGACATTTGATTTAAGATAACAGGACCACGATCTTCCTCATTACAATACAATGAGAAGCACAAAAACTTGTCTGCGCTCTGAGTCTGGGCGCTGTAGCTTCTGTGGCTGTAGGTAGAATGGTTTCACTCTTTGTTAGTCTGTTACTATTCGTGTAATTACATTTTGTTATTCGGTTAAGTATCTAAAGTGATCTAATTTTATAATAACGGTCTGTAGACAAGTTTCATTGAGCTCTATTGTACGGCACTAAAACCTTCGCAAAGTACTCGTACTTAATTATCTTGTTTACTTCAAGTAATCTATACTCTTTCTGCATTCCCACCATAATATGAAAGCAAAAGACACTAAATGCCATGATGCGCTAAATTACTGCGTATTTGTGGCAAAAATTTGTACAGATTTCCTTTCTCTTTCATCTATATCTATTCTAAACCAAATAAAATTTAAAATGACTACTTATCTAAACATGTAAAAATGTTCTATGTTACCTATCCCAATGGTGGCCTCGAACTATAGTTCGTAACGTAAATCTATCGAAAGCATTTGATTTACTTCCCAAACCCATTTAAACTGTAAACAATCTAGGTCAAGCCTTTGACTAGATAAAACCCAGGCCTATAAACTAAATAATTGTTGACTGATATATGGAGCAGCAAAGAACAACGAACATAGCAATACAGATTCATCTTCAAAAAGCTACTTTCTAACCATGAGCTATGTGGGTAGTAAAAACAACACGTCCTCATGATTGTTAATCTACTAATTTATGTTTTTCAGGAAATTGAACGTTTTATTTATTACTTTTATCAATAGAATATATCAAGCTAGAGTTAGGATAGCATAAGTATGTGTACTATATGATATTTTAATGTAAGACTTGGATTAAAGAGATTTAAGGTAATCCACATAGTAGGTTGATTGAAAAGTACATACATCACACAAATAGATAATTTGTGTAATTTACAGACTAAGTAGTAGTAATTTGTAGTATTTGTAAGTAGGTAACTACTTATAATTTTACAGATGCGTTGTTGAATTGAAGTACTAATTTTAATGTTTTTTTATCAAGTGCATTACAAGGTCGTGTTTGATAAGATGATAAGGAATACCTCAAAATCTGTCAGATAAAGTATGTGCAACAAAACTGTGTCAATACTTACTGTGTATTTTGATGTTGTAGTACTCTACTATGGGAGCGATAATTTTTATGATAAAATTTTGAGTGTTTTTACAATTATATTTTTATTTCATTCCTTTTGCCAATATAAACAATAAAATAAATTATTAACAATAAAAACACCTTTGTATCTCTCCTTCAATGATTTCAACAAAAACCCAACTGGTTTTAAAAATGCTAAAGTTTGTCTATCTACATATTACGCATAAATGTAGAGATAGCTTGGATCCAGAAAAAGGACATACGTCAGTTCTAATTAAATCTTCCTTGAAGATGATAATAATAAGGGGTGGAAGTTTGTAAGAAATTACGTCATTTGCGCGGGCGGAGCTGCTATATACTAAATCTCATAAGTCAAACTTGTGATATGAGGGTGAATGATCTTTCAATATCTAGGCCGGATTAATCCAGACATTTTCTGTCAGTCTAGACTTTACTTGGGAACTGGGCGAAGACAAACGTTTTTATACTGACTAGTTTTTATTGGTCAAATTGGCGAGATATCTTTTTATTAAGTGAATTACACAGAGTCTGTTAAATGAGAATGTAGCAATAGATACTAGTGACTGCTACAAATGATTAAATCTTATGAACAATGTCGTAAACTTTATGAGTTATTGTCATTCTAGAAATCGTTGTTTAAATAGGCATGCTAGAAATACAAACGATAAGTATGTAGGTAGTAAAATTTAAAGGAATGTATGTAGGTAGGTGTGTGTTAAAAATAATATAAAATTCAAGGTAAAATAAATTACTACTTGTACCTAGGTACAAGCTCTTAATCTGCGATTCTTATAGCTTATTTTTTTTCATACCGTAAAAAAGAATCGCAGATTAAGAGCGTGTATATACGTGAATATAAGTTTACCTTATCTATACATATAAAAGGCTTTGTCCTGAATGACTGACTGACGGATCAACGCACAGCCTAAACCGCTGATCGTAGAGACCTGAAACTTGGAAGGTGTGTTCTTTGTATGACGAAGGGATCCGATAAGAACGGATTTTTAAAAATTTCACCCCTAAGGGGTTGAAAAAGGGGTGCAAAGTTTGTATGGGACAACGTGATTCCTTGGTCCGATCTAATTTAAATTTTGCATAATCATTCTATAAAAAAATCAAAGAAAATTGTGTATCAAATTTTATTGAAATTTATCTTGTAACGGGGTTAAAAAGGGGAAGAAAGTTATTTTGGGGATGATTTATATCAATACTTCTCGGTGCTTTTTATTTTACTTACTTTCATCTCACTCACATGCACTACTGTCCCTCTCACTCAGTTGTCAAATTCAAAGTCACAAAACGTCAGTGCGGTACACTTGGATATTAATTTGTGTTTTCAATGGTGTTTTCCATTAAATTTAATGAAAAATAGTCTCACAATAATATTCTTGTAATTACTGTGCAAATCTGTATTTGTGTTTGATAATAATAAATAGCTTAAGACAATGTAAGATATGTGTGATGGATGAGGTAAAACGAAAAGATTGTACAAATCATTATTTAGTCACGGGTTTTCAACGATGAAATGAAGTTCGGTAAGTAGTTTATTTAAACTGAATTTATAGTAGCAGCGTTTCTTATACCAAATAGCATCAAGTTAAATGTTTAAAAACTTATTTATTTTATTCTATAAAATAGTGCGGTGATGCGTAATGTTTTGTTTATCGATATCGATATCTTGATCTAAGGGTCATCTTACCCGAGGCTGAGGAGGAGGCTTAGATTTGAAGTATATCCCTATGTTTTAATGTTTTATTGAGATGAAATGAATAATAATGCATAATTTTTGTTTCAGATCATTTGAATTTAAAAATATAGCGGAATAGCTAGGATTTAACTAAATGCACTCACTTGATTAATGTTTACAACTTGCTTACAAATAGAAGTTTACATTAGTTTTGTTTCAGTGGTGAATACTTTTACGACAATAGGTCAACACAAAGACAAAACCAAGGAAAATTATCAACTAAAATGTTTTTGCAAAGCAGTCTGGATATCGATATCAAAAAATTTCGTGCAATAAGCAGGACATCACTATTTTGTTTATTTTTACAAAATTTACAATTTGTTTACGCGCCTGGTTTTGACATTTGAGTAGTCAATACTTCTCTATGGGTTTTCCGTCACATTTATAAACTTTCTTTGTGACGATTACCATAGAGAAAAAAGGTTGTACATGGTGATTACTGACTAGAAATGATAAAGCTCGAGTGTAACTCATAAGATAGGTACCTATAGCGGGAGTAGACTGGCCTGTTGTATGGTTGTATAAGGCAACTGTGATATGCTTCAAAGTGGGCTGGTAAATCTGATGAATTCTTGCACCCGAAAGAAAAATAATTGACGATAGGTGCAATATTTCAATTTCGTTGTACAAAGATAAAACCTCTTTGTAACTTTCACCAGATTAAAGGCCGAGCTATGTGCTCATGAAATATAGCAACATTTTATCTTTACTTCTATTTTAATATTATAAAGTTAAAGAGCTTTTTGTTAGTTTCAACTTTGCACGCACTAATCTAGGATATGCCTACTGGTCCGATTAGAATCATGAGTGTGTGTTAGATGGCTTTCATAATATTAATCGGGCAAGGTGTTAAAGGTAGTTCAATGACTGCAGGCTATAAAACAGTACGCTACGTACGACCTATGGGATCGAAGTAAACCAAAACGCGCAGACGAAGTCGCGGGCGGCCGCTAGTCTATACCTATAAAATGCTTTGTCCTGAACGACTGACTGACTGACTGACTGATGGATCAACGCACAGCCTAAACCGCTGATCGTAGAAACCTGAAACTGGGAGGGTATGTTCTTTGTATGACGTAGGGATCCGATAAGAAAGGATTTTTCGAAATTCTACCCCTAAGGGGGTCAAAAAGGGGTGCAAAGTTTGTATGGGACAACGTGATACCTTGGTCCAATCTACTTCAAATTTTGCATACACATTCTTTTACAGAATTGACGGAAGATTTATTTTGTATTTATTATAATTAATCTCCTAAGGGGGTGAAAAAGGGGTACAAAGTTATTCTGGGGGTGATTTTCTTCGAAGTTGATATCAAAACTCTTTAGTGCTTAAGATTAAAATATTTTTTATTTCATTTTTGACAATCATTTGACATAATCTGAGACAGAATATTTGACACATGTTTGTTATTGATGTTGCTCTCGAGAAGAGATTTTATTGCTTAGAATAGTAAATAATATTTTTTGTGTTTAAACAGCGTAGGTATCAATCGGTCTGTGTCCAGTGTAAATTGCAGATCGTATGTTCATATTGTCGGTGGACATTCTACACTGCTCCTGTGGCCGAAAGGTGTCCAATCTGTAACTTTTCTGCAAACTTTTCGTGGGGGACCTATGTTTAGCAGTGGACGGCTTTTGGATGTTGATGATGATGGTGGCGTAGATCGTTACATATAATTGTCCCTTTCAATTTACGATTTGAATTCAAGAAAGTAGAGTAGGAACTGGGAACAGGGTAAGCGAATGATATGAATGATGATGATGAAAGTAGAGTAGGTATTCGCTATAACCAATAACGTAAACAAAGCTCAAATTCAAACTCTTAAGGTAGCGAGAGAAGACTTGAGGGAATTTGCTTCTTTCGCAGCCTGTATGTGACATGATGCTGTGTAAGCGCAGAGAGTAGCCTGGTCATAGTAGTACCTGAAATAAATATTCGATTGACGATAGGGCTTACGAAGTATTTCCATTTCGTTGTAAAATAATAAAAAAATATACCTGTGTAAGTTTGACCACTATACCGGGCTACATGTTCTGTGTACATAAAGTAGAACGTCTGTACGCATTTCTTTGTATATATTTTAAAACTGGATGTTTTTGTTTGTTTGTTTGAACGCGCTACTCACAGGAACTATTGGTATGGTTATAAAATATGATAGATAGATTATCAGGGAAGGCCATAGTTTAATGCGTATAGGCTTTTATCAGGGAAGTCCGTAGTTTAATGCGTATAGGCTTATAAATTTTCGCTACGATCTATGGGAACGGAGTTAAACTAAAACGCGCGTACGAAGTCGCGGGCGGGCCGCTAGTTGAGAATAAATCTGATTCACCAGTGTACGTAACATTAGCTGTGCATTAGCTATTTTCCTTGAGTGTAAGTGAACATTTCCATTCGGCATGCCATTTACAGGCGATATCGGTCAGTTCAATTGATTAACATAGCAATTTGCGTCTCGAGATATAGAGGAAGAGGCCACTTGCCCCCCCTAGGATACGAAATGTACTGAGACACGCTAGGAAACGTCCATCTACGTGGTACTAGTGATGTCCTGCAACTGATCTCTCCGGTCATGACAAACTGAGACTGAGAATAAAGAAACAGAGAGTGCACACACATGAGAATTATTGATATATTACCTACTCACTTGGCTCACTAGCCTTAAATATATTTTTTCACAATATAGTGCAATAGCATCGTTTCTTAATGTTGAATGCTTTAAGCATTAAGTCCGCCATTAGTACTTTATTTTTCAGTGTAATAAATAATTAAAAAAATATTCATACCTTAACTGATTGCAGTAAAGCAAACATCAAAATCGGGTGCAGGTGGGCGGGGTGGGGCTTTTATAATTGTTTCATATTTAGGAAAAATGCATCACTGACCCTTTCGTTATTCATAGTAAGGTCTATCGTAATAATAACTAAACCACATCCCACATGTAACATCTCTAGTGTTCTTGATTGAAAAATCTTCTACAAAGACGAAATATAACACGGCACGCGACGCTGAGGATATGTCAATCTTGAGCTAAAGTTTACATGTTTTATGGTCTTATCCGTTAAGGATATCCTTAGTAGGGCTCTCCACAACCACAGGTCGGTTGCGCAGCCGCAAAAGCTTCCTGCGATGTACGCAGCCTACCGACGAAACCCCTACTGACATGAGGGGCAGACTTTGAACAAGCGAGTACCCACATTCACTTTACCCCCCCCAATGAAAACCTGCCTCCAGGCTATAAGGAACCTTGGCCAATCTGGAGAAGTCTAAATAGGCTGAGGATCCAGGTTGGTCAGAGTAAAGATAGCCTGTATCGGTGGGGGTACTTAAGCAGCGCAGACGCCAGCTGTGAATGTGGAGAGCCCCTGCAAACCATGGCCCACCTCACTACTGTCGCTACGACGACCACCTGCTCGCGTGAGGACTTACTTGCCAGTTACCAGAGGGCTACCACGGTAGCTGCTTTCTGGGCAAGTAAGATTTGGCCCGTGTTCTTGCCGACACGAAAGAAGAAGAAGGAGAAGAAATAGGGATCATATAAAATTTAGTTGGGCACTAAATTGTGATGAGCTGTCTAGGGCTATTTCTGGTCGTTGGTACCTCAAAGGAAAACAAATATCTACTTTTATAGGGAAAACCAGAACTCCCATAAGTTCGATAACGATGGGTGACGGAAAGGGAGTTCCGATGACGAAATGACTGCTAATTATACATATAATAGCGCCGGACAATAACTTGCTATTTGTCATGAGGACAAAGGGAACCTTTATTAAGCTCATGCTTCTTAAATGCAACCTACTCATTTTCGGAGTTCCAACAAAACCCAAGGTAAGGCTGCAAAGACAGTTGTGTTTGAGACCTACACATTATAATAGCAGCGTCAATAACATAATGGGTTTAATAACGCAACCAAAACTAGTTTTGGTAAAAGATTACCCATAAATCACTGGTTGATTTATTGTTAAGTAATAAATCCTACACCCAACCGGATTACTAAACGATTGTGTAACAACACGAAGCTGCCAAAAAAATAGCAGGTTATACTATAAGAAACTAAATTAAAAAAAAGAAGCCTAAAACTATAGTAGAATGTTCAAGTTCAGGATTATTAAGACTTAGTTAAAAAAAGTTAACTTAGCCCGTAAGCATCCCACTGCTGGGCAAAGGCCTTACCTCAAATGTGAGGTAGTATGAGCCATTCTCCACCACGCGGGCTCAGTGCGGATTGGCGGAGGGGTGTTTACAAGGCAAGCGACCAACCTTGCAGTCAGATTTTTTCAAGCCGCCCCATAGGGCCTCTGGCTAGGATTCACGACTAATACCAATCGATATTAGCCAGGACCAACGGCTTTACGTGATTTTCGAAGCACGGAGATGCTCGTGATATACGTCACTTATATGGTCGGAATGGTCACCCATCCAAATACCGACCGCGCCGTAAGTTGCTTAACTTCGGTATTACTACCAAAGCGCTGCCAACACTGCGCTACGAGCACCTCAACCAAAGCGCTGCCACCACTGCGCTACGAGCACCTCACTTAAGACTTAAATATTTCAAAAAGCTATCAACCTATTGTTATCGCCAATATGATTTGTATCGTAGGTTTTTTCCTATAATTAATCATTAAAGTGTACCTTTCAGGTACATTTAGATATAAATACTTATCAATGTGTACAAATTATTAGTTTTAGATCCTGTTAGGTTTAATTTTGATAACGATTAAATTACTTAGATTTTAGATGAAGATAATAGCAACTTAGTATCTTAGGATTTATACTAAAATCATTTTCCTGTACCACAACGTTGTTTTATACTATAGCATGATATACGTATTCAATTCAATACAATGCCCTTGACCTCAATTTCAGCCAAGGGCTCTGATGTGACGAGGTTTCGTTTGAATATTTTTTTTAATTTAAGTGTGTTATAAAAACCATAGGCTTACTATAACTTAGAATGAAAATGTTACACGGTCGAATTGATACCCTCTTTTTTGAAATCTGTTAAAAACAGTCTAGTATCAAGTTTCGTTCATGGTCATTTAATTTCTTTCAATCGACCTGTGTGTATGTCTGTATTTATTCTAAATTATAATTAACCTCAGGTTTTTACGACAAAGCAATCTGCTTCGCCAATTATTGGGCACAACCAATGATGTTTTAAACATTATTGGTGGGCACAACAAATTTAAGTCTATTTACCATTGACACGATAAATAGAAGAAGAGTAAACTGACTTGGATTTTTTTCGGTGAGAGCTTGCTCTATCATTGCATGTCTCGAAACAAAATAGTGTAAGTACATTATGTAACAAACCTCTTTCTGCGTAGAGATGACACAGTTGTGCGTTATCGTGATGAAGCAAGGACAACGGGATAATGATAACAACCGTAGATCTTATCTCGCAAATCATCTGGCACGATAATCGGAGGTCCTACTGTATTAGACGAAGTCGGTAGTTTTGGTCCTAGCTATGCCAGTCACACATTCCAATTGCCAACGGAAAGAAACTATCGCTAGCTAGAGCATAAAATACGGATAGAATATAAGAGAGTAGAGTTGATGAGATATGAGAACTTGCACCAATATTTCCTCAACTCCACTCATAGTCACTTCAACGATTACTCATCTAATCGGTACATATTCTTTAAGGGCAAAAAAGTCCTTGAAAAATCAAAGTTTTGCTCCGACGAGGTGAGGATGGTTTGAGGGAACGATTTTCAAACTCGAGGTACCTCGCGAGCTACTGAAATACTAATGCTACAAACCACGTTAAATTGAAATGTCAAAATAGTCGTTCGTTTTTTACTTAGAATGCCGAATTTTCGAAACTCTTGACGCTCCCTCAGTTGAGTCGGCGTCGAAGTAGTTTCAAGGAATCCTTTAATTAAACATACAGGTGTTAGAGTATAGCAGACCTTATTTTAACTGCCTTACAATTTCCATAATTTTTGAACGAACTGACAAAATAGTGGGCACTTCCAACACCAAGATTGCTGTAAAAGCTCATGATAAAGGAGTTAGACGCAGAATTGTATATGGACACTACTAAATATTATCCTGTGTCGTCTTTTCAGTCCTATCGAGGAGGCCTTTATCAAGGTTCAGTAGCTTTCTGGGAATTAAAAAAGGACGCGAAACAATCATGTGGCTCAGTGCGGAAAACCCCCAGTCAGACTAACATTTATTTAAAAACATAATTAATCAAATGAAGTCGGTATAAATTATGATTACCATCAATAACATATTAAGTCTTATTCAGAATTCTTGAATTCGGTTTTATGGTGGACTGATCTGAGTGGGGTAAGTAGCTGATAATAAATGTTTAATTTGAGCACAAAATTAGTTAATGGTATATATTATTGATCAGACACTCAGAAAATCTATGCGTGACTAAAGGAACATACACCAACCCAAACAGCAAAATTATTAAATGACAAGATTACAAAATCACATAATAAAATAAAAACACACGGCCAACAGTTACCCAAATCGTAGTAAGTAACTTAGTTATCCTAAGTTGGATCCCAAACTTTAGTGAATAATAATTTAATTGATTGCATGTATGTACAGCACCATCACGTCAAGCTAACCAGACTCTTGTCAACTTATCATAAGAGTAATTTTTCAACAACAAAAAAAATGTGTGTTGTGTCGATGCTGGCGACTACACCGCAAAAAGTTAAGTAATGCGGACCGTAATCACTGGTTCACTTTAACGGAACAAAAACATTGGGTACGAATCAACTTCTACGATGGCGCTGATTTTTGATAGCTACAGGGGGTACCTTACATTAATGTAATCTACGAATACCTATTTACATCTCGGCAGCCTTTGATCCACAGTGTATTTGTATTCACGGTTTGCCATAATAGTCAAATTACTATGAAAGGAAAAATCAAGACATTAATAAAATTATATTTATTTTATTTTATTTGGAATGGGTTTCCTCTGATTCCCATGTACGACTAAGATGGAGTCAAAGATGAAACGAGCTCACCCAGAAGAAGCCTGTTCACTCTAACTTTGAATAGATTTGGATTGTAATCGCGAGGAAACACCGACGCAGGCAGTGATATAATTACATATAATTTCAATCCTGAAAATATTCAGCCTTAATGAGTACAGCACCAGAAGAAGTAAGAAGGTATCACATTCACAGCTTGGGTTAAAAAAGTACCCGTTACTGCAGTAGGTAATTACCAAAAACAAGTTTCGAAGTCACTCAACTTTTTGCCTTCAACTTCAATTTTTTGTCCATTCAAATGCAGATCAATCATCGATCGATCAAATAAATCGTCTATCGGTTACACTAGTCCAAACAAATGACTCGGTCGGCGCCAAAACCGTTAGGTGTGTTGTCCAGTCAAATAGAATAAAAATAAATTTAAATTACACGACCACCCGATTGCATTTGGGTATTCAAAACAGTCAAATCTCTGGGAGAGCATCTTCAGAATGATGTTGGGGCTGACCCGGATCCTGCGTGCCAGTCATGTGTATCGTGTAAAAGCAGGCGACAAAATTTACTCAACAGAATGAAATCATTTTCGTTCAAAGATTAACTGAATCAAAATACGATTGCTTGTTTCCTAAAATGTACTAGGACACCAACTGAACTTCTTATTCCAAAGGTATGAATGTTAGAGAACGCTATATGGAGTTAAGTCCACCTTTTGTTAAAATTTTAGTTGCGCAATAAAGTATAAATAAATAAAACGGAAAAATCAAAAAGTTCAACCCAAGTTCGCTTTTTAATTGCAAAAATGGAGTTCCATTATGATTTTGAATACTGCCCAAACTATCAAAATTTGCATAAAGCTAAATACTATACGACTCAAGCTAAAAACAATCAGCATCAGCCCCCATAAAGAAGGCAAGCCGACAAAAAGCGTACAGATATCGCTTAATTTAACGGTGTGTTGGGTGCAAATAGGCATGTAATACAGACATTGCAGGTGACAGCCACCGTGAAGTATGATGCTCTATCACGAGATTACTTTCTGTTTCTGCTATAGCGAATTTATCGATATGCATTTTATGGCGCTAAATGGCTAGAGTATGAAAACGACTTTGTAAATGTTGTTTTGTCTGACATTTGGCCGCGAATTCCATAAACTACGAGCCGAATAGATTTTACATTTTCACGTTTGCATTGACTAAATTTTATGATAAACTTATTCTGCGTAATCCGCAGATTTAAAAAAAAGTCCTCTTTAAATGAACTTTATAGGAACTTCATTTGTAATAACGCATATACACATCGTAGTACAGTAGGCATTTGAAAAAAAAGCACCAACTCAAATGAACCGCAGCATGCTCTTTCTTTTTTTCAAACAACATCTGCCTCTGGTGATATGGCAAAGAATACGTCAGAAGGCATGTTATGTTATGACTCAAAAAAAAATGCTTAAGATCTTTTCCCCGAACGTCTGGCAGTGTGCTCATGCCTAATTAACGGTCATTGCAAGAGAACCCGAGGACTCGACACTCGCGATTCTAACAACGAGCACAGGGTCAAAGACCCGCCATTTTGGCATCTTGGTACAGTCGATGATAAAAACGAAAGTAGTCTGACACCGAGTAATTGATGGAGCTTCTTGAGACGAGGAAATAGGTTTCGTGCTTAAGCTTCATTCGTTAAAGTGCTAAGTGAAGGAGCCTACTGACTAAAAGAAAAATATAATATTGACAGTCTTGCTAAAATTATGAATCTTTAGCAAGCTATTCCTAATTTCTAAAAACTGCGAAATATGGTTATAATACCTACCTATCACAGTGCAAGCCAAAACATGTTTCAAAAACACATAAATCAAAATTAAAAGCTACCGGATTTAATTAACTTGCACAAAGACATGCCTGTCCGCCTGTACAAAGGGCGAACTCCCTAAACTACCAGTATATTATAAAAAGTAACAAGACGGCTCTTGTCCCATGTAATTATGAAGGGACGGAAAAAACAAAATTCAAATTCGGATACCCTGGGTTTTTTGAACTGGCCTTTTTGATGTGTGGATGGGTTATGTGGTTAGTGATTGGCATCCAAATAAAGCAACTAAAATTTTTGCTTCCAAGAATGTTAATGACGGAAAGAACGGATTTTTAACGCATTTAACGTTACGCAATAAAAATAGGCAAATGTGAAATTACCATTTTTTTAAAACACGAATAGTATATTATTATGTAGGTAATGTAGGACCCAAAATCTCAAGAAGAGAATCAATAATAAATTAATTAATAGATATGCGTCTGACAACGCCAATTGTCTGGTTTCGAAGTAAGGAATATTCTTCCTTGTGTTACGACTACCAAACAACTATAGTTAGACAGATAGATCATAGTTAATAACTTAACTTGGTGGTAAACCAGACAGCTAGTTCAAAAATGATTCCAAAATAAAAGGAAATAACAATAGAAAATAGTAAAAAAAAGAAAGAAAACAAATACAACATCGCAAATCAATTCCCAATCACAATCGATAATTGACCTTTACTATTCGCAAGACGTTTCTGGCGAGCACTTAGACAAACCTACGTGTTAGTTACATAACCTGACTCGTCCTGACATTTATCGCCTATTGTTCTCGAGTTGAGACATAAAGCTGGTCTAGTGGCCCGTAACTCCTGGCCCAAATGTCAAGACGATCGATGGGATATAAATTAGGGCAGATACTAACTCATGAACAAAACGGAGAGGTTAAAATAAATTCTAGAGTTTACAGCTTTCTAAAATCTTCCTGTGTTCCCATCGCTAATCATTTCCTTTGTCTATTCTATTCTGGTAGAGCATGCCACCTTATTTACGTCCAACTTTTTGTATGGTCATTGAATATAATCATAATCATTTATTTCTCGCCATTTCATTACATTTCAATTTTATAAAACTACAAGTAAAAATCAATGATAAACTATTAAAAAATGAAATAAAATGTTTGTGCTTAAAATTAAAAAACAAAACAATCCAAATTAATGACAATTTATAAAATATTTTTATTAAAACATTTAAAATATGTTTGTTTAAGAGATGTCCTGAAGGTAACTGTTTGGAACTAAGTAGTAAATAAATGCACAATAATATTTGAAAACACAATAAATATGAAAATTTACGCGAATTTAAATATTTTCGTATGAAAAGTTGCCTGATTTCAAAACCTAAGCTTTTAGCCAGTTCCGAAGAGAAACAAACAATAGGAAGGAAGTTTACGAGTCCTTAAAGGGTCCAACATTGTTCTAACAAATCTCTGTTCAGACGCACGTGAGAAAGTTTGCTTTGCCTTTTAAAGAAATGCTTCTTGAAGCTCATTTTGTAAACAAATGCCTTATGCAAGATCTTTCAAAAATCTTTTATTTCTCTATTTATTTTGGACCAGCTGCAGCCCGCATGATTTCTTCAATAACGTTCATCTCGCTTGTGTCAAATGGCCAATCTGCATTGATGAATTCTAAGGTCGCCTGCAGTTTTCCGTTCATTAAAGCCATTTGTCACTTAAGGATTATTAAATTATCTTTCAATGCAGTACATTCTTATGGAGGTATAAACGAAAAAAATAAATACATGCTAAATAGTCCTGGATCACTCATTTCATTAATCACATAAACAGGTTAATGGAATTTGAATATTTCATTTCCATACTAGTATTTTCAAGCTGTATTTTTGCTGCCTGTACTATATAACTATGACCGATATTATGCTCTTTATTTACCAGAGCAATCTTGTTACAATTGTCGGTAAGAAATAATAGTAGTAAGTACGTTCCATGGTTTTCCATTTGTCATCTTATTAGCACCGTCTTGTTTGTGAATAAACTGGGCCAGAATCAAATGCCGGTCACCGCTAAATTCATTCGCGACGTGAAGATTTATGACTTGCAGATGAAATGCAAATTAGTGTTTTACACACTTATTACTATGTAAATTTATTTGTGTGAGAGGATCATACGATCTTTGTTATAAATACGTAAGATTTTGAAACGGGAAATACATAGGTAGCGCTATATAATACAAATATAAGACAAGAAGATTATATTATGACTATTGTCATGAAAACTTAAACATTAAGCTGCGAAGCAAATCGTCAATTGCACCAGATGTTGTAACTTCAAGAGATCTAGAAATCAGGAATGTGAACTACGCAATGGAATTGCTATTTAATACAGATCTGAAAGATTAAATGGAAAATTTGATTACCAAACTGCATAAAATGCCACTTGCTGTGATTAAAGCCGACGGTAAATTATTGCATACAGAGTTTGATTTTGTGAAACAGCGTTTATTAATACGTTTCAGAAAAATGAATGATAAAAATATGAAACAATCGTAATTGACAAATCGTCTTTTGATGGTATAGCCAATTGCATCCAACACATGCTTACATTAGATGACGAAAATTTGATTGATGATACATTAGCGTTGTCAAACTCGACCAATTTCAGCTATTGTGGCCTATCAGCACAGCAGATATATTGTACAGGTAATGTGCGCAATGCACAAGTGCAATTTATCTTTATTCCTTGGTTAACAAAATTCTGACACGATTAAAAGATAATTATCAAAGGCTTAAGCTGGGGGAGTCACCACTGTCAACTTCGGATCTCTTGGACAAAAGCCAGCGAAATAGTCACAATGACCAACACATCAGCACGTAACACCTAATTTATGAGCAATGTTTTCAGAAACTGCACAAACAAATATTGGCCAATGCCAATTGGGCAGTAACGATCAAGCGTCGAAATGGGTCGACGGTCGCCGCCGGCAATTGGCGTCGTTGAAGACGAGGATCAATCATTGTTGACCTGAAACAAACGCTTAGAGGTCGTTCCTGAGTTGGTTATAATACAATTTAGTCAATTATGTTTAGGGTATGAAGAAGGCAAGGAAGAAGGGTTTATTCGTTCATCCTCTGTTAGGCTGAAAACGCCTAATTTGATTTCTTACGCGAGTTTGATGGATTTACATAAATCACCGCACTGTGTCAAGACATAACTATGTATATTTGCTTTCACGAAGAAACTATACAAATCACAACTTGGAGCGGTAACAATATGACGCAAAAAGGCCTAAGGATAATAAAAGAAATGACGAAAGATAAATAAGAATTTCACACAGCCTTACCATGAATTTAGTCCACCGGCATATTAAATTGATAATTTAGAGGCCTTCTACCTAATAGATACATTAGAATAAAAAATTGTATATAAAACTGTAGACGCGGCACAAACACAGGTAACAACGGGTTTGACGCAACCAAACAATCGTTGCCACGCCTACCTCCAAATATAAGTGTAAGTAGGCAATACCAATTACCGGCGCTCGGAGTGAGTGCCCGAAAATACCAAAATAAATGACGTTAACGGAAATTTGGGTTACAGAGGTGAGCACACGTGTGGAAACGACTTCTGCGGCTTGTTTATCGCAGGCTTTTAGTCATTAGAAACTAGCTAAGTGTTTCCCGAACACTGTGATTTGAACGTTTTTAACAATAGATTGTGTAGGCTCGTTAAACGTAGGTAGGTAGGGCATGCAAGATGCCCAATCCTCACATCTATTCATCCAACAGGTGATATTTCAAAAATTTTAAAGAAAAATATTCTATGAATTTTATTAACATAGATTTTACCAGTCATAACAAATTTATCTGTATCGCAAACGGTATTTTCTTTCATGGCAATTCAGAATAATAAGTGACTCAATGTAGCGTGCTCATACTACAATTACCTTACCTAGCTAGATTGAGCTGAGACAGACATTAACTACTATTATTTCTAAACAATGTTAATGACACCGTTCTTACCTAAATAAATTGGGCTAAAAAACGGCTTATCCGGCGAAGTAGCTCGAAAACATAAATGACTCGTGTTTGTAAGACTACACCTAAATCACGCCATTTTATGCGTAGATTCGCTCCAAAATTTTCAGAACGATCTTGTATCAACTAAATAAGGTTCAAAATGTCCGATTTTAACAGCTTGGTAGTGGTTTTCCCTAATGTTGAAATAACCGCGAGAATTTCGTGATTGTATAATTTGCATTAGCCGTACATTTCGGTGCGTGCAATGGCATTTCACGGAAATGTAATTTTATTGCGCTAGATGCTCTAAGATATTACTGATATTCAGTAGACTAGTGCTACTTACTCTCCATACAACTCCAATGAAACAAGATTCCTAACATTTACATAAATTTTCAATGCCCCCTTTGAAATTATGCCTATAGATATCAAAACCATTACCAAATTGCACAAGTAGAGCACCCATCCCACAAACTTTTCATGCGAAACACATGATGTGTTTTCTTATAAATACTGCCTCGTTGGTGTAGCGTTTAGTTCGCTGGTCACTAACTAAGAGTTCGAGGGTTCGAATTCCGGGTCAGGCCAAAATTTGTTTCTGGGTTTTTCTGTTTTGAAAGTACAGCTCGGAGTCAGGAAGTTGGTGATGACGACACCCCTGTGCCTCAGAAAGCTGGTTATAAGCCGTTGTTCCTGTTGGACTGCCGTCTCACCGAATTAATGAGCTTGAAGGAACAGAGAGTGCACTTGTGTATTGCGCACACACACATAATATCTCCTGCGTACCTGGCCTATCTCAGTTGCTCAGTTGCCGCTATTACCGAAAATCGGTAGAAAAATATTATTTTCTTTTACATAGTCACATTTTTATTTAGTTATACCTAAGTCTAGTGTGAATTTTGTAAATTTTGTAATTGGTTTAACTGGCCTAAATCCTAGAACAATATTCGATTCAGCTTGCTTTAGTCACAGATAGTGTCCAAATACTTAGTTTGAATGTGCGATTGTTTCTGGTTCTAGACCGAATCGTACTTCCTGTCCCTATTCGTCCCAGACAGCCTTGCAGACATCCTACACATCCGTTAATTATACATTCGTTATGGCAAGTACATAATTATTAAATAAGTAATTAGTCATCTGTATCTGTCCTCCTGTTATATGAATCCGTCTGTCGTTGCAGTTAAGCCTTCAAATAAGACGGTTTCAAAATAAGAGTGAATAGGCTGTTATAGACAGATATGGTCAATCTTAGGCTGCATTGTCACTTATTATCGTGGCCAAATGGCTATCTGTGATAAAAATATACAATATGGAATACATATTTTAAAGATATATTTATAAAACTTAATCAAATCATCAAGGCAGTTCAGAGCAGCAGCTTTATGAGCTCTATAAGCTATGTAAGTGAACATATTAAGAAATAGCCAAAAATACAAAGTACTACAGAGTAGAGGCCCAGATGCCAACTTCTATTACAGGCGATATAGCAACTACTTTACAGCTTTGTAACGGGCAGCTTTGTGTGAAACATTCCTGTTGAATACCCAAAGCGATCGTGGTGCGGGGTAGGGGCTTAAAATATTCTCTATAAACCTGTTACCAGAACCATTCGACCTTGTTATATGACAAAAGGCAAACCAGGGAAGTGACAGTTGGAAGCTTTGGCCATGCGTATTGTGATCAATGCTCATACAATTTCACCTGACAGTTACTCGGTAGAGCCTGCGCCATGGTAATGAATTTGCAGTTACCTAGTCGACGTCTATTTGTAAAAAAACCTGCAATTTTTCCGTGACAAAATAAAAGCCCATCATGTATACAAAGTATGAAAATATTAAAATAAATGAAATCGGACATGTCGGTCCCCACAATTTATGGACAATGCAAAACAGGGATATTTTTATACTTACTTACATATACTTACAACTAATGTAACAACCAAACGACTGTCCATGTGCTCTATTGTTAAAACTCACGTAAATATTCCAAATGATTTTCGGAAATCAAATAAAAATCAACGAAAATCACGTGAAATATTGATCGAGTGCTTACAAAATTAAAAATTTTAATCACTTCTGTGGATTTTATCTCGTTTTCATTCGAAAATCGAACATAATTAATAAAATCACACGCCACATTGACGCAGGTGATTCAAAAATAGAGCTTCAGACCTACGTTAGGTACTTACTTGTTTCATCGCCCGAATGCCGCTTTAAAATTAAAATTAAATTACGGCAGAGAAATAAACATTATTGAACAACTCTATACTAGAAAACATAGTTTAAATGCGTACATTAACGTTAAGAAGCAGAACAAATATAGACGCACGTGTAACCATAGTTTACAATTCGTCTGTTTTTTTTATGTTTTGACCTATGACTTGTAGATAATGATTTTGGCATTAGTAGGTACGACAGTATTGTACAAATTGTTCGTGTGAAGTATTAAATATATAATGAATAATTATCATGATTAATTAATATTTCGTTGGCTAAAACTGTGAGAATATATAAAGAAATATTCTGCGCCCACGTTTGTAGTACCCATACTATACCAGTGCATTCATTTAACTTGACCCTATTTTACCGCAAATTATAGGCTAATAGCAAGTAAATATGTAGAACGAAACGTACAATCGATGGGGACAACACTTTGATGAAAGAATATTTCATCACAGGGACAACACCAAAAACTCCATGGGCCCTATTTTTGTATCACTCGCCTGGATATGGATTGTGATTTTCGTTAGAAAACATGCTAAACTCACAAAATTTTGGTAACTTTTTAATTAAAAATACCTAGTAAATGTCACATGCCATTTAAACGCGAGCAAAAAGAAGACCCCATGTTTCGTGATTAGATCTCTTTAGATATTTAATTATAATAATGTCAAGTAAGTATCTAAATACAATAGGTTATATTTAACGTCTTTCCACGTGTTACACATGTCATTTACTGTATAACGAATCTATAAAATTGCATCAAATACAGGTCTAGACGCCATAAATTAAAATACTTAATTAAACTAATATCTACACGTGGTGCGTTGGCGCAGCTCATTTGATATGTGATACTTGTTTGCATAATTGCACATACGATATGGAGATTCGATTAATCATAATTACTCTATTGCGATTTTAACTAATTTTGATTTCCGATTTCCCTTGGTCCCATAACTTGGAAAATAATCCATTTAATAAAGCGTTCAAGTTTTATTAACGCTTCGCCGCAATTCTAAATAATTCAGCTAACATGTTTGTATTGAAAATCCAAAATCGTTGCAAACAAAGATGCGGTGTAACTATTGCAAAATAGTGGCACAATTATTTACTAAGAAACTATTTGAAATTAAGAATTTTTGCTGCCTTTTTTCTACAAACAAATAATTAAAGTCAAGACATCTAATTATCAATTATTTTTTTAAGTAAATTCCTTCTTATTTCGGACTTACACAATCTTATGCAAATACCCAAAGTATAAATTAAAAGTATAGGGTAGATGTACCTTTTCAATAATGTTGTTTAACCTGCCTACCTTTTCAATAATGTTATTTTAATTGTTTTCTAACTGTATAGTTAAACAATGATTGCGTATGGTTCAGTGGTGCTCTTAATTACTGGGATTGGTTTACGACTGAATGGCGATGTGACTCACTTTCAGGGATCAACTTTGAATAAAATAATTTTTACTTTTTGCTATAGGTAACATTGTTCGTTTGATTCTATAGAAGCCACATGATTCTGTGATAGAACTTTAAACGCTATTCTATCGTCACACAAACAACACATAGAAATCCGTAGGACGGATTTAAACCTATTTATCTGTAGGCGGTATTTAATAATACCAATTGGACGCACCTAAAGTTGCCTATTGATTAAAATCAACTTTACGATATACTAATCGGCAGACATAAGATTCAGCACCTACATAATTTCGAGAATCACCCACTCCACCATTACTGGCTTAAAATAAACCTTCCTATTGCACGTGCATTTTTATTTACGTCATTTCAACGTAAGCAGCTCCACTAAATGTATTTTGAAACACGTTTAAAACTATAAACTAAACTACTAAGAACCAACCTCGTATGTACAAGGCTTTATGAACGTGTCAAAGCGAATACCCAAGCTCTATTGAAAAAACTTTATTATTTAATAAGCTTTATTTAACTGTTTATTCATTTGGCTGTTAAAAAATGACATTCCTATTATTTATTTTAGTATTTGCTAGTAATAAATAATTTTGCTTCTAATATGACGTTATCAGTATTACACATCACTCGTAAATTTCAAGTATTGTTTGATACCTAATCAATGTTTATGTTACGCGGGTCACACACATGTCACATCTTATTTCCTCACAGTAAGATCAAGAGGTCATGACGCTGAGCCAAAAATATCGGCTACTACTATTACTACTACTTTTATCAACCCGACAAGATATCAGTATTATCATAACTTTAAAATTGAGCATTTGATAGGTAAAAAAGTATAAAGTAGATCAATGCAACTAAAAAAACCGGCTAAGTGCGAGTCGGACTCGCGCACTGAGGGTTCCGTGCCAACTTTACCTGAATTAGGGATTCTTTCTCGGTTGTTGAAGATGTGCTGTATCTCAAAAACGAATAGATTTATTTTGCTGAAACCAATTTTCGTTGAAAGTATTTATTAAGATCTACATTATGTGTTTTTTTTTTTAATTTCCACTCACTTCGTTCAAAAGTTAGATGGGAGGATGCCCATTTTACGATTTGAAAGCGCCTATCCCCCAATATTGAAATTTGTAGAGAAAATGGTTTTAGAAACCTCTATGTCATTTAAAAACAACTATCCATAGACACCCTACACAAATAGGTTTGACCAAGAAATTTTTTTTTGGTTTTAGTTTCATGTATTGGAGCCCCCCCCCCCTTAAATATTTTTATTTTTATTTTTTTCTATAAGAATCGTTAAGCGGTTAACAGGATACATCTACCTACCAAGTTTCAACTGTGTAATGCTAATAGTTTTAGAATAAAGTGGCTGTGACATACGGACGGACAGACAGACAGATAGACTTGACGAAACTATAATGGTTCCGTTTTTTGACATTCGGCTACGGAACCCGCAAGGTTGGCACGGCACCCTCAGTGCGCGAGTCTGACTCGCACTTGGCCGGTTTTCATTATAATTTTAACCAGACAATTTATACACCCGTATGTTGCAAGTGCATACTAAACAGGTAAAGTAATTTCCCTGGTGCATACAACGAGTGAGTCATCCTCTCCACAAATAGAATGGAATAAATTGTACACACACTATCGTATCCCGTATTTCGAATCTTGCCGCCCATTATTAGGGCGCCAGCCCCCATTTCACATAGTAAGTACTTCAACCTTGGCTAGAAATGTTGGAATATTGTGTTCCTAGGGGCAAATTGTAAACATTTATAGTGCAATCCTACATTATAAGTGCGAAAGTTTCTGAGGATGGATGTATATTTGTTACTTCTTCACGCTATAATACTCAATGGATTTTGATAAAACTTAGGTTATGATGATTTACAATGATATTTTGTGAGAGAACCCATATTTGCGCGGGCGTAACCGCCAGTAATGATATAAGTTTACTTTAAAGATGTCTCAAAAGCTAATTTTAAATAACTAAAAAAAGTTATCCTCTAAGCTTTAAATTATATTCCAGATTTCCACCTACCACAGCTGTCTTGTTACTAGCTATAGATTGCAGTTTTTCTATACTTGGTGATGTAACATTATTTAAAAACTAACATAGGTACCACAAGTCCCAACCCATCCAGAAAACAACACTGAGTTCGATATAAGGAAATAAAATATTCAGAACAAAGTGTTATGAAATGATAAGGATTGACAAACCAGTTACGAGTACTGCTATGGCCAAAGATACAAAATATTCTTAAAAAGGTAGGTATAAATGCCTACATACATTATTTAATTGCTATTTTGATACCAAAGATGATCCAATAAAACAAAGAATCATTATTGCACATGCAGTGGGCAGACAGTAAGAGTAAATTAGTATGAAATAAAAATAAAAGCTAACTCATTGCTTTTCCCACGAAATTAATTAACTCCTCGCACTTAATCACCAGTAAGTGCCTACTTGTTTAAATATTCGTGCTTTTTTCAGCTCTGTGTTTATTATCTTACTAGCGGCCCGCCAGCGACTTCGTACGCACGTTTTAGTTTTACTCCGTTCCCATAGATCGTAGCAAAAATATTTATAAGCCTCTAAGTATTTAACTAATTAAAAAGCCTACCCCGATAAATTCACTATTTAACAATGTATCTAATATATTTTATAACCGGACCAATAGTTCCTGTGATAAGCGCCTTCAACCAAACAATTTAAATTATAGACAAATGTTATATGTTGTGTAGACTCACACGTAGCCCGGTCTTTAATCTGGTCAAACTTACACGGGGATATTATCTTTTTATTTTACAACGTAATGGAAATACTTTACGTCTTTCGTCAATCGTATATTTCTTTCGGGTGCTAAAAAGACCAGGCTATTCTGTGCGCTTACACAGCATCATGCCGCATAACATAACATATCAAGTCTTCTCCCGCTACCTTAAGAGTTTGAACTTGAGCTTTGTTTGAATTCAAAGGGAAAATTATATGTAGGGATCTACCCCATCATCATCATCAACACCCAAGGCCGTCCACTGCTTAACATAGGCCCTCACGATAAATTTGCAAAAAAGTTCCAGGTCGGATACCCATCGACCGCAGGAACAGCGTAGATTGTCCACCAACAATATGAACAAACGATCTGCATACTACACTGGACACAGACCGCTTGATACCTACTCTGTTTCAATACAAAAAAAATTCTTTACTATTTTAAGGAATAAAATCTCTTCTCGAGAGTAAAATTAATAACAAACATGTGTCAAAACATTGTGAGACCCAAAGATATGTCAAATGATTGTCAAAAATGAAATAAAAATTATTTTAAGCATAAGCACTAAAGAGTATTTATATTAACTTCGTAGCCAATCATCCCCAAAATTACTTTCTACCCCTTTTTAACCCCGTTACAAGATAAATTTCAATAAAATTTGATACACATTTTTCGTTAATATTTTTAAAGAATGGTTATGCAAAATTTAAAGTAGATCAGACCAAGGAATCACATTTTCCCATACAAACTTTGCACCCCTTTTTCAACCCCTTAGGGGTGAAATTTCAAAAAATCCCTTCTTATCGGATCCCTTCGTCATACCAAGAACACACCCTCCAAGTTTCAGGTCTCTACGATCAGCGGTTTAGGCTGTGCGTTGATCCGTCAGTCAGTCATTCAGGACAAAGCCTTTTATATGTATAGATAGAAGACCGCATGCACGCATTCGATGCGAAATCAATGTTACACAAACGTGGGGTTTGCCAGTGCATTCGTAATTCTATTGTGATTGACGTAAGAGCGAATTTGTTACGTCGTCAGTTTATCATTGCGAACTCTTGGTTTGGTTGGTTCAGTAGATTTCGGAGCGATTACCTAATTACCTTATCTTGTCCTCTGTAGTGACGCGAATCTTAGACTCTGAATGAAGATGTAGAAGCGTCATCGTAAGACTTCAGTTTCATGCCTACTACATAATAAGTTAATAACATAAATGCTGGCGATATTTACTAATAGCCATAAAAATATGAATTGTTTTCACCTGATAGA
Source organism: Pyrausta aurata (assembly GCA_963584085.1). Lineage (NCBI taxonomy): Eukaryota > Metazoa > Arthropoda > Insecta > Lepidoptera > Crambidae > Pyrausta > Pyrausta aurata. The sequence goes on along the minus strand of OY757268.1, from coordinate 899,049 downwards.
TAACTAATTGAATTGTCTTCTGATGGATTTTATTAGTAACCTCTTGGTTATTAATTAAGTAACAATGTCATTCGCAACAAGAATTTATGTCTGACTGAATTGATCTCATGTAACTCGTACTACAGATTTTTTCAACAATGGCATGTGATGTAGTAATATCGTAATAAGCAAACATCATTGTCAGCATGCTGGTCATTGTTTTGTCACGTTTGTTGCAGAATTTTCACTTTATTATGAGCTTTGCTGTCATAATTATTTTAAAAGATTTTAACTTTATTAAATTGTTTATTTATACCTTTAGATAAACTAACGAAAGATTCTATTTCACTAATTATATTTGTTTCTGCTAAATAAAATTCACTCATATTGTACGATGTGTCCCCTAGCTATCCATTGACGAATACGATACGAGCAGATTTCTTAGCCTACCTACTTTTTCAGAACCTACTTATTATTTCTTCTTACAGTTTTCACTATAGTTTTTTAGTTGCAACGTGAGCAAAAACCACGAAATGTTGACTTCATTTATCAGTAGTGGTAGTAGGTAACTTTGTGTTTTTATATCTATATTAGGCCCATTGGCAAATTCAACACCATTTATTACTCAATCGCCTAGTCTGGCTCATCAAGATATTTCATAAACAGGCCTATTCGATAATCAAGCCAAACATAACAACTGAAAACTATCTCAGGTACTCGTGCCATTTGAAGGCAAAAAATATTTGGCGCACTTTGCGTCTCTATATTCTTTGGAGGGGTGAATGCATATTGTGTGTGCCAGCGTTAAACATGGGCCTTTTGCAAAAACGCGGCTCCAAGATACCACCAGACCGGTTTCTATCGGGTTTCGCTCTGGATACTGTGCTGTAGGGCGTTTCGACGACGGGTTCGTATTTTTTGGTAATGAAAAGCTCCACCAAAATCTGGTATCGTTTGATCATTTTATGGAGAAACTCGATTTTGTACTCTTTCAAAGCGTTTTGTTTGTCGGGGTGTAGGACCTGTGCAGGGTCATTTACCTTATGAGAATCTGAAGCAAAAAGCGCAGCGTTTTCCTTGTATATTTTTTTTGCTGCATAAGAATATTTAAATTAGCGACGTAAATTAGCTACAAAGCCAATTCTCAACGAATTTCTTGTTTACCAAAAGCCATAGAAACAGTTGACACACAAAAACCTTCGGAGTAGACAAAAGTAAACACCAGTAACATGACACCTTGACATTTTAATGACCCGCCATCACCGACGCAGTAGTAGGTATTCAATTCCAGCTCAAATATTTGTTGGCAAACCAATAATACGCGTCGTGAACTTCAAAAGCATGTCAAATATCCAATCGTATTACAAATTATGTCTAAACGGGACTTAGGAATTGATAGTGCAAATATTTGCAGCAAATGTAATGGCAAAATGCTGCAAATCTACACACTTCAGTTATTTGAAAAGTTAAATGACTTTGAGCGAAAGAATCTAGCAGACGCAGTTAAATGGAAGTAAAAATAAAACCTTCCGTACACGAAAATACTCTTGCTTGAGCATTAAAAGTTTGCATTGCACCACTTGCGGTGTTGTTTTAGCTTAACAAGAATCACAAGCAAATTATGAAATCGTGGTAACTAGGTTCTTCAGATAACAGATATAAATTCACGCTGAGAAGCCCATTGCAACGCTTTTGCAGATACATTGCAAAACTGCGAAAAGTGTGTTTTTATCATAGATTCTGGATTATTATGATAAAAACTGATGTTTTACAGATACAGAGATTATTTGGTAGGTACTGGTGACGAAGATGAAGATATAAGATAATAAGACACAGAAAAGATATACACGATTGGTTCTAAACCTATACTACTCTACAACAGCATAAATATTACAAATAGTAAATTTTGTTTCTTTTCACTGAGAGCAATACCACCCGTGTAACATTTCAATGACATTTGCAAAAGAAATTCTCATGTAAACCTCAAATTTTACGATGCGCAATGGCTAGAAACGTTTATATCCGTGTAGCAAAGATCACATATCTCGTAAAACGAGATAACTAGGAACGGAAACATGTCTGTGATGTGCGTAAGATAATAATAGACTTAGACTTAGACACTTGTTCATAGGCGTGGTGCCCAAACGCAAGCAGTTCATCAACCGAACACGTTTACGAGCGATAGTAAATGAGGCTTTGAACCTAGGATCTCGGGGAAATTGATCTGACACTAGCCGCTATAGGCGCGGCTACTAAATAGGAGTAGATAGATAAATCAAGTAATCAACAATGTCTTCAGACTTCCTGCTTCACAATCCTGCTACCACCACAAATTTCAAATTCGTCATCGTTTCCTAACTGTGACATATTACTTATTACAATAATTAACGATAGTTATAATGGACACATCACATGCTCAAAACACTGCATTGTTCTGCATTATCTAATGTGCTGTGCGAATAAAGGAGTGACTGTAGAAAAATATCTACGACCGACGAGAACAACAAATGCATTCTTATCAGTGAACTTATCAACACGGGCTAAAGGATCGATGACCTAAATGATGCTGCCTCGTACTTAGAACTTTATAAAAACTAATTTGTATTATATTCTAGCGTAGCAGGTAGCAGGCAGGGCTACTGAGTTAAAATTGAAAGTCATGACATGACAGGGGTACAAAAGATAGAAAAGTAACCAAGATACATCTGTAGTTTTAAAGCCATTTCAAAATGTCCTGTTATAAGTAATCAATCACGTTGTTTATGGAAGGTCTAACTACGGGGATAAATATGTAACGAATTGATTAAGGTACTTGCAGTTTTTGATACGTAGTAATTGTAAAGTTACGTCACCAGCGGTTGAATATTAACGATTGTGTGTGTGTTTGAAGATAAAATACCTTAATCAATGGTAATTTAAATGGCCATTCTGAAATTTGGTTAAAGTAGTTGTTCTTCAAATCACACACAATCGTAAATATTTAACCGCTGGTAACGTAACTTTACCATTACTACGGATCAAAAAACTGGCCCTTATAGCAAGAATCTCTGGCATTGGACAAAGTAACGCTGGATTGTGGACACAACAAATCTCGTCATTACGACTTTTCCCAGCAGAAGATTAATAGAGATGATAAAACTTATTGACGATGGCATAAAGAAATGGGTACGTAGGTTACGAATGAAGCCAAATTTATTAATTAACAACAAAATTTGGCCTAGGACTTGAGGGGAGTCTGAATACCAAGACTAATAGAAGACAATCCACTTTACATACAGGTAAGATAGTCAACAAAACCGAGAACCGAGATTGAGTGCACAACTTCAAACTTGATTTCTTTTTGCGAAAGTGATATTAATTCATTCATAGATATGCAGTGTGTGAAGCTATCGTAAAACAACCCAGTATAATAAAAATAGCTAAAATTATGACTTAAACAGAGGTGAAATTATAATTTCAACAAAAACCAACAATGTGATACCACTTGCCCTTGCAGCATAGTTCATGCTAAAAAATGCTATGACCTTGTCTACGGCTCACCTGACCGCTGCCAAGTTGTGTTACCGTTAAGTCACAAACTGGGGCATGCAGACCAGTTCCAAGCCGATTTGCGATTACTGTGAATTACAACTCTTATTTTGTCTTATGGTTTCTTGCTCTGACTCTCAAATCGCATATGAATGAGAAAGAACGTGCGTCCGTTCCAGTGGCTGCTTTACAATTTAAAGTTCTCTCAATAGTAAAAGACACGTTAAATCGCCAGGATCTGAGTTTGCTCAGATAAGGAGGTAAATAGGGTTTTACATTACCAGGGGCACGGATAATATTTCTCGATACACACGTTATTAGATGACCAAATGATTGATAGTAATTATCGGCCCCAATGTCCTCGTGATATGAAAAGGTTTAACAGATTAGTGAGCATGTGACGAAAATATGCCGGGTGAGATTCGGGTGATAAAATGATAACTGCTCGTACAACTTACTTGATATGGCCGTGAACATGCTTGCATACGTAAATTACGCTTTAATATAACATGTAAGTAAATGCCTTATAGATAATGAAATTTCACGCTCTAATGCACACACAACACGCAAAATTCCAGATAAATCGATAAATAATGCAAAATTGACAAAAGATACAGCACAGCTCAACCACATCCTACTTACATTTACTTTTTTATGGATGATGAACAATAACATCTGATTCATATTCATTCAGTGCACATTGCCCACAAACCGTAAAGCCCAGCATTGTATACCTATGCGATAAATGTCTGGTTATTTCTAAATATTTGGTTAATGATACCATTTTTGCACCAAATAGTTTTTTTTTAGCGTCGCATTGCAACATTGGCTACTGGCGTAAAATGAGCTTGTTAACAAGAAACTGTAATTGACAAGCTCTCATAGTTAACTTAACCCGACAGATGCGTAGCTTTCCCAACGATATCAAGTTTCATTGACTAGGTAGTCATGTGTTAAGTATAGTACTCACATCGTAGCTCCATGTGCAGGACACTCCAGCGAACTTCGCGACGCATCTTCCCAGCTCCACATCTTCGTGGGTGGTGTACAGGTGCTTCAAGCAGTACTTCACATGTGGAGCCACCCTCCGCAACGTCTCACGAGAGAACAGCACTCCAGGACCACCCATGCAAAAGTTCTCATTGTAGTCCAACGCCAGGGCGTCCCGCTCTGCTGTGGTCCCGCGTCCAGCCTGCCCTATGAACTGGGGCTTCCGACTGTCTACCGAACGCAAGAACTCCCCTAACTTATCACCTCTTACGTAAACGTCATCATCGGCACGCATGAACCACTCGAACCTATCTCCGTACTTTTCGTACATGTACAACAACATGAGGAACGACTTCTTCTGCGGAGGATAACTGTCGTCCACATTGCGCAGCGGCACCAGCGGCAGGCCTGGAGCCCGAGACACTTCCGAGCTGAAGAAAGCAATACGTCCCGGTAAATCTTGCGCCCAAGTCTCGAAAACAGCCTTAGCTCTCGAGTCCAAGTATTGTTCGGCTGTCATAACACCAACAAACACTAAAGTCCGATTAGAATTTTGCACTGTCTCGTCCGGTTTCAACCCGACTAAGGCCAGGGGGTCCGGCGCTACATACGACCGGGCCGACTGCGGGCAGGCCTCGATCGAGGTCCTAGAGGATGGTCGTAAGCACAGCTTGAGGAAGATCCCCAGCGTGAGTCCAGCGACGACGCCCGCCACCAGATGCATCCACTTGCTCCTCCGGGCCATCGTGTCGGAACTGCGGATCAATAAAAGCACCCACGTTCACCCGGTCCACATGTGTGCATTCCAGGAATAGTCTTTTTATCCCTTTTTTGTAGCGACCGGGAGGGGTAGACATTAGCGGGCGGCTTTTTTGTTCGCGTTTCGCTCCCATCGACGGGGAGCGATCACATGGCCGAGCGGTCGGGCCGTGGCGCGACGAAATCGAACCCTATCGGTATCGGCGCCGGCCTAAATATCAGATTTGCAGATGTTATCGGTGCGAGCGCGACGAGGCACGACACGTATCGAAATGCGAGCTCATGTCAGACGTGGGGCGTGATGCGACGCGTGCGCCGCCGGCCGGTGAGTCGGAGCACTGGCAGTGGCGTGGCGAAAACAAAACTGAGCGGTAATTCCAATACTCCGAGTGTCCGCGTGGACTGTCCGCGCGCGTCTCTGTCTTGCGCGGGGCGCGGGCTATCTGCGTCTTGGTCGGTGTAATGTGGGCCGGATTCGAGTGAACTTGTCCCATTCATCGCGTCTGGTCGCCGATGACAATAGTGTGAATAGACAATGCCGGTGGCCGGCATTGTCTGGCGACTCGCGGAAACTGAATTTTATGACCCATTTCGAGCGGGAACTACGCGTCAGAAGCAGGGTTCCTTTACCTGCCCGAGATTACTCCGCTCGCTGCGTAGTACTAACTAATCCTGTTTCAAATTGGATACTTAGGTTACACAGCGTTATAAAGATGCAGGCCTGTAAACTGTTAGCAATATAAAAGCCAATTCCCTGCAGGGCAAGAGATTTATAGAAGTGCTTGGAAACTTGTTTAATACGTAGCTGGTTCTCGGCAATTCTACGAGCAATAAAATGCATGCTGTAAGACTATCTACTTAGAAAATAGCACATCGCACATCTATCTACTAACCTGGAAAAGTACAATAATTTACCTACCTAATTTTGTATACTTTTTCCAAGCTCTTTAGACATACTCTCATCAAATCTGTGGTATATCTTGCTTGATAGACATATCAAGAATGACCACAGTCTTCGTAAATAAATATCAAAAACGTAACACAGTTTGGAACTGTTCAATAAGTAAAATATCCGAAATGAAAGATACCGGTGTACCGAAAACTAATTTGCACATCGTTCATCAATCAAAAAAACTGTTGGCATTGACCTAAACAACACGGAATGAAGCAAGATCGAGCTATCACGCACTATTTTTATCGGAATAAAGTCCATTTTCGTGAAGATACTGTTAACGACGATTAGAAACACATGTCTACGCTTCTTAACGCAGTCATTTGCATGACATATGGGTGATTCAATTGGCTCCACAACTTTTTGTATATTTTTCCCAATAATGAGAGTACAAAAAAAAGCTTTTACTTTTGACGACACTTTTTAACATATCAGAGGGCACTTCTCTATCATACATCATAACGCGATGTATTATTCCCGAATCCAGTCATCCCTTCGCACTTGCGAGAGATGCCTAAATGGCTTATTCGAAAACTAGCGGTCCCAGAAAACTGCGTATCGTTCTCGGTCCGGTCCCGCTTTATGGTTATATTTATCCTATTCCGGGTTAAGACATCTAAAAATGTAAAAATCTTGATAATCATTCCACCCGTTTTCGATAATACACTACTACCCGTTACACTAATGGTCATTCTGTCTCTGTCAGTTAATTTGACGTTTACAGAGACAGGAAAAAGATTTAACCCAGGATTAGCGTAGTCCTGGGCTAAATTATCATGCGCAAGTGGGCCTTAACACGTTCCGGGACAGTGCCCGCCTACAGGCGTGAAAACAATAAAACATCTATTGTGTCTGGAGTAGTGTCCCGGAACGTGTTAATAACTTAAAATTTTATAATAACTGTATTAGATTAACTTGGCGTCCACCGTGTGATTTTACAATATGGTTAAGCAATAAAATATCGAGATAAAAATAAATCAATTTTATTTTTATACACAATCCTCGTTTAGATGCTGTATAAAATTCCACTCGCGCCTACGAACAAGCCTTCGCTTACAATTTCACTCTAACACTATAATAAATAAAAATCATTTGCAACAAACATAAGTATTTATAATGGAATATAATCACTCTCCATTTATAACTATATATAGAATATTTTGTTACATATAAAAATAATTATATTACAAGCATTTAGGCACAGCCCAAAATATTCAACGGCGCTAGAAAGTTAAAAGCTTAATTTTAGGACAAATCATACAACTAAATATAGGGTGTCTCGTGATTATTAAATTGCACGACTATACTTTACGACAACTTTTTAGAGTTAAGTTTGAGTTAAGTTAGTATGTAACCTAGCCGTTACATGTTTACAGTATTAACAGTTTAGATACACAATTTATCAAAATATCTTTGACCACTACAAATCAAATAGAACGATTTTTAGAAATGTATACCTGAAGAAGTCAGTTATTGTGTCTGTTCGGAAAACGTGTTCATTCATCTAATTAGAATTGTTTGATTGACTTGATTTCAATTTGGATAGGTTTAAAAACAACCCCTTAAAAGACTTAAATGACTGCATTTGTTTCACTACTTAAAATTTGAATTTTACTCACATATTATAACCATTACTCATATTGAGGTGCACGATAAGGTTAAACATGAATGCATTAAATACATGCAACTGCTGTACCAAATGTTATCACTTTTAAAATATACCTAACAAGATGATAGTGCCTCGATAAATCCATACAACCATATATCATATTTCAAACAATATTTTGTGTAAATTATAATGTGCATATAAAATGTATAGCTCAGTGCTTGTAGGAAAATATTAAATGCTCATAATTAGTACGAAAAAATAAACTGAATTGAAATACTTCCGCATTTATAGTCCGTTTATCTGTACTTATAGAATGTTGTAAACAATATTTTCTTAATTTTTAATAAAATGCATGATTGATTTCTTAACAAGGAAAGTCTAAATTGTTTACAATATTCGGCAAGCAAAGAAATACTGACTATATGAAGATTCTTTCACAGAGAGAAAAGATAAAAAACAATTCCTGAAAGAGATTCAGAAACTGATAATTAATTAAACTAGCTACTCCAGTGCCTAATCTAGCGTCTCAATTTAAACTATGAAAGAACCTTCAGAATTCACCTCTTAAGTTTGTAGTACATAAATAAATATATTCAATTTATCACTTTTTCTATAAAGCCACTTATAGTTTATTTACAATAGCTACAGTTATTATGTATGCCTGCTTCCATTTGAACTTGACACATCCATGATTATTTGCACACTCCCGTACCGAAAATCTGTTCTATTCGTATCAAGTTAAAAGTTAAAATATACATCATGTGTATCAATTTATGTGACAAAGTACCTACCTCGCATGGAAGATAAAGACCTTGCTTGCTTATGAAAAGCAATAACTTCGGCGTCCTTTCTAAATTACGTTTTACAATCATTGTTATATACTACTACTGGACAACTAGATTGTTCTGCTGAATGAACTCCTTCGATAGTGAACCCTTTTCTTTTTCCTGCAAATAAACGCTTACTATTGCAAAATACAACAGGGCTTGAGGCTTGAGTAAGAGTCCGTTCTTTTTTTCTTGACGAAAATTGTGTTTCAATATGTGATTAGAGAAATATTTGTTGAGTATAAACATCTTATTAGTTATTTTCCCCTTATTAAAAATATTATTGTTTATGAAGGGCTACAAAGTGTAGTTGTTAAAGTGAAAAAAAAACATAAATAATTTTTAGACAGCCTGTATTTTTATTGCAAAATATTTTTATACCTTTGTAACATTTTGTCTAAAGCTACTCTAACTTTTTACTTACATAATGTAAAATATACAATCTTCTAGAACCTCAATGAACTATCTGATTTTAATATGAATATTAACTTTATCAGTTTTTAGTGATGTAGTCTTTTAATGATAATGACATAGTTAATGGGACTTGATTAAAACATCATTCTGTCTCTGTCAGTTTATGTAACATTGACAGAGACAGAATGATGATCTATTCCTGGGTTAAATCATCGTGCGTAAGTGGGCCTAATCGAGTAACTAAAGTTTTACAAAATTCAATTCAATTTCATGTTATTATCATGCATATAGCCTGCATGGTGATGTATATTCAAAGCCAAATTTTTTAGATAAGGCATATTATATTAGACATTATGATAAATTCATATAGATACTTCTTTACGTTATTAGGCAGTGGTTGATTACTTTTAATATTTGCATTACCTCCATACTATGTTCACTATAATGGATGGCTTAAATACTCACAGACCCTCGCTAAAGTACAGTCAGTGAGTAACTGCTGTGGAGTTGACCTGTCTTTTTGATCTCATATGAAAACCAAAGCAGTAGATTATAAACTGATTCCTTACCGCACACTACTCTTGATTAGGATACTAGCTCATCCAAAGCCTTATCTCTGTTGAATTCATGTTTGGCTAGTGCTCCAAGTACTCTTCCTTCCGAGAAGCCTAGGTCCATCAAATCACCCAGTATCAGAAGTCCTTCAATCACCTGGAATTGATAAAGAAACCAGTTAGCCAATGATCATTCTCGTCTGGTATATTGTACACAGATACAGAACAATGAAATAAATATTGGTAAACACACTGTATGTGTGTCAAGTCCCTAACAAAACCTTTTAAAATTGCTTATAAACTAAAACACTTTTTAATAAAGTATCTGTTTTTATAACTAGCATAGTATACTTGAAAAAATCTCACCTTTTTGTCATTATCACCTAGCAGACTGCTAACTCTAGCTACCCTGTCAAGGGGGAAGCCCATTCCATGGATCTTTTGACACATAATCTGCTGTGATGCTGGGAACTTGTCAAATGGATTAGGCAATCGCTCAGATTTCCTTTTACTCCTCTTCTCCTCCCTTTTTTCGCTAGTAGAAGTGGAACGAGGAACACTCTGGATGTTTTTAGGAGCTGGACTTGTAGTACATGACCTCTCATTAGATCTCAGCTTTGCCGATGCTAACTCTTCGTTTAACTCTCTGACTATATCAGGCACACTTCTCGACCTGGATTTGATAGTGTTTTGGGAGTATGTTGATTCATTTTGGCTGATCACTTGTGTTGTTTGCTCGGGCAAAGTATTATAAACTGTGTTTTCTGGTGAATAAGGTATTTGGGGAGCTTGAAAATAATATGGATGTGGAATGAAAGAGCCATTGGATCCTGGATTTTGTTCAACAGATGAAGTAGGCAGTTGGTTACTATAGTATGATGGATCTATGTTTGTTGGATATGGATTGGTAGGAACATAATATTGGTAATTTGGCATATACATGTTCATATTTTCCATTGGCATTGGGTTATCACAGGTGCTATCAGAGGCAACATAGTAACCATTTGATACAGGATAATGTTGCGGTAAATACATAACACTTTGACCCTGAATCGGTTGTTCCATATTATATGAGTTAGGTAAATAGGCCATGCCTTCCATGTGCACCTGAGATGCACAATTTTGTAAGTTTGTGTATGTATCTTGTACATAGTTCTGTGGTTGACAGTTTGAAGAAGAATCTTTCTGACTTTGTAACACCTGAGCTAATAGTTCCATGTCATTTATTGTCTTCAGTTCAACATTATCAAATGGGCTTGAAGTATCATTCTCAAAGTCTTTATATGTCAACATGTCTATATTACTATACTGTGGAATCTTTGTAACTTTAGCACTCATTTTCAATTCTTGCAAGGGATCTGGGTCATCCAGTAGATTGTTTTGATGGTAGCTGGCTTGTACCTGTATGGGCTGTAGAATGTTTTGTTGGGAGTCTTGTGCGATACTGCAAGCAGGGTAGGAGGCATCATTAGTCGGTTCATTTATCTCAGGGCTTTGTTTATGAGGTATATCACAGGTTTGCTCATTTTTGTCATCCAGGGACAGTGCACTGATCTCGTCGGTGCTCGGGTACGACACGTCAGACACGCTCAACTGCTTCAGCTTCTCCTCGGCCTCAGCAGCCGCGATGGCGTCCAATTTCTTCTGTTTGGCTTCCTGTAGCAACTGCAACCGATGTCTCCACTCGTTTTTCTTCGTCTCTTTCGCACTCCTAAGCTCTCTGAGCTTAGCAAGGACATTAGTCTCGAAGGTTGAGCAATATTTAACGCTTTCGACGACATTTCGAGATCGCAAAGGACATTCGCTTACACTATAAGGCAATTCGATAGAAGGAGGTCGTTTATACTTCTCTGATATTTTTACGGGTACACCGTCCATATAATCACTAAAATGTGACATATCAAATTGGTATTTGCTTGAGATAATGATAAAAATCACACAATGAGACGACAAAGTTTGTTTCTATTGACTTTTTTCACTTTTAAGGTTACATAGTCCTTATTCAACGTCATCACTCCATAAAGTAAATTTTATGTAGCAAAACTTTAAACTGATAATAGCCTTCCATAATCACTCAAATAAATTTTAAAGCAACAAAATTAATTATTTTTAATTAAAATCCTGCTAAATTCCTACGTGTGACTGACAAGTTTGACATAATTAATGTCAAATTGACGTTTGCCAAACACAAATGTCACATTGCCTTGACCTAACTTTTAGGTGCTAAGAAGCGCTTACTTAAATGTCAGCGGTGTGGCGGACACTTTAGTGTTTTTACTTTCTGACTGACAAAGCAAAGTATTCTGAAATGAATTTAGCTAGTGTTTTTTATGTTGCATGTCTTACTTTTAATTTTTTCTTGTTTGTTACATATTTATCAAATATCTGTTATCGAAATATCCGTAAAGTTGCTAGTGTTCTGTCCTGCAAAATAAATAAAAAATATACATCTGCATTGAGATAAATAATAATATAATAATAATGAAATATGTATATATATCAATGTTCATCTGCTAAACACATTGACAGCGCTAAGCACTTTATGAGCCACCATTTGTTTGCTCAGCGCATAAATAGCTTTTTTCTGCTGAATACCGAACCGCCATATATTATTCTTACCATGTGACGAGTGTGACGGACGAGGAACGCAAAACTTTCAGCATCAGGCCCATACTCTTACTAAAGTAATCTGTGATCAGGCCCATCTTTGCCACTGGGCACACTGGGGCCTGGGCACGTGCTCAGGGCCCCGCGATGGATTGGGGGCCCCTAGTCTAGTCCCTCCCTACTTTATTACCAAACGAACCGATAACAACTACTCTACACTCGCATAAAAAATAAGTCTTCTTAACAAATGCTTTCCGTGTGTTGTCTTGCTTGTCTTTTGTGTTTTTAGTTAACAGATTCAAAACTACGAACTCTCGCTCTACGCAGTTAAGCTTTTGTGGGAAAATTCAAAATTCAAATTCAAAATCTTTATTTCAATTTAGGTCATGAAATGACACTTATGAACGTCAAATATAAAAATTAAAATAAATGTTAAAATAAATGTGCGAAACATGTCTCCTTATCTTTTGGGCCCTACCAGCGCTTCGAGACAGAACACAGACAATTAGGCAAGTGCTGAGAAGAAACGCCGGAACAAACTCAGTCACCACTAGCTGCCGTAAAATCAAAATCATCAAAAGTAAGTACATCAGTTGGTGCAGGCTGGACGGACCACACATTCGTGTCGTTTAGATAGTCTTGAACCTTATAATAGCCTTTAGACATAAGCGTGTTTTTAACGTGTTTCTTAAATTTATCAACCGGCAATTCGACAAGATTGTGTGGTATATTATTAAAGAATTTTATACAATTTCCCATGAACGAGTTACTAGTTTTAACTAATCTGAAGTTAGGAACGACAAGCTTGTGTTTATTTCTTGTGTTATATGGGTGAATGTCGCTTTTCTTCATGAAATTATCTAAATTTTTACGAACGTACATTATATTGTCAAAAATGTATTGAGAAGCCACAGTTAATATGTTGATTTTCTTAAAGACCTCTCTAAGGGAGTCACGAGGGCTAAGTTTATAAATAGCCCGAATGGCTCTTTTCTGCAAAATAAATATGGTTTCAATGTCTGTAGCAGAACCCCACAAGAGAAGACCGTAGGACATAATACTGTGGAAGTAACTAAAATATACAAGCCTCGCCGTTTCAACATCAGTCAGATACCTAATTTTTCTAACTGCAAATGCAGCTGAACTTAGCCTCCCAGCTAGGGCTTCAATATGAGGTCCCCACTGTAATTTTGAGTCAAGTCTAATGCCCAGAAATACAGTGGAGTCCATTAAGACTAGATTATTACCATTTAGTACAATATTTGGTATAAGTTGTTTTACATTAGGCAAAGTGAATTTTATACATTTTGTTTTACTAGCATTCAGTAACAAGTTATTAGTGGTGAACCAATTCAATACTTTGGAGAGAGTATTGTTTACTTCGTCAAAATTTTCTTCATGTCTTTTCATTTTAAAAATCAAAGAAGTATCATCAGCAAACAAAACTATCTCACAAAGATTTTTGGAATGAAATGGTAGGTCGTTTACATATATTAAGAAGAGTAAGGGCCACAATATTGAGCCCTGAGGCACCCCCATTTGAAGGGGGGCACCGGAAGAGTAGGTACCATTTATGTTAACTGATTGTATTCTACCTGATAGGTATGAACTTAACAACCTAGATGAGTTTTCCGAGACACCATAGTGTTCCAACTTAATGAGCAGTGTTTGATGGTCTACACAATCAAACGCCTTAGATAAATCACAGAATACACCTACAGCATCATGTTTGTCTTCAAAAGCATCAAGAATGTGTCTGATGAGTGCTACCCCAGCATCAGTTGTATTTCTACCTTTAGAGAACCCAAACTGTTTTTCGTGTAGTAAATTATTTAGTTTAAAATGGGAAAGTAATTGATTAAAAATGAGTTTTTCAAAAATTTTACTTATTGTGGGTAATATTGAAATTGGTCTAAAATTGCTGGGGTCACTTTTGTCTCCCGATTTAAATAAAGGTACAACCTTACTATGTTTCAATAAATTTGGAAACTGATTTTGATCAATACATTCATTAAAGATATAAGATAAGTAAGGAGCTATTAGAGGTATAATGGGTTTTATTGTGTCTATTGATATACCCGATTTATCCTCTGTTTTCTTTTGTTTTAGTTCTTTGAATGTTTTTATGATGTCTAAAGGACCAATATGCCTGAATTTAAAAGAGGACTCGCACCTATCAACACTCGAAACTAGTAATGATTTCGCCTGAAGTGAGCAAGAACTCAACTGTTTAGTCGTCTCTATAGGAATATTACAGAAATAATCCTCAAAAGCGTTTGCTACCTCATCATCAGATTTAATAAGTTTATTATTTATTTCTAGACTAAATTTGCTATCATGAGATTTAGTTTTACATGTTTCTTTATTTATAATATTCCAAGTTTCTTTGATCTTATTACTAGACTTTTTAATTTTATCGCGTATGTAATTCGACTTTGCTACATAGCAAACTCTTTTGAAAATTTTTGAGTACCTCTTAACGTACTCATGAAACGATGGATCCTTTCTATATGCTTTTTTGTTATACAATTCAAACATTTTTTTCCTACTTGTATAAATTCCTTGAGTAGCCCAGTCACTGAATTTCGGTTTACAGTTATTAATTACTATTTTCTTTTGAGGGAAAATAATATCAAATTGTTTTTTAATTACCTGAAATAATTGATCATACAATTCACTAGCATTTTGTTTATCAAAAGGTATAAACGGTAGTTTATCACTTATAAGGTTTTTAAATTTGTCCTTACGAGATGCAGTGACCGGCCTGCATTTTATTTCAAGACGGGGTGAAATGAAACGGTTCTGTAGTGTAACTATCTGCCCGCAATGATCCGATTTTACAAAATTAATAATAGATTGTTTGATGATTTTACAGTTACAAGAAATATTATTATATACAAGAAAAAAAACTGAAAAGCTGAAAACTCCATTTTACAAAAAAGTTTTTACCTTAATTACGAATACGAATAATATTGGTGCTGGTCAGTTGGAAATGGAACGCTAATTTTCAAATAAAAAAATAAAAATCACGTGTGACGTTTCACATTTTCCGTCAGATGTCGCTGATGTAGCTCAAAAGTCATGGCCGATCTTTTTCATTAGATTTTACTGATTTGCCGTAATTCGTGGGTAGATTTATTATTACCGGCGTCGAAATAATTATAGCTCGTTCTGTTCGTACGGTGAGAGCCCAGTTTTTACACGCGCATCATTATCAGCTAAGTTCCGCCACCGACCCAGTGAAGACGTTTCTGACGGATCGTCTCGAATTTCGGTGGTTCAAGATAAATAGATATTCGACGTCGCACCGTACTCTAATTTAAATAATACGCCTAACATGACGCAGTAGACGCTCGGCAGCGTCGGCCCAACGTGTTAACTGATCGAGAGACAGGTTAGTATGAGTGAAGATGAATTCTGGTAGGATCGCCGGTTTTCGTGTGGTAAATAACCTGTTCTCGCCGGCAGATTGACGAGGCAGCTATGAACGAAGGAGCGCCTATGATGTACCATGGAAATGGAGGGTTCGGTGGGCCGGGCCCTATGTATATGGTGGCAGGAGTGGACAGACAGCCGCGGCACTACCCGCTGGAGGTGTTGCAGGTGATGGGAGGCACGGGGGCGCGCGGCGGAGGCTCCCCAGGCCCAGGCCAGGGCACCCCGCGTCGTTGGCAGCAGCGCCGCGACCGACAGACCAATAACAAAGGGGACAACACTGCATTTGGTTATGAATCTGATGACTCCAGTTTGTCAAGCAATGCATCTGGATCTAACAAATCTGGGGAAAAGGGTGAGTTGCTTGTTTTTATTTTGATAGAAACAAATGAAGTCTGTATGTGCTTTCTGTATTTTAAAATCTATTATGTTATCCAATTAATAAAACATTTTTTTAAGACTACCCTCCAGAGTATTATATTGAAGCTATTAAAGTTATTTTATGAAAAAATTACATAGAAACATGTGAAAATAATACTATTTTGCTACATGAAGTTTTAGCCTATTGATGAACTAGAAATTGTATGTCAATGTTACCTAAATACTTTAAAATAGGGCTTCTTGGTGATAAATAAATGTTCTACCTCCATTGTCATAAATAAAAAAATAGAAACAGTTTTGAATTTTAACTAGAAATATTTTCATGTTAAGGTACCTGCTTTTGACGAAATTAATAGTAAATGTTTCATATTCT
The DNA here is from genome assembly GCA_963584085.1 of Pyrausta aurata. Classification (NCBI taxonomy): domain Eukaryota; kingdom Metazoa; phylum Arthropoda; class Insecta; order Lepidoptera; family Crambidae; genus Pyrausta; species Pyrausta aurata. Next base: position 882,641 of record OY757268.1, on the reverse strand, counting down.
TACAAAAACAATCTACCATTAATTGTTGTTCAGCTATATGCTAGTTGTGTTAGTAACTACTATTAGAGGCTTATAATTGATTGATTTCAATTTGTAAAAAGGTAGCCTTTTCTAATGATGATTGCAAAACTGTTGAAACAAAAATATTCTATTGAAATTAAACCATTACCTACCATCTTACTGAAGTGAAAATATGGACCTTATTTTTTGCCATAGTGTGATATTTTCAAACCTTTATTTATATTTCACAATGGAACGGAAAAAGTGAGGCATTTACAATTTACTCTGGTTGTGTCTTGGCTAGGGAGATAAGTTAATGTTAGATAACATGTAAATAATGCTTAGCAGATGTAACCTTGTAAGTTTGATAAAGTAAATAGATTGTGGTTACAAATAAATATACAATCTAAATGGAAAGATAAGCAAAGACGCACATAGTATAAGATACAACATCATTTATCTAAAATTCTAATACAAATTTTTGCAGCATCATAAATGGAAATACCTATTTATGTTGAATGAAAATATTTTATGTTGATGAAAGAAAATACAGTCAGTCAGTATTTTTTTTTAACAATTTGATTGCTTAACATTCATTTTTATTTTAACTTTTCTAAAATTCTACAGACTTTCATAACTTTGAATGACCTTCAAGTTTTTAATAGCCTGGTCTCCTACGTTTTTCATCTTTCTTTCCCAGATAGATAATTAACTCTTTAACTCTAACGTAACAAAGTGTGAAGGTGCCATGTCTCACCAGGGTTTTGCTTAATTGTGCTTAAAGGCTAGATTTTTAAACTGAATGCACAACTGACTGTGCCAGCCCTCATGGGTTC